>JAPQRN010000019.1:4469724-4485157 GCA_037367275.1 Coranthus polyacanthus | reverse complement strand
ACACACACACTCACACACACACACACACACACACACACACACACACACACACACACACACACACACACACACACACCGGATGGCTCGTCTAAACACGTAAACCTTTTTGAAAACATGGAAGAGAAGCTTGTAACCATTGGTTTTGTTTGATGGCAACTCCTAAACACGCCAAGCGAACCCCCTCTGGATACCTCAAACATCTCAATGATGTTTACCCACCTACACTCGAGGGAGTGTCTCATATTAAAGCCACCATTTTGTGAAAACAAAACTCGACACCATGGCAACAGCTCTGCTGCTTCCTTCCCTCTGTCTCTCTCTCTCCATCAGGATAAAGGTGTGTTTATTTTCCTGACCCGTGTTGTTTCAGGCTGTGATTTAGATTCAGGGGCTGTTTTTTTCTTTTCTCTTTCTTCTTGTTTCTTGAGTTCTGTCACACGGTCGTCCACGTATGATAAAGTGGATCTAATGTAAAGGGTGAAGCGCCGAGGGTGATCACGAGACCCGCTCCACGGCTCCAAAGGTGGCTCTTGGCATCGCTCGGTGGAATTTAAGACACTACACCTACACCTGCAGCAGAGGAGGCTGGAATCTGACACACTACACCTATACCTGCAGGCTGCGCGCAGAGCAGTGGAATTTTACGCAGAAGCACGTCCGACTCGTACGCGCTCATGTTTCAGTCCTGCTGGTTTGGAAAAGTCTGAGAAAACTGCAGTCACACCACAGAGATCCACAGCCACGTTATGGCCTTTTAGCACATCATTTATACCGGTGTTTGTCTGTTTCTTCTTCTTTTTTTTTTGGTCGTAAACTCTCTTAATGTTCAAAACAAGCAGTCATTTAAAGAAGACATTAGCCACACTGTGAGCTTTTCGCGTTACATTTTAATTTTCTTTTTAGGCGTAGGATTCATTAACTTAGAGGTGTAGTAAATTTATTTCTTAAATGGTTTCTTATTAACGTTTGATGACCTTCGTTTACAAAGGTTTGAGATGCTGAATCTGTTCTATGGAATCAAATCGTGCACATTAATACTCCTGTGATGATTATCTGTTTGCATTGGACTATGACACATATGATGTTTGTGTGCGTCGTAATAAGTAAAGTAAAAAAAAAAAAGAAAAGAAATGAGCTTGCGTGGTGTGTTTTCTGTCTAAATATTCAACACCCTTCCCTCCCTTCCTCCTGAAATAACAGGAGTTTTAGGGTCAAGAAATTCCAGCATGTTCTGTTTCCTTTCGTTGTTGAGCTTTAAACAGGAGGCGACAGATTAATGTCACAGCCTGCTTTAATGTATGTTCTTCTAACATGTAGGTTCACACACTGTGGGCTTCAGGGTGCGCGGCTCTGATCCAGATCCGCTTTAGATCCTATCGGTTTCCAGCGATGTTATCTCACAACTTTCCCAAATGAATACCTGGAGAAAAAAAAAGAGCCCCGATAGGTTCATTTTACACGGTTTATGAAGATCATTTTCACTGCCAACGCCTTAACTGTATTTATCTGTAAATTCGAGATTCGAGAAATGTATTTACCGTTTGTACAAGTACAGACAACACACGCAGGAAGGTAATGGTTGAAGAAAAAAAAAGAATACAAGGAGCGACAATAACACACATAACAAACAAGATGAAACTACACACTATCGAAACTACTTTTAAAAAGAGTGAAATTATTCCGCGGGAGCATGGATTGTAATTTCTGTGACTGTAAAATAACTAAATTGCCTAATATTTGGCCAGTAAACGGCCTCGTGTTAGTCATTCAATTTGAAATCCAAAAGGATAAGCATAATAATCCCAACATCCTCCAAATGGACCTCGAAACAGTCATATCAACAGTTTGGATTTGCTATAATGATTTCTGTTTATACTAGATTTGTAAAGCAAAGAGAGAGAGATGGGCGGATGAAGCCTAAGGTCCTGGTTTGTGCCAAAATATGCTCCGCGCTTTTATCTAAAGCTAATATGAGGTCTGAGTTGGACAAATCAAAAAAAAAAGAAACCTTTTGAAGTCCCTTCGTGTGTCCTGAGGCAACGTTCAAAGTGTCAGCAGAAGGATACTAACTCCAGACAAGAAGGACTGGATGTGATGCTAAAATAACTACTAGAGTCTCACGTTCAGCTTTGGAAAAAGTACTTTTACTCAAATCCAAGAAATACTTGTCTTTACTTGATTGTTTCCATTTTGTGCAGCTTTATACTTTCACTCCACTGCATCTCAAACCCTGTACTTTCGACCATCTGACTGCTTTAGTTCTGCAGTTTTTCATCCCGTTTCTGTCCAGTGAAAACCGTGCATCTCCAAATGCGTTTGAATGTTTGCAATAAACTGAAGGATGAAGCGTTTCCTTTAAGAACTGATGGAATTCTCCTCCTTCTTAAGTGAAATAAACTCTCAAACCCTTCCTGGATTCGCTGGAAAGTGCATCGTCGCAAAAGCTGAGATCAGGCCTGGTTTTTTTCTAGAGATACGTGCTTCTCACAGGACAGCAAAATGATGTTATATTAAACTACTGTAGATTAAACTACATAAAGAAGTTCAAACGAGCTCATCTACAGAAGTAAAATGCATCAGGAAAATGAATCCAAAAACATCACATATAAAAGTAACACTGACGGACTATTTTACTGCGCAATGACTTTTACTTTTCATACTTTAAGTACGTTTCACTTATAATTCTTACAGACCTTTGCTAAAGGTTTCCAATGCAGAAGTTGTACTCGCAGTGGAGTATTTTCACACTGTGGTTTTAGTCTGAATACTTCTTCACCACTGGAACTCTGGAACATATTTTGTTGGGTTTTTTTTTTTTTTTTTTGCACAGAAATAGGTCAGTGGATAATGTCACCAAACGACAGCTAAATACGATGAGAGTCAGTATGATGACAGAACACAGAAACTGTCACAGGTTCATATGGGCAGCTGATCTCAACAGACGGTGAACGTTCAAGGTCAGGGTTCACAAAGCAACGCAACAGCAGAACAAACTTTCACCTCCAGAAGGAAGGAAGCCACCCACAGTCAGCGTCAACCTGCTCCAACGCAGCACCCGGTAAATCATTACATTCCCCAATCAAATCATCATCGAAGAGCAATCCTCCCATCATGTGAGAGTGCTAATTAAGTGCTTAGGATACTTTGCAGTGATGTTAGTCCTTTATGTCTGGCACGGAAGCGCCTGGCCCGATGCCCTGACACTGAGAAGCGCAGACCTGCAGACAGCTCCACGGCTTTATGAGAAGCGCAGACCTGCAGACAGCTCCACGGCTTTATGAGAAGCGCAGACCTGCAGACAGCTCCGCGGCTTTATGAGAAGCGCAGACCTGCAGACAGCTCCGCGGCTTTATGAGAAGCGCAGACCTGCAGACAGCTCCGCGGCTTTATGAAGTCTCATTTATTTGTCTGTCTCGCTGTGCGCTGCACAAGACGGCGAGTGGTCTCCATGATGCAAACTTTCCGCGGCTTGTCAATTTGCACACGAAGGTCATGTATGTGCCTGTATCCTCGGCTTGGGATGCACTGAGTCATTCGCATAGCGCAGACGGGTTGGGGCAACGAGGACAGTCATGACCAAACGCAACCCTCTGTGTTTGTGTGTAGAAGAGACAGGAAAGCAGGGAAACGGTGGCAGCAGAGAGACAGAGGCAAACCGAATGAGCATACGTGTTTCCACACACAAACTGTCTGTTGACTGTCCACACGCGTTAGGAGGCTTTTAACGCCACTCTTTCACAGTCACACGAGCCTGCTTTTCTGGTTGTGTTATTCAGCTTTACGCACTAACATTCTCATGTCCAGTGCGGTGAGTAACACTTTCTCACACTTCTGAAAGAGACTAGTTGTCTGCCAGTGTCAGATAAGCTGGATATAGTGTGTGAATGCATGCATTATTGGAATGGGAGGTCTGCAGTGGGAGATACATTATCTTCTGTTATCCTTTCTACTCCCAAGGCAAAGGGCCAGGAGTCTAGACAGAGGAGATGAGGAAATTAAAAATTCCACTTCGAACAAAAAAGGGCATCAAAGAAGTCTAGGTGTGTCCCACTTCCGTGATTTCCCAGAACAGGCACATGTGCAGTGGAGCGAGGAGTATTCACATTCTGTGAGATCTGTGAGAGTACTTCACTACAAGTAGAAGTTCTTCATCAAAATCCTCGGCAAACTGTACTTAAAGGACGAAAAGTGAAAGCAGTCACTGGTTTCGTGGACGTTTAGGAGCTCATTTGAACTACTTTATATAGTTCAAATACATAGTTTAGTGACATTATCCACTGACCTAATTTCTGCGCAAAAACAAAGATGTTTTTCAAAGTTAACCCAGTGTTGGAGAAGAAGTATTCAGATCGTTGTACTAACACCACACTCCAAGTTAAAGTACTGCTTTCAAAACCTTAAGTGAATATATGTGTTATCAGCCAAATGTAATTAAAGTATGGAAAGTCTCAGGGTTCATTGAGAACATGGTCCCTGTTGGTCAGTGTTTTACTATATGTATGATGTTTTCAGATTCATTTTACTGCTGCATTCATCTGTATGTTGTTTATAGGCTCATACACACTGTTTGCAGTTTGATCTACAGACATGCATCATATTCTCTAAGATCATCACATGTTTAGAGCAGCTGGAGGTGGAGATAGTTTAAACCATGTTAAATCCAGTTTTATTTACGGAGACACCGAATAAATCCGAAGCCCATCACGTGATTAATGGAGAGGAAAGAACAAACCACGTTCAAACAACGTTGTGACACATAAATCTGTTTTCAGTTTGGGGAATTTGTTGGGTGATTTGACCATTTGTTGAAATGAAACAAAGTTTAGACAGTAAAATGACTATTTGGTGAAGCTGTCAGCATCTGATAAACATCTGAAATGTGAGCTCGACGTCACTCCGCTTTTTGCAAGATGCCAGAAACGAAAAAAGCCGGAAACAACTGGTTTAATCTTTAATCTGACAATGTGTATTATTTTAAAAGGTTGTTGTATTATCCATGGCGTAAAATCTCAATCTTAAAAGTAACTCGAGACTAAAAAGTACAATATTTCACACTGAAATGTAGCGAGGATGTGTAAAATGTGCAGTAGTTGAGTATATTTAGTTACTTTCCACCACCACATGTGTGTTATGAACTTGTTGGCCAGCTTAGGATATATTATATTTTTTATTATTGGCCTGGGATTTTACAAATAAATCATGTGCCTGTTGCCCGTGACAACATCACAAGGCTTCCGGTCAGAGTTTGTGGGAGAAAAGACTTTGGGTCGGTTTCTACGGTGTCACATTTTGAGATGAAAGTACTGTGTGAAAAGGCAACATGGAAAGTCTGCCTTATTTTTCCAGAAATGGCGAACATGAATTTCACGTGACGCAGGCGGACCTTGACGCGGCGGTCTGAGGAACCACCACAGACCACCCATCACAGACCCAGTAAAATAAATTCTTCCACCGCAGCAGTGAATGGCGATGAAACGTGAGGCCGTGAGTCACACACTCTGGTGCTTGAGGTGCAGATTGTTTGGATTCCAGCAGATAAAACCATGTCATCACTCGAGCTGCTTTCTATCCCCGTCTAATCATACGAAATGCCCATTCGCTGATGCAACGGTGCAACACACTTTCCTCTGCGCGTAAGTGCACGTTGTTTAGTCTGTGGGAAAAACCTATTTGTGAAACTTAGATCAATTTGGGTTCAGTATAATATGAATCCACCGGTGGAAGGCACTTGTTGTTTACTTCTGTTTTATGCAGCTTTGTTCTTCTACTCCACCACATCTCAAAGGCAAATATTGTACTTTTTACTCCCCTTCATTTGTCCGACAGCTTTAGTTACTTTTCAGCCACATATCTCCAAACGTGTTGATCCTGAAGTGTTTCCTTTATGGGTTGAGAAGATCATCCTCCTTTTTAAGACAAATAAACTCTTTAAAACCCTCGTGGATTTGCCTAAAAAACAGTCCTGTGTTTTTCTGAGTTCATGAAAAGTTGACTTTGTAGAGATACGTGGTTCTCACAGGACATGATGATCTTATACCATATGATGCATTGATGCAGATTGAACCAACAGTGTGTAAACCTTCAACATAGACATGACTGCAGCAGTAACATTAACCCGAAAACATCATAGTAATATAATAGTAAAACACAGACAGGGGCCATTTTACTGCACAATGACTACTTTTACTTTTCAAACTTGATTGTACTTACATACATTTACTGAAGTAAGTTTTTCAATGAACAACTTTTCCTTGTAGTAGAGTATTTTCACAGTGTGTTATTAGTTCTTCTACTTAAACAACCGGTGTAAATACGTTTGCCTTTTCGGGGGGAAATCATGAAAGCCGGACACACCTAGACTTCTTCAGTGGATTTTACTGTGTATGTACAGTACCTTATACTGTATATGCACTCCCTTGGGGAAAACACATAGAAAGACTTCAGTTTAAAACATATTAAATAAAGACATTAAAAATGAATACTCTGTAAATGAAGAGACGGTTTTATTGTCTCTCGGCTAAAGTCACACTTGGAAGTTTGTGCTTTGAGGACATTTATTTGAACAAATGTCTCTGGATATAATTTAATAAACTATTTGATGCATACTTAAAGAAATCTTAGTATTTCAGTGTGTTTGTCAGTATTTGTGGTGTCTAAGTCAAAATGATTGTCTTTTTTTGTCTTTTTTTACCTTTGTGTGTGTGTGACCTACTTAATAAAGTTTTTTAACACCAAATTGATTGAGCTGTATTGAGTGTATTGGTCAAAACGTCTCAAACTGAGTGGACTGCGTTGTGTCAATGGGTGGCGGTCGTATTTCTTAGGTTCGATCGCCCTCTAGCGGTCGACAGAGGGACGACACAGCGACCCTGCAGTTCCACTTTCGGCCACTGCGCGGCGATAACGTGTACGCGGAAGTCAAACCCACATAGAGCAAAGGGGAGGAAGCCAGGAAGCTGCCAACCAACCTCCTCCTGTGTGTGACAGCCGTATCAAAGAAAAGGACTGCTATTAAAAGAAGAAGAAGAAGAAGGAGAAGAAAAAGGCCGGACTTCAGCGCGAACTCTCGTCCTTGTGCGGTCCGAATAAGACGCCCGAACCCGCCAGAGAGATGTCGAAGCAACCCGTGTCTGCCCGCTTCAGGCGAGTGGACGTGGACGAGTACGACGAGAACAAATTCGTGGACGAGGAGGACGGAGGAGAAAACCAGCTGGGTCCTGACGAGGCAGAGGTGGACTCCCTCATCAGACAATATCCTTTACAACCGCGGTTAGCAAGGGAAACAGTCCGGGCTGTGTGTGTTTTTTAGTGTTTCTTTTTTAATCTGCTGGTGATTCACGTGTGTGTGTATTCAGTCTGTGTGAATGGGCGTTTGCAAGTAGGCCAGTAACTGTCCAGACTTGCCTGACAGTCACATTCCAGGGATTTCTGCTCCCAGAGGCTAAAAAAAAAAAAACCCCTCTTTCTGTTGCGATTCCCTGCGAGCTGGTGTGCATCTGCTAAAACACGAAGCCTTCATGAACCCGTGTCTCTGAAAACACGTGTAACCTCGGTGTGGAGGTGACAGACCTGCCTCACAGAAGAGCTTGCAGCCAGTTGAATGCTTCTTTTCAGGCTTTATTGTCCATACAAGAACATGAAAGTGCTGCACTTCCTTCCTTCCTGCTTTTTTTTTTTTGGCTTCTGACCTCTTGCAAAAGCTGCAACTAACGATTATTGTCACTGTCCATTAATGTGTCACTTATTTCCTCCATTCATGGGTTAAATTGTTGGGTCGATAAAATGTCAGAAAAAGGTGAAAAGTGTGTCTCAAAACCCTGTAAATGAAACTGGATGTGACGTTGTTCAAACCTGCTCCATCTCCAACAGTAACGCTGATGCTTCACTGTTAATAATCTAATGGTGTTTTACATAATACATCAGTCACGGGGACCTCAGTACTTTAACTACATTTCGTTTCTAATACTTGTGCACTTTATTTGAAGGATACTTCTACTTAAGCAAAGGATCTAAATACTTCTCCCACCACTGATGAGATTATTGAAAATGACGTGAAAGTATTTGAATGCTCATAAAAAGACAGTGAAATTACACCTGTGAAGAGCATTTCGTTGCTGGTAAATGCAGCGTGGTTTTACTTTAAAACATGCACCAAAGACAGCAGGGAGCTGACGTCGACCCCTCGGGCTTAAATCTCAGATGCAGACGAGCACAGACACGTTCGTAACGTAAGGAAGTACAAGCCGCAGAAGATGGAAAAGGTCTCACTTGTCTTTTTAAAGCGAACACGTCAAGCAAGTGACAGAAGCCAAGCGTCACCATGTCTGGATGTTATTTTACATGCACTTAACAAAGCAACGCGAACAGTACGTTTCTGATTCTCACATTTGTGCAAGTAGCCGGTGTTTTTAAAAGGCTGAGCGGCCGATGCATCCTTAACCATCTCTGCACAGGAAATCTGATGGAGGCTTTGCATGCAGTTCTGAAGAATCCACCGATCAACACGAAGAACCAGAACGTCAAGGTGGGGTTGGGTTTTCTTTGTCACTGAAGTGTCGTGTTTCCCTTTGTTGCTTTTGGGATGTTAAATGATGATTTCCTAAAAGTGTGTTGTAAATGTACTGTAGAGATTCGTCCATGTACACAGACCGTGGCAGCATCTTAAAGCATCACTTTGAAGCAAAACCTTGATTCAGTTCAGACTTGGGAATAACCGGTTCATTTCATTTCTCTATTTACTGCGCCCTCTTATTTGCAGTTCATTTTTAAGTGCTGAGAATTGCCACTTGTTGCAGTGCTTTAAAGAAGTTAGACGTCGACTAGTGAGTGAAATGCCTTTGGTCTTCCTCCAGGATCGTGCAGAGGGTTTGGTGCTGAAGGTGCTCAGCGCCTTTAAGAGCAGTGACATCGAGAAAGGAGTCCAGTCGCTGGACAAGAACGGCGTGGACCTGCTGATGAAGTACATCTACAAAGGCTTCGAGAGGCCTTCAGAAAACAGCAGCGCAGTCCTACTGCAGTGGCACGAAAAGGTGAGCGACCGATGACAACCCAGAGTCTGATGTGTGATCATCAAGGAAGATGCATAGATCGATTTGAAAACGAACGAAATGGCAAGAAGTCAAAATCTAACAAAGAGTAAAACCTCTTAGAAATATAAAAAGGTTCCGCTGTGTTCTTTTGTTCGTGGCGTTTTAGAAATAGAACCCCATGTATTTGAAATGATAGTGTCTGTATTTTTTATTCAGGCGTTGTAACGTTCTTGCTTTCAGTAGAAAAGTGATGGTGAATGTGTTCTTGTCCTGTTGTTTGGCAGGCGCTGGCAGCTGCAGGCGTGGGCAGCATCGTCAGGGTACTAACAGCGAGGAAGACCGTTTAAAATAGAAGCAGAGGAGCGGTTCACTCCACGTCGCCGACAGACACAGGGAGGAGTGCGCTGTCCTGTACATTTAATATAACTGATGGCATAGGGACTGAAAGGAGAAAAAAAAAAACAACCTTTTAACGCAATGAGATCCAGTTGAGTGTGAGACTAGACTGGGGGGAAAAAAGAAGTCAAATCTGGGTCGCGTTAGGTTAAAAATGGCTTTTCTTTTTTCTCCCTATGAACGATTACAGCCTACTAAATCATGTTCCTCACAGGGTGCTACAGATAACTTCTCACTCCGCGTGTCTGTGCTGCTGTTGTGATCTCTGTTCATCATTTCTGTATGTGCTCATTCTATACACAGTACCGACAAAAAAACGGCTGTTTTTACGCATTTGATCCTGGGGCTGGATGCGCATTTAATGTCCATCCTCTCCCTTGTTGAGGTGTCTCGTACTGAGGACGGCCCTGCACGGGGAGCAGAGCTGTTTTATTCCCACTCAGTTTTATGCATATTAAAGCGGCAGTGGACGATGTTTGGAAAAAGATAGCGAGGGACGCTGTTATTTTGAAAGGAAACGAGGAAGCTCTCCATCGTCACTCGCTCCAGAACACGTGCACATGTACAGTTCACCTCCAGAGACGAGAAGGTTCAGCAGAGGAACGGCGTAGATCTACGTCCGCCAGGTGTCTGCGTAATGAGCGCACGGCCAGGGTGACAAACTATTGAACGCAAACTAGTTTAAGTGACCGGTTTATTACAGGCGTGAAAGCCACACACATGGGATTTGTTCTTTTCTTTTTTATATTGGAGTATTTCAACAAATACAACAAAAGCTGGTTTTAAAAATCATCGTCCACCGTCGCTTTAAGTTTTTCAAAATAATGATTACGATTTAAACTGCTGAGGGAGACGAATCGATGAAAAGGTACAATGTGTAACGTGTAGAAAACCCTTGTCACGAGCAACACCGGTGGCCGTTACGTGAACTGCAGTCAGCATCCTGTCGCTGAGTGCGTTGCGCAGGAACCGGTCGCTTGTTGATGTTTGATCTCCATTTTAAAGTGTACTTTTTTTTTTAATCCAACAGAACATTGGGATCTGCATGTGCATTTATTTTAGTGCAGCGGTCGGGGTTTAACCCATCACGAATCTTTGCTCGTACACTATTAATTAAAAATGAATACAGTGTGTTTGAGAACCAGGACCCGAGTCCTCCACGTGGAACTCAGTCTATAGGCTCGTATCAAAAAAAAAAGAAGAGGTATTTTATGATCTGCTCACACAAAGTGATTAGTACATTGTTACACATTGCACCTTTAAAAAATTACGACTGAATCACGGGCAGAGATTTTTTTTTTTTTTTTCCCGCATCTCCATCCACTGTCAGAAACAGAAGGCTTTAGCTTCGTTTCTCTTCTTCAGAAATCGGTTTCTCCTCCGTACTCTCTCCGCAGAAAAACAGATCAGACTTCCCGGTGGAATAAAAGCACAACGCTCTCGGTAAATCCTCTGATTGCCTCTCCATATACCTCTTTAGCAGCGGGAGGCTCCTGAAAAGCCGCAGTCACAGATGGAGGATGGTGGATTTGCTCACGGGGGTCACCATTCATCCCGGGGAGGAACGTGGGGGGTGGGGATGGTGTTTTTCATCCATCTCTCCATTTATTCATTCATCCACGCTGTCTGGCCCAGTTAAGGATTATTACCCAGACTACCATCTCCACCAGCGCTCTTCTAATCCCACTTCGCTGGTGCTCACATCCTGTTTGTGTCTGACTTTCTGCTGCTGTACAGACATCATCTCATCTGCTGGTACTGTTTATAGGAGCTGCGTTTTTTTTTTTTTCTCTCTACTTTCAGGGAAATGAGCCCTGAGAATACTTTCTCAGATTGTGTGTTTGTGTGTGTTTTTTTTTTTTTTTTTTTTTTTTTTTAAATATTATTTTAATATTTAACAGCAAATAATCTATAATAACAACACATTTTCTTTTTGGTTCTGTCTTTAATTAAAATGTTGCCTCGAGGCCAAATCCATTCTCAATCAAAATGAAAAACACGGCTTAGAGGTTTTAAAAAACATGCAGGAGAGGATTGTTAAAAATAAAATAAAATAAAATAAAATATATATATATATATACACACACCACATGCATGATCCCACTCTTAATATGTATTTTCTTAAGCATTTCATACCTGTCTTTTGTACATGTTTTTTTTTTTTTGTCTCTTCTGGAAAAATTCAGCGTGTTTTGTATTGAATCTCAGTTTAAATTCCACTGTCAGTATTGTGTAACACGCCGTTTGTATCACATTCACAGTTCCCTTACATTTTATATAACGAGGAGGAAAACTGGAAATTAAATGTCATGTCTGCCTTATGAGGTAGATTACGTCTGTTGCCAAATGATTATTTTTGCTTTTATCGAAGTAATGTGTTTTACACCGATGATTTAGTTGCCCTTGAGTATTAGCAAAAACATGTAAGACCGAGTGGTGGAGTTTTAACTTTAAGTATCTTTAAAAGCAATGAGTTACAGTTTTAAAAGTTACTGTTTTGGCTTCGCTCCTTCCTTTTTAATTCCCGCTCATTTGTCAAGGTTACTCATGGATTTTTGGAACATCCTGCTTCCTATAAAACACAGAAGCATCATCACAGTTGTTTTACTCACCAGTTAATATTTAAACATGGGTTTTCATGTTTGAATACCGTCATCAGTGATGATGCATCCGGACATTAGATACCTTTTCTAATGCGGTAATGGCTAGTTTCACATTCGAACAAAAAGAAGAGCGGTGTGACGACTTCTTCTGGTTCATGTATTTCTAGTCAGAGATGCTCTTCTCGAGTGTGAGAAGAAGTGGAAACATACCAAACTGATGTACAACTGCCTTACTCAAATATTCCTTTTTTATGTTTGTGCTTTTTTGACAAAAAATAAAAGGTATGAATGCTGATCATAACTTTGTTGTGATTATTTTTTGCGGACAGAGGTGGGTTTTTTTCTGACAACCTTTTACTTGGCTTTAGTTTTAACGCATTAATGGTTATGTTTGTTTTTTTGCATCATTGAAAGACCAACTGCAACGGACGGAACAATAACACATGAAAAGATGGTCCTTGTTGCAACCACTGGTGCATATCACGCACAACAAACATTACAAGATACAGAAAATGACGTAAAAGACCAAGTGAAATCTGGACTGTGGTGTAGAGGTGTCGGGATGTCTTGGGTTCGTTGCTGAAATTGAAACTGACTTGTACATTGAAGCAAACTTAATGTTACATTTTTTAAGTATATGTATATTTATTTGACATATCAATTTGACGAGAGGTTCAGTTTGCTTTGCACAGAAACAGCCCATTGAAATGTCAAGGGGTTACTTTTTGCTTACATTTCAGAGCCGTTACTTTTACTTGAGTAAAGAAGTCGAATCAGTCTTTTATCATAGTTTTTAGATTTGTCCTCGTTACGCTTAAAACGCGATTTCTCAGGAACAGTTTGACAAACTTCTGCAAAATTGGGCACAGACATTTACTTCAGGGGGGCAGCGATGAACTGAAGCTGATGAACTGATATTGGTGGTCAAAGGTCAAAGGTCACTGCGATCTCGTGTCTATCCATTCACGATACCTCAGGAACGCCAGGAGGGAGGTTTTTCCTAAAGTGACATAAACATTCTCTTGGACTCGAGGATGAAGTGATTACATTGTGGCCAAATGTCAAAGGTCAAGGTTGTTTTGACCTCACACAACAGGTTTGACCCTTTACTCAGGATTTCAGTTTCAGGACAGCGGACGCATCCATGTATCTGCATTTCCACTTGAGTAAAGAATGTGAGCGTACTTTCTCCATCTCCATATAAGGTCTGTTTTAAGCCGTAGTGCTGCAGTCACACATTGACATTATCCTTAATATCACTGTATATTATTTTATTTCATTTTTTATTAAAAAATGGATACAATAAGTACAATATAGCAACACATTATGAGAAACAACACCTATGTACAAGTCATAAAAAATAAAATACATCTTGGTTATCAACGGTTGGTTGGAGCTTTGTTGTACACTCATGATGTAATCAGTGGAAAATGGATTGGTTTCCACAAAAAAAACATACAAAAACTGGTTTTCACTCGAAGACGTATGCTGGGCCACGACCTGAGGATGGATCTGTGACAGTCAAGTTTTCTATCGCCAAAATAAGCACCATGTTTGAACAGTCACAACTCCATTTTGGTGGCTAAATGAAGGTGGGAACTGCCCCTTTTTTCATGTTCAAGCACTTCCCAATAAGTTAATAATAGGTAGATGTAAATAAAAGGTTAGCAAAAATGTATTTTAGTGTCTCCATGAGTAGGATTGAGGCCTACTATCTGAGCCAGCGGCCAATGTTTCGGCTCTGATCAGTCAAACTTTATCGATCTATAAATAAATCTAAATGGGCAAGGGGACATGACAAGACAAATAAGTCAAAGAAATAATGTGAATAAAGTCCTGACAAAGGAATTAAAGCCAATAAATAGTTTCTCCAACCCTCCTCTTTAATTTACCAGTGGTCTGTTTTATATCCATTTGAAACCCACAGTCTTCTGTCTGCAGCTCTGTATGAACTCACTGGACTCTGTCGCACACCGAACAAAGTCTTTATTCAGTCTCTTCTCGCATCATTATTATTGTTTAGGACGCAATTCCTCACCGCACCTTTGCCTTGCGTTATTTAAAGTGCTCTCAGTAGGGGTAGGCAGAGACGGCAATATATA
This sequence comes from Coranthus polyacanthus, assembly GCA_037367275.1. Classification (NCBI taxonomy): domain Eukaryota; kingdom Metazoa; phylum Chordata; class Actinopteri; order Kurtiformes; family Apogonidae; genus Coranthus; species Coranthus polyacanthus. The sequence continues at coordinate 4,471,027 of JAPQRN010000019.1, read as the reverse complement.
CAATGAAGGTAGTCTGATACTCGATGCCTCCGTCTTTACTGTAGGACAGGGCTCGGACCTTCATGCGATACGTATGTGGCTCCCTCAGCGCCCGTGTGGTGAACAGCACCCCCTTCAGGTTTTCATCTCGCAGGGCAAAAGGTAACGTGACGTCCTCATCCACCACTAGGAAGGTGGTTCTCGGGTGCATCACCCCGTCCTGGGTGTAGGCCACCAGCCGGATGAGGTCCTGGTTGGCTGCAATGCCAAAAGGAAGAGACAGCAGCTTGTACTCCAGAGCGTAAGGGCTCAGCGCACACTCCAGGTCGTTCGGTGGGCAGTTTTTCAGGCAGAACCTAGAACACATGAGATGGATTTGAATTGTGTAAAAGCAGGAAGATGATCTGTCTAAATATGTAAGGATTATTTGCAGTGGTGGAATGCAATGAAATACTTTTACTCAAATATTTAAGTACACATTTGAGCATTTCATGCACCTTTATACTTCTACTCCTCTACTACAAACGTTCTTAAGATAAACTATCTCTTCAACAAACCTCCTGGATTATCTGAAACAAGGCACTGTCACAAAGCTGGAAACAGGGAGGTTTTTAGATACATGGTTGATAATCTGTGCGATGATCTTATAGAATATGATGCATTGCTGTAGATTAAACTACCAACGGTACATAAAGTAGTTCAAATAAGCATCTACGTGACATACACAGATTCAGCAGGAATATGAATCCAGAAACATCACATATAGTAATGAAACACTGACAAGGACCATTTTACTGCACAATGACTACTTTGACTTTTTCATACTTTATGTACATTTTGCTGACAATACTTACATACTACTTTTACGTTTTAGTATTTTACATTTTCTGTATTATGTTTGACTTTGCTTTTATCTCAAAATCTTAGCAAATAAAATGAAAACTTCCTGCATGTCCTTAGATCACAAGGAGTAAGTTTGAGGTCACATTAATCCTCTGTCGTGGTCAAAATGTTTTCTCTGGACTCTTTACCCTGTGGCTGGGTCTCTCTGGTAGTTGGGTGGACAAGGTGTGTCGATACACTGGTAACTTCCTCGCATGTTGAAGCACATCCGGTTGGCTCCGCACTGGATGTTCTGCTCCAGACACTCATCTATATCTGTAGATACAGCAAACAGCGTATCACAAACAGTATTAGAGTAAACAGAGGTCCTACTGAGCTGCTTCTTATGAGAAGTAAATTGTGACTGTGGATGGATGGATGGATGGATGGATGGATGGATGGATGGATGGATGGATGGATGGATGGATGGATGGATGGATGG
>JAPQRN010000019.1:4452440-4464913 GCA_037367275.1 Coranthus polyacanthus | reverse complement strand
TTGTTAGAATAAACAAGATTTAAAGGGACATATTTTGAAACTGACCTAAAGTCCTCGGTACGTTAGAAATAGTGGCCTTGATCACTTTGGTGCCAGACTTGCTGTCTGAGATGGTAGCATTGAGGATAGCGATGCCGAACTCAATGTCATTGATGTTTCCTATGATGCTACCGCGTGCCTTCTGGGGCCCACCTGACAAAGAGAGAAGGTAATTAAGTACGTTTTGAGAGCTGCGAATTGTATCCACAATCATTTACAGACATCTTACCTGGGCAGGCTTGTGTGTTACACCTGGACAGCTGGGAGGAGTCTCCTGGACACGTTCGGCCACCGTTACTTGGAGACGGGCTGTTACAAAGACGGACGCGTGTTCTCTCACCGCCTCCACAGGAAACAGAACATTCAGCCCAGGACTGCCACGATCCCCAGTTACCATCAACTGCAAAAACCCACCCCAAAACATACAGTAAGTCGTACATTGGTACCGCAGGACATGGTGTGTGTAAATTAAACTCTGATCATTTGTGCAAATTAAATTTAGCTCTGAGCCTAAGAAATTCATCACTGGTAATGATGTTCTGCATTATCATCAACTTGAAATGCAAAAGACTTGTGTTGCGTTTCCTCTGTAGTAGACCACGCAAAAAAGACAAGACTCTTTGTGTTCTTTCACTAAGTAACCACACGTACACATTATAATCCAGTAATATTCTGGGCTGTTTTGTACTTTTACTTTTGGAACTTTAAGTATATTATGATCCTGATTCTCTACTGTGAGGTTTTGAATGCAGGACTTTTACTTGTATTACTTTTACACTGTCACTTCAGTAAAAGATCTGAGTACTTCCTCCATAGCTGATCCTGACACAGTTAAAAAGACACTGACTCACCAGGACAGACGGCTGTGCTGCACCTCTGTATCTGTGTGTCAGCACCTGCACATGCTCTCCCACCGTTGGCAGGTCTTGGGTTGTCACATGTCCTGTAGCGTCTCATCTGACCTCCGTTACATGTCTTGCTACAGCTGCCCCAGCTACTCCATGGACCCCAGTTACCACTGACTGACACACAGACAGAATGTCATTTTGGACGAGGGAATGAAAAGCCAACATGAAGATCCAAGACGCCACACATTTGTATGAAATCAAAACTGAGCGTTAAGGGCAGACAAAAGTCAAGACGACTCACTGGGGCAGGGGTCGCTGTTACAGAAGTCGATTTGCACGTCATTGCCCTCACATTGTCTGCCTCCATGCATAGGGGCAGGGTTCGCACAGAGACGTCTCCTTTGTCTGGTCCCACCACCACAGGAAACACTGCAGGCTCCCCAGCTCACCCACGACGTCCATTTTCCATCCACTGGAGGAAAAAGTCCAAAAGTTTGGTCTTTTCTTGATGTCCATACCTGATTTTAGACACTACTTCCTACTTCCTGCTTTTCCTATCTACTTAAGTGTCATAGTATGAAAGCAGTTCCTAACATCAACTGGAGAACAGGCATATACTGTATGTACTTCTGCAGGTTCAACTTTCAAGTTATTATTTACAAAGGATCACTGAGCCCTCACCTGGACATGGCCTCTCCTTGCACACTTGGGTTTGGGTGTCTGTGCCCTCACATTGTGGCCCATCAAATGCCGGAGGGGGGTTGTTGCACAGTCGGATTCTGGACTGCGTACCTTTACCACAGGTCTCACTGCAAGGGCTCCACGGTAGCCAAGACCCCCAGTTACCTGCCACTGGAGATGCATTGACAGAAAATCAACACTGTAGGCTTCTCTTTGAGTAAAAAAATCATGGACTCACAATGGAAGATTTTAAATATGCAATCTGTGAATGCATTTGATATATACTGTATATAGTACTCCACTACTTCCAGATGGACTTTGAATAATTCTCAATTTATGGGAATTCTGGAACCTCTTTCAATTCATTTCGATTCCCAAGGAAACAATTGGATAGACTTACAACCAATCAGACCAATCTTTCTCATCAACAAAGGTTTTCAGTGTCAATTGTTTGGTGTTCTTTATGTGAAAATATATTGTCCAGTTCATTTAATACAGATATTTGGGTTGTTTACAAAAGTTAAATGGTGTTCCTCTGTCAATCATTATAAAACCTCTAAAACCTGTCCCATAGATGAACAGTTATCACTGGTCTGACACAGGTTTGGCTGAGTGGGAATCTGTTTGAAGGGAAGTGGAACCAGACACAGCTGCCAGATCAAATGAAACATGACCTCTTCTCAGACTACATGGCTGATGGATTTGTATAAACTGTTCTCACCTGGACAAGGTCTGACACTGCACATAATGACCTCCACTGCCTTTCCTTCACATGGCCTGCCTCCGTGCTGAGCCTGAGGGTTGCTGCAGGTCCGAATCCTGGTTCTGTTGCCCTGTCCACAGGTTCGTGAACACTCCTCCCAGAGAGACCACTCTGACCAGTTACCATCCACTGCAGAGAGATAAATGGATAAATCATTTGCCTTAAATCCACAATTTCAACTGACAGAAGATGAATCCTCTCCCTCTTCAGACTCCTCAATGACCCTCACCTGGACAAGGTTTCCCATGACAACTGCGTGTCTCTGTGTGCGATCCTGCACAGTGTCGCCCTCCATTGGCAGGTAGTGGATTGTTACACTGTCTCAGCCTCTTCTGAGCTCCAACACCACAAGACACACTGCAAGGACCCCACTCAGCCCACTCTGAGTAGCCTCCATGGACTGAAAGACAAACAAATGCTTGTTAAAGATCTGTAATGATTCCACCACCTGTACTTGCGATGAAAATCCTGATGCCTAGCTCACCTCGTACAGTGAGGGTGACCCTGACCAGCACTGATCCAAGCAGGTTTCTGGCCACACATTCATATTCCGCTGTGTCTTCTTTCTGTGCGCTGCTGACCCGGAGGGAACCGTTGGACAGGGCGGAGAAGCGGTCGTTGCTCAGCAGAGGGCGGCCCTGACGGGACCACTCTATAACAGGGGTCGGCTCACCCTCTGCTTGGCAGTTTATCACGACTGTCGTGCCTGCGTCTACTACTGTCTCCACTGGCTCCAGAGTGATGGTGGGTGCACCTGGAAGAACAAAGCAATGCAATGTGTTTTTTAAATGTAAGAAAATAAACCCTGATAAATAAGCAAGGGTGATTTGGGAGATTATTAAGCTTATGTCATAAAGAGTAGTGATGATTTCTAAGACATGTGGTTATCAGGCAGAAAAAGTTAACTGAATAGAAAATGTTTTAGTGTATGGAGTGCCTTTTAGCTTAAACCATAACGGGCACTAAAAGCCTTTTACTCTTTTACCAAGTTTCTTTACTTTATTGATTTGTAATTTCATCAAAATCACTTACGTACTAACTAACTTGTGATTACTTTCTCTCTTTTCACTTTGGAAAAGTAGTAGACGCTTGTTTTTGATGTGGTAGTTATTTTCTTTTGATTTTGGATTTCAGGATGTTTTCGTTGTCTTTTAACACCATGAGACCAAGTTGGTGGAGGGTTTTCACGTTAACATGTTAACCTTTGGATTTTTGTTGTTTTCTCTGTCTCATAATCTATGAATAAAATCAATCAATAACTTACTTTGTAAGGTTAGCGTGACACTTCTCTCCACAACCCCAGCATCATTTGTTGCCACACACATATAGTTACCAGCATCTTCAGTCTGTAAATTAAACAAAAAAAAGATTTAAAACCTTTCAATAGCTTGAATATCTTTAAAATAGCACATAATACTTTCTGCTTAAAAGATAATTCTTCATATATGAGAACATTGAAAATGAAAGTTGTTTTAAACCCAGACTTTTTTTTAATGCCATGTACACTTCAGACACATGATGTCTCATCTCATGTTTTCCTACCACTGTGCCGTAGATGGCCAGAGAGCCGTTGTCCAGCTGACGGATGCGATTGCTGATCTGGATGTTTATTCCATTTTTGCTCCACTGGATGGTGGGCAGGGGGTCACCTCTAACCTCACAGTTCAGGATGGCATTGCCTCCCAGAGGTTCAATCCGGTTGGAGTGGAGGTCCCCATCAATAATCGGAGGCTCTGGAGACAAGACAAATAGGTGTTTGAAAAAACAAATTGATCAGTTTGAATTATAAGCTACTGTACACAAGTGAAATGAATTGAGCCAGTTTCAGCCATTATTGTAGTTTGTTTTTACCTTTAACGTAGACAAAACCCAGTGACTTGATCGTTCCTACGCTGTTTTCTGCCACGCAGGTGTAAGTGCCCGAATCATCTTTACTCACTCTTTCAATCACCAGCTCACTGTGGCCGTTCATGTGGTCATAGTGAACTATAGCAACAAAATATAAATATATTATAAACGGCAACAGAGGCTGTTTGGTGTTTTTATTTCTCTTTGAGATCAGTATATGTGACTTCTTACCGGGGATGATATTGTTATTGAAGGCCCATGTGATCCTGGGTGTTGGGACGCCACTGACGCTGCAGGCCAGCAGGAGGCGCTCTCCCTTGTTGAGAGCTACATCTCCAAGAAGCTCAGTGAAGACAGGGTGAGTATGAACAGACAGAGTCACGGTCCGACTGTCCTGTCCGACCGTGTTAGAGGCGACACAGGTGTAACTGCCTGCATCGTCAGGCTGGTGAAGACAGACGGGAGGATGAGCAGAAGGGAGGGGTTTATGACATACAACAAACATTACGTACATTATACAGCGTATTGTACACGCAGAAGTCTTAACACTGTAACGCCTGGAACCACAATCGCCTAAACATATAATAAAAGTCATTAACCAGCAGCCGAGAGATCTGTTATCCTCACCTGAGCGATGTCAATAACCAGCTCACCGGACGGCAGGATGGTGTACTCCCCTGTGCTCTCACTGAGAAGCTCACCGTCCTTCTCCCAGGACAGCGTGGGCTGTGGGACCCCCTCTGCCACACACACCAGCTGGACCTGACTGTTCTCCACCACGGCCACCTCCTGCTCTCCACCGCGAACGGACGGCGGGACTGCAGAGTTAAACAAAGAGGAAACAATGTCATAACAGATATGTATGTATATTAGATTTAGATTTTTTTATGTCATTTGTTGCGTTTTATATGCATTTTTAATTCTTTGCTTGTGTTTTTTTAATTTTTACATTTGTGAAGTACTTGTACCTCTGTTTTTATAAAAGCAGTGGAGTGATATGCTCAGAGTTTTGATCCATTCTGTATATTTATTTTATTTTATTTTATTCAGTGGATTCTACCTTTCATCTTACGCAAAAGTGGAAGATAAAGATTCTAATTTCACCGTATATATTTTATCTTATGGAATTGTTTTTAATCATTAATCATTTCATCCCTGTTTTTATGTACATTCTATGTCTTGCACACTTTAAGCTGCATTTCTTATATGAAAGGTGATATACGAGTTACCACTATAAGCACAGTGTTTGTGATTTAAATGACTACATTGTCACTTACTCTGCACAGTAAGGCTCATCTCCAGGCTGACAGTTCCCGCTGCGTTGGCTGCAGTGCAGGTGTATCGTCCAGTGTCTCTGGCTTTGATGAAGGCGATCTGAAGGGATCCTGAACTGAGCACCCGTTGACGTACAGATTCACTCAGTATCTGCCCGTCTTTACGCCATGTGACAGAGGGTGGGGGGGAACCATCAGCTTGACACTGTAGTGTCACAGAGGAGTCCACAGGTGCCAGGTAGTCATGAGTGTCTGAGCTGATCACTGGAGGGACTGGAGGTCACAGTGCACACAGAAACAGTATATTTAGATTAGCATTGTTAGCATTATTATTCTGTGTCTGGAAAGTGTCTAAGACTGACATAAATGCACATGACAGGAGACGTTCACCTGGTAACACTGTACTTGGATAGTTCACCAAAAGACAATTTACAGATAATAATGTGTTCTTTCACAAAATGATTAACAGTTACTTACTTAAGTATGTGGCCTACCTTGTACTCTGAGTTTTGTTTTGCCCAGTGCAGTGCCTGCAGGGTTTTGAGCCACACATATGTATGTACCAGAGTCCAACACAGACGCCTTGGAGATCTGCAGACTTCCATTAGGCAGCACTGTGAAACCTCCACCTAAAATAAAGCAAGAAACATGTCACGTCGCGATGATAACCTACAGTATAATGACTAGCGCACACAAACACTCAGACGTGATGAATGAACCTGTAGTGTGTATATTGATGCCCTCCTTCTGCCAGGTGATGGTAGGTCTAGGTGAACCGGTCGCTTTGCAGGGCAACGTGATAGGATTATTTAAAATCACATCCAGAGTTGACGGGTGGGTCTGGATGACAGGAAGCTCTGAGGAACATTTAGGCACAGAAAGATGCCAATGTTAAAGAAATCAAGTGATTAGGTTGGTAAAAGCACCTATGAATCATACGTCTGTTATCAGTTAATGCTCTCACCCTGCACTGTGAGTTGCACGTGGCGGACAGTGGAGCCTGCGGCGTTCTTGGCCGTGCACGTGTAGCGTCCTGCATGACTGATCTCAGCTGAGGTGATCTCTACTGGACCTGAGCACAAATCACACACAAAATAAACATCATGAATTAATGTTACCAGTGCTGACAATTACTCATCAACATATGTTCTCTAATTAAAAACAAACTGAAAAATGTATACATCTGTCACTCAGCACATTTACATGGAATTATTGAATACTACATTAAAACTTGTTGAAAAGTTGAACTACGTTAAGTATTGTGCATTTCTGTATTTTCTTTGCATGGCTCTGACCTGTGGGCAGGACACTATATCCTTGTCCTTCGTTAGGCAGCTTCATGCCGTCTTTGCTCCAGAGGATCGTGGGCTCTGGGACACCAGATGCAGTACAGGCAATGACCACTGGAGACAGTCTGGTTACAACCAACTCCGTGGGTTCATCTGCTATAGATGGAGGAACTGCAGATCCAGACAGGGAGCGGTTAGAGCAGGTAATGCAAAAAACCCGATCTTGATACTGATGAATTAAGAAAGTAATAAGAATGAGTGGTTTGTAAGGATTTCCACTCACCGTTAACAGTGAGGTTGATGAATCTGGAGTCTTCTCCTGCCTCATTAGAGACCACACATTCGTACACAGCTGTGTCCTCTACTGTCGGTGCTATAACTACCAGAGAACCGGATGACAGTAATCTGCCAGTGATAAAAAAAAGACAAATAAAAGTAGTATGAGCAGTTGTTTCACTGGGAGGTCCTACATATAAAAATACCAAAATACATAAAACATACACTCAGGTGACAAATGAAAGGAAACCCAACATGAAGTGCCTTGTGTCACAACAGCTTCAGTTTGCTTTGGCATTGATTCTAAAAGTCTGTGGAACTATTTACGTATTTCTATGATATATTATTCAAAGGTCTTGTTATGTTAAGTGTTGTGAGTTGGTTTTATATCAATAAAACAGAATTGAACTGAACACGAGGGATGAACAACATTCATTCATACTCATCAAATCATTCAGTGGCACCACTCCCATCAGGTTTTTCCTTTAATCGGTCACTTTAAGAAGGAGACAGAGAGGGAGAAAACCTGGATCAACCTGTACATATTCTGGTTCTGGTCTGTACTGATGGGTCGACCGTTTTTTTTCCAGTTGACGGTGGGCTTGGGAATACCAGTGGCCTCACAAGACAGGGTGGTCTGAACATTGACTGTAACTGTCACGTTGGTGCGACCGTCAGCAATGGAAGGAGGCACTGAAAGGTAAGAGGGATAATAAAGTAAGGGTGTAACTGATTTTGAATGCATAATAATATATAAATGTGCAGTGCTGGTGGCACCGCTCACCATATACTTGCAGATCAACTCTCTTGCGTTGTGTCCCAGCCTGATTTGTAGCCATGCAGAGGTAGCGGCCTGTGTCGGTCACCTGAGCAGAGTGAATGTGCAAAGATCCATCCTCTGCAAATGTGTACCTGCAAACATATTCAGACGGAATGAGTGAGTTTGGCATCTAGGCTGATAAAAGAGTTGTAGAATACTAGGCTTGTATCCTAGAAATGAACGCCTTGGTGTTACTGCCAAATCGGATCTTCTAATCTTCTAAGAACTGGTTTGCTTTTCCATGGGATAGAGCAACATCACGATGTCACTGCATTTGTCTGTATGTATCTCCACTTTTCCACCAATGCTAGCACATGGGTGTATGATTAGAACTGGACGCTGGTCTCCAAAAAGCACCATAAATGCCATACTGAAGCTCTGATTTTTATTCTTCTTTGGATTGGGCAGACTAGACGCTACACTAGCTCTGTTTTTTAAAAAAAAAAATGGAAGTCACAAAGTTTTAGTTGGTCTTGTTGGTCACAATAACTCAACCCCTGACGTTCTTGGTTCTAGACAAGCCCCTTGAACTGCCATATTAGAAAAGGTGTATGAATGAATGAATGAATGGATGAATGACGTCATTACTGTATGACATGTGGCTTTACCTGGGGTTGTTTCCTGCCAATATGGCCCCATGCTTTCTCCAGGTTATGCGAGGTGGTGGCACTCCACTCACGATACATTCGAGCACTGCCGGCTTATTGATGTGCACTGAAACTGTCTGAGGGCCGTCCTTAATAGTCGGGGCCACTGAAGGGACATTTGGAGAAATGAACAGATAAATGCGTATTCTATTTTTTCTAACTTTCACATGAATTCTGCTACATTCGGTGGATAGTTAAGGACATAATTGCAAAAAGACTGTACCGTTAACAGTCAGGTTAAACTGTCGCGTGGTCTTGCCAGCGACGTTGCTGGCCACACAGGTGTACTGAGCTTTGTCGCTAAGCTCAGCCATGTTGATCTGTAAGTAGCGGCCACTGGACAGGACACGCACACGAGCAGATGCCTACGCAAGGATGAAACACTGTCAGGAGAAGTCACAGCATTAAGTAGGTGTACGTGTGCCTGGTTTGTTTGATTTTTCACCTGCAGTGGTTTGCCATCTTTGAGCCACGTCAGAGTTGGCGGCGGGACGGCGTCAGACTTGCACTCCAGAGTCACCTGTCTGTTCTGCAGCACCGACACATCCTGAGGTGTACTCTCCCCCGCAATGTTAGGGGGAACTGAACAAAAAAACACAGACAGATCTCCTTTTTCCAAAACGTTAAGTATGGGGACATCAACTACGTTTATCCAAGGGCCAGAATTCATCTAAGCGGAGACTGTAACTTTAAAATAGCAACAGTAAATATATTTAGGCCTTATTAGCCAATTAGTGGTTAATATTTTCACTTTCTTACAAAACTGTGTGAACAGACTCCTGAAAAACAAGGAAATCCATAATGAGAAATAGACTAGAAAATATCACATTACATTCATACAAAAATAAATATTTTGAATTTGACAGATAGATTGATAATATCTTGCAGGAAAAATATTTGGGTCAGCAAATCATTCCGACTACATTTTTTCCATCTCAGTGGCTTTTGAGGTTGGAAATACAGGAAGAAAAAAATGCTACATGGGAACACATTTGATCCTCCTCATATTTTCTGAATTCCTTAATGGGGCCGGGCGGGAGGCTTTGACACTATATTAAACATCTACGTGACGCACCATGTACTCGAACCAGGAACTCCTTGTCATCGTCTCCTGCTGGGCTGTTGGCTAAGCAGCTGTATCTGCCTGTGTCCTCCAGCTGAGTAAAAGTGTAACACATGTGTGAGGACAAAGACAAAAAAAGATTGCTGCAGTGTTCTTGTGTTAGCATAAAAATGGAAAAGTCCGATGAATCCCTAACCTGTGCTGAGGCCACACGGAGCACCTCCCCTCCCCTCAGGAGGCGGAGACTGTCTGTCTGAGGTAGTGGGCGTCCGTCTTTGAGCCAAGTCAAAGAGGGTGTAGGGATACCCGAGGCTTCACAGAGAAGCTCCAGGACGTTATTAACCACCACAGATACCTCTGCTGGTCCACCAGAGCCTTGGATGTGTGGAGGATCTGACAGAGAAAGTGTAGACAAAACAACAACTTAGTGCGGTCATTTCAATAATCCATGTCGTTCAACCTGACAGCAGCAGATAATCAGGATTTCTTTCTCCTCTTAAACTCACCTAGAACCTTCAGGTTGAAGTGGCGGCTCGCTTGACCTGCAGAGTTGTTAGCCACACAGGTGTAGTGTCCTGTATCATTGACTCTGGCCTGGGTGATCTGGACACTGGTATTCAGGTTGAGGAAAATGAAGTGGCGATCAGGAAGCAGGGTCACGCCCTCTCTGAGCCAGGACATGATGGGGGTCGGCGTCCCATCAGCGATACAGGTGAGAGCAGCTGAGTTTCCTCTCACTACAGTCACATCCTCGGTGCTCCCGGCTCCATCAAGACCTGGAGGGACTAAAGAGGGACATTAATGATAAATAAAACAGTGTGTTAGGGCCATTTAAGATAAAAAAAATACAGAGCTGCGGGAGGGGGTTAATATTCACAGAAAAAAACGTAAAATTTCAGTGATTAGAGTTATAAATTTGGAGGTAAACGTATTAAAAAAAATCCCAAATTACAAGAAAAAAACTTGAATATTCTCGTTGATTATAAAGTCGTACATTTACAAGAAAAAAACATCCAAACAATAATAGAGCTTCTAATTTACTATAAGAATGTATGTTAAATCATGCGTTGTAATATCATAAATAACTTAACTACATAATGCTGTGTATTATAGTTGGATTATTTGATATTTTGCAGCAGTAGCATTGTGCATTCAAGAAAAAAATTCCCTCTGGGATTTTTTTTTACCTACAATGGCCCTAATACACCGTTGTACAAATCTAACTACATGAATCTAGCTAATGTTAAGTTGAAGGAGTTTTCAGACTAACCGTGGACTTGTAGGTTATAATGTCTGTTGTCGACTCCTGCTCTGTTTGAAGCGACACATGTGTAGGTGCCACCGTCGGACACCTGGGTGCGTGTAATCCTGAGGAGAAAATAATACCACACATCGGTATTTCTGAATCACATACATAAAAAAACAACCTTTGTTTTCCCACGAAATACATTCATTACACTGACTGTTTGAACCAGATAAAGCAGCATTTTGTCTAGGAATGTGATAATTATTGTCGTCAAGTTGGAAAACTCGGCAACAGAATATGGACTATAAATAAAGTATTAAACATGGAAGATGGACCGATTAAACCCCTGTGGAAACAATGTCCGTGACCACCACTTTCTTAAAAAAAGAGGCGTTAAACAGCCATCGGTTGCCTCTTCATGCGCCCAGTCCACTGACCTACCGGAGCACCTGTCCAGCAGAGAGAAGCCGGATGTGGGAAGAGACGGGCAGAGGCAGGCCGTTCCTCAGCCAGTTGAGCTGAGGAGGAGGAGAGCCGGTACCAACGCATTCAATGTTGACAGAACTGTCCAGAACTGTAGTCAGTTCATCCGCTGTGTCACTGTTTCCCTCGATGACGGGAGGCACTGGAAGAACAAATGGAAAGCAAGGTCACGAGTATAAAACAAACAGATTCCTCACGCCATTTAGAGGAGATTATGAGTATTATTTGCCCAATACATGAAGCATGTATCTAAAAAAAAAAGAATGAAACCCACCATACACATTGAGGTTGAATATCCTGTCCTCTTCTCCCGCAGAGTTGGTGGCCACACAAGTGTACTTTCCACTGTCGGTGGTGTGAGCTCCTGTCACGGTGAGTGTGCTGCCATCTGCACTGATCCTGGTCACAAACACAGCAAACATCAGGTTATTATTATTATTTATTAGTATCAAGCACAGATATGCAAACAACCTCTCAGCAGGCAGCGTTTTCTTACATTTATTAAGAAAGCACCAGCAACAGTTCTTTGCAGTTCATGGATATCATTGCAAACAACAATGCAAATTTAAAATAAAAACAAGCCTTAGTTAAAAATCCTTTTCTGTTTTGTTTTTACCTGAGCCCCTTGCTTGTAGAACTGTCGATGACTACGCCGTCCTTCAACCACTGGATGGTCGGAGTCGGGTTTCCTCGGGCTCGACAGTCCAGATGGATGCTTTCATTCAGTAAAACTCCCATCTCACTGGGCAGCTCTGACCCAGAGATACTGGGAGGCACTAAAAGAGGACAACTGGTGTCAACTTCAATCCATCCGACACCAGTTAATATTTTAACTGGTTTCTTATAAAACAGTTTTCTGATTTCTTTCATTTTAAAGTGCTAGAACTTTGTATAGAGCGACTGACAGTGTGCTTGTACCTTGTATGGTGAGGCGGTAGCTCTTTCGTGCCTTTCCCTCCACATTAGAGGCCACACATGTGTAAGTACCACCGTCAGAAACCTGTGATCGAGCAATTTGGAGTTTGCTGCCTCCTGAGAAGATGTGCATCTCCAACGACTCTGAATTCTCTAAAGAACAATGAAATGAATACATTTTGTGTTAAATAAAATAATAGCAACAAAAAGCATGGAACATTTTACCCCCTTCCTACACTATTGACACTATTAAAAGGTCCAGTCACATCCATCGTCTGTCT
>JAPQRN010000019.1:4417696-4447000 GCA_037367275.1 Coranthus polyacanthus | reverse complement strand
TAGGACAAATGTTTTGTAGCTTTGTTTATCAAATGATTATCACAGAAACTCACCTGAGAGGACGCGAACTGAGCTGGTGGCTTTAATTGGCTGACCGTCCTTCAGCCAGGTAATGGCAGGAAGAGGGATGCCAGAGGCTTCACAGCTTAAAGCGACAGGGTTCTTCACTACAACACTCACATTTTCTGGAAGCTGAACCTGACCAATGATAGTGGGTGGAACTGGACAAAGGGAAGAGAAAAAGGGAAAAGGACAAAAAGAGAAATGTGAGGCAAAAGGGTAAAGAGAGCGATGATGCTTTCTGTCATAATTAAACAACTAACGGAAAAGAAAACAGGTGATCATTCATACCATGTACGCTGATGTCATGCTTGCTGTCAACCTGTCCCACCACATTAACAGCGATACAGGTGTAGCGCCCCGTGTCTGACACTTTGGCATCTTTAATCTGCAGCAGCCTCCCCTCGTTCAGAACTTTTGCACCGTGCTGGCCGGTGATAGGCCGGCCGTCTTTCAGCCATGTGACCGCTGGACGTGGTACGCCTTCCGCAGCGCACTGGAGGGTAACATCACCTCCTTTTGTCACCGTGACGTCATCAGCATCGCCCTCGCTGCGACTGATATAAGGGCGGACTGAAGTGAGAAAAGCACGTGAGTTGGTACACACACTATGTCAAGATATCCTAACACCTTAAAACAGAAACGCCGCCGGAGAGAAATAATGAGTTAATAACTATAGTGCAAGAAATCTGGTATTGCAGATTTACCATAAACCTGCAGACTGTACTCCTTGAAGGTGCTGCCGGCTGCACTGGAGGCTGTGCAGGTGTACAAGGCTGTATCTGTCCTTTCAGCAGTGGAGATTTGCAGCTGACGCCCTCCTGACAGAACCCTGACGCGCTGATCTGACCTTAAATCCATACCTGAAACAGATGTCAGTCACATAGTTAGGGTGCTTAAAAGCATCACCTACACAGTACGCAGTGTATCATGCATTGGTCATGCAATTTACTTCCTTTACTCTCATCTCTTCGTCACATTCTCATTTTCATCTTGCAACACATCTTGTAACTCACCATCCTTCTTCCAGCGCAGGCTTGGTGGTGGTATACCACTTGATTCACACACTAGAGTGATGAGACTTCCTTCAGTCACCGTGAGTGGAGAAACCTCTTCTGAGCCCCGAATGCTGGGGGAAACTGTAATATTGACAAGACACCAAAAGGAGGCGCTCACATCTCACCGAAGAGTCAACCTTATGCCCAAGTATTGCTTTTAAGAAAAGTAATTCACCTTCGGAGAAAAGCAACTTTGATCCAGCTGCAGATCAACCATAGCTACCCAAGCAACTATGCTGAGAGGCTTACGTAGTCTTTGAACTCACCACCACAGACAAAATAAAGATAACTCACCCCAGACATTGAGGTTATAGTTCTTCTCTGTTTTTCCAGCAACATTGGTGGCTTCACACGTGTACCTGCCCGAATCCTGCACCTGTGCACTGTCAACCTAGAGGTTAAAGCCACATAATGAGATACTGCATCTATGGTGATACACCGATGTAAGCTCTAAAGATGATGAACAGGATACATATGGGAAAGTGAGTGTGAGAAGGTTATGGTTATATTGCATATACTGAACTCGGGTCGTTCAGGTTGTATCCTAACACGTGGTACAAGGGTAGTTTTTAACTCTGGCTGTACCTGGAGCAGACTTCCATCCGCTGACACAGTGAGACCAGGTTTCCTGAAGAGCGGGCGGCCATCTTTGCGCCAGGAGAGGGTAGGTGGAGGGATTGCATCGCTCTGGCAGTGCAGCTCCACCGGACGACCGAGCATCACTGTGGCATTCGCTTCCTCACCTTTAATGTTGGGTGGCACTGTGGACAACAATAAAGCAAGCAACTGAAAATGTTTCTCTGGCATGAACAGGCATCAGCGAATAATGCAAACAAAATGAAAAACTATAAATGAACACTTATATACCGACGTGGTTGTCAGCCTTCCAAGCCGTATCCAACACTGCAAACTCTCATACTTTTTATGACAATGAAATAATTGTTCCATTGGGCATCTGGTGCTCTTTAAGTAATAATTCTGTTTTGGGTTATGACAGTACACTTAAACTACTTCAACATTTGTTTGTGGTAATAACAATCAGGCTTCATCTCCAAGAAGTTTGCGAAACCTAATCTCCGTGGAAATTACACACATGCTCTCAAACACATAATAAGTCCAGTGCAAAGAAATTACCATAATCATTTTTCCTCCTGTAAATTTCTACATATTATCACAACCATGAAGAGAGTTTGCTGAGTCCTAGCTGTGAACGAGATTTCCCACAATCCCAACAAGTCCTGGACATAATGTCGATTTGGCAGCTACACTAACATTTCTGGAACTAAATGTCGACGTCTTGTAAACTCATGAAGCTTGGACATTTTGTATGCATGACACGAAAAATAAAAAAATAAAATAAAAATCTGGAACTAAAACACAGACTTCTGAGTGTCAGCCAGGCACACTGTGGGAACGCTTTGGGACAGCTTTGCTTCAACAACTCAGGAAATGTCTCGAGGTCTGTGTATGACAATGTCTCTTTTCTAACAGCAAACTGGACTTGAATGTAACATTTAATTCAAGTGGCAATTTCATTCAACCTAACTTAGTGTCAAACACTTGGCTTGTGGAACTGGCCTTGTGTTTATGTGTTTTCCTCAAGACATTTACGCCTTTGTGATGAATCTGGCATGATCTAGAAAATGACTGCAGGTCAGTTTCCCTGCATTTTTGGTTCCGGGATAGACAAAGCACAAGTCACTGGGGAAGAACAGAAACAGGCCCTCAGCTTTGGCCAGACACAGGAAGCTGCTGAAGAATGGTAACAATTACCTCAACAAATCTGCCTTTATTTCTCTGGACAAGCTCTTTTTGATCTTCCTGGGGAAACGCATGTCATGTGGATGTATTTTGCATATATACATTCAAACACACAGGGACACACACACATACATTTCCATATATGTGAAGCATTTGTCTCAAATTCCCTCAGCAGCATTCGCTTTGATTAGGCTTGTATAATATCTGTTTTCTCATCAAGCTCAGCTCTGTGTTGGAAAGTGACAATGTTTATTGAAATGCTAAAGTCAGTTAAACTTACTTCCTCTTCATACATATGTTTCCCTTAAGGCTTCTTTCAAATATCAGTTGATGGGTTTTTATACATGTATAATGCTGAGAGACATGATACAGCGAGCCAAGACCCTGACAATACTCTTTTAAACACTTACTTAATAAAACAATGGGAGGAAGAAAAGGCATGAGTGATTTGAAAAGGAGGACTGCATCCAAAGTAGAGACACTGCACATGTGCACTGTTGCTGAAGTTTTACTCACCATAAACCCTGAGGTCGTACGCTCGTTGTTGTTCTCCTCCTGCATTAACAGCCACACAGGTGTACCTGCCTGTGTCACTGACTTGAGCGCTGCTCAGAGACAGAACTCTGCCACCAGACAACACCTGAGATCGGAGATACAGCACACAAACACACACATCAATCCCAGACTGAAGGCATTCCCGAACAGGAACGTTTCTGTGTTGTTTTTTGATCTTGATGTTGTGATCTTGATGTATATCGGTCTGAGGGATTATTTGTTTTGGTTTTCTGATGCTGATAAGATTACCTTTATTTGTCTCCTCATTTGTGATATGTAAACTGAATTTTCTGGAATGTAGAGCTTTGGAATTTATAGAAATGTATATTATGATGTGTCATGTATCCATCTATGTTGACCAGAAAGACGCAGGACTGTTACTGTACTGTTAGCCTTACACGAAAACTGACAAATTCATTGAAATAATATGTATGGGCACCTGAATGCCATGGGATACACTAGCCACGGGGCTGCCATCTTTGAGCCACGTGAGGCTGGGCAGAGGAACACCGCTGGCCTCACATTCCAGCCTGGCAGCTTCATTCACCACCACGGTAACGGTGCCACCTCGACTGGAGATGACCGGAGGCACTACAAAGCACAAGAAAGAAGAAACAGTCAAGATAAATGCCACTAAAGCCGTACAGACATCTCCCTTAGTTTATACCAGTCGCTGACATACATAAGTCATATCTATCTACAAATTCAGAACAGTACATGTGCACGGCTTGCCCTGCTGCTGAATGAGTCAGTCTATTTCTCTGTCTGGAAAGCTCATCTTAGACGGCGAATTTATTTTTAAATTTCACCCACCGTACACCTGCAGGCTGTGAGATATCTCAGCCACTCCAGCCATGTTGACCGCTACACATCTGTATATCCCAGTATCAGACAGCTGAGCCCGTTCGATCTCCAGCACTTGTCCGCGCTTCAGCATGGTCACTCCAGCTGCACTCGTCAGAGGTCGGCCATCTTTGTACCAAGTGATAGCTGGGGCAAGGAACACGCCATTCAAACACAAAGTTCTTTGAATCCCCCAAAAGACATTAAAATAGAATAAAGAAAATGGAAATGAAATGATCAAAAACCATGCAGTTCCACAACAACGACAAGTTTTTTACTTTATTTAATTTTGGGGGAGTTTATGAAAGTAAACCAGGAAGAGACAAGAAACATCACCAGCTTACACACCCTTACCTACTCTGTTATAACAAAAAAATGAATGAATAAATAGACAGAGTGAAGCAACTAAAGCAACATCTCAGTGCTCTGATTCATTTTTCATGTTTTCTGAAGTATCTGATTCTTGGAGTGAAACATTTGCTCTAAAAATGCAGAAAACTTAAGGAACAGAACAGAGGAATTAGTTTAATTACACCAGAAGGTGACTGCATATCTGAAGTGTACAGTACATCCAGTTGAGAAAAGAGGCGGTGAGAAGAGAGGGAAGCTGCCTGCAAGGAGTCATCTGAGATCAATCTGTCCCATTTTCGGTTAAAGGGGAATAAAGCCCCGGAACCTGTGAGTGAGCAGAGCAGCAGAGAAGAGGAGGATTATGAGCTTTCTCACCAGGTAATGGGCTGCCTGTGGCCTTGCACTCGAGCTCAGTGGGAAAGCCTGACAGGATGGTCTGGTTAATCATCTCTGCAGAGTTGGGGATACTGGGAGGCTCTGAAAGACACAAACAGTATTACAGACAAGAACAAAAATTTATCCCATGACATTTTGGCATCTCCACCTAGTCCCTTGACGTAAAAGTAGAGAGAAAAGAAACGTGTGTGTGTGTCTGTGTATATCTATAAGTTACCATGGACACTGAGACGTATGTGCTGCTGGGCTTCACCCGCTGCATTGGTGGACAGGCAGGTGTATCTCCCAGAATCCTCTAGTCTCGCTTCCGTGATCTTCAGCAACCTGCCTGCCGACTCCAGCTGTGATACGCACGTGAATATACACCGGTTATTCCATGTTACAGTGTGTATAAACATACACTCTGCATACTGAATACTGAATTCTGTTTGAGAAACTCATTTAACGATTTTAAATATTGTTGTCTATTAAAGGCTTTTTAATGAATGCAGTTTTAATATGCTATGCATTCAGTTAAAAGATGTGTGTTTACATGCTCTGAGTGTGGTCAGAGTTTGTTCACAAAGTGAGACCAAATTCAGTTCGGAAATATTGATGAATCCCAGATCTGTGTTTACTAATTCATATGTAACATTTAAGCCGAGATTCGTGCGTATACACACTGTTTATGAATGAAGCCCATTGACACAGCTGACACACAGCTGAGAAGTGAAACATTACATTATTTGTTTTAGAATTCAAGCCAAATCCACGAATGACTGAATGTTTTCACTTAGAGACCGACGTGCTCGTACATCCTGAAGCTCTGCCAGCCGGTCAGTGAAATCATCAAATTTAAATCATGCAATAATAAATAAATCAATAAGCCAACCTTTAGGTGCTCCTTCGTTGTGTCTACAGGTCGGCCATCTTTAAGCCAGGTGATGCTGGGAGGAGGTATTCCACTGGAGATGCACTCCAGAGTGATAGGCTTGTGGAGAACCACCGACCGTTCAGCAGGCCCAGTGGTACGGATGGATGGAGGAACTAGAGGTTTGCAAAGGATAGACTTACTCTCATCAAAACACTACACAACAGGAAAACCAGCAAAAAGAAATGTCATCAATGCAAAGAGGAGTATTTACCGAAAACAGAAGCTTCCCTTTGGTTTGCATTTAAAGCATAAATAACATTTATTGTGAGTAAAATCATGATGATACATGTTACGGTAAATCATGAAAAAGAGCATTTAAGCACTGTACCATGGACAACCACATTGAAGTCTCTCTCATGGTCTCCTGCTTCATTGGTTGCCACACACTGAAAGCGAGCCGTGTCCGAGACCTGAGCACGGGAAACCACCAGCCGTCGACCGCTGGCTCCAACCCTTAACCCCTCACCCTGCCTGACGGGCTTTCCATCTTTGTACCACCTAGAAAAAAAGAGATTTTAGGAATCATTTTGTGTGTAAAAACGCAGGTGCTTTTATGTAGTAGTAGTACATGTGGAAGAGACTCAGGTCTTACGTGATGACAGGTGCAGGCGTCCCGGTGGCTTGACATTCCAGCTCCAGAGGACTGTTGATTATTACTGTGCTGTCTGTCACATCATCTCCCCCATCAATGAAAGGAGGCACTAGTAAGAAACAAAATCAAAGCATTATATTCAACTCAACACATCGTTACGGACTGTTTCCACTTTTACACTAAAGTTTCGCAGCTTTAAAAATGTCCATTCCTGAGTTGTCTTTCAGCAGGTGTCTCTTTCCCATGTGGAATGTGCACATGGTGTAGATAGGACAACAAAAGGCAGCAGTACCAGCTCATGTGTCATGAGTTGTCGTGGCCGAGTGGTTAAGGCGATGGACTAGAAATCCATTGGGGTCTCCCCGCGCAGGTTCGAATCCTGCCGACAACGGCGGAATGTTTTCCCAGCTGTTACAACAAGCTATTTAAGAAAAGCTAAACGTGACACCCTGTGTTTGTCACACTGATTAAATTTGCTCAAAGACGTTAAAATAGAAGACAGGGTAAGCGCTCTGCCATTAAAGGCAAATTTAGACTACACCTGTTTGCAATAGAAAATATAGTACTTCTTCCTTTACAGTCGAAGATGATAAGAATAATAATCACATTTAAGTTATGTATAAAAGTCTCACATGAAGCCACATTTAGATTGTTTTTCCGATTCACACTGGTCAGGACACATGGCTATATAAACATGGATTTATGGATTACGTGTCCCGGAGCCAGATAAGTGGTGAACAAATGTTGTGGCTTTTAGCAGCCATAAATCACTTCTAACAGCGAGGTTACTAATGATTTCCTGTCAACTGTGTGCTTTCGGGGTGTGGTTCAAACTGGAAAATGCAGAATCAAAAGTTTGGTTCGTGTTTCTTTTGAACTGACTTGTCTTCAGTGAGCACTGATAAAAAAAACTATATGCTGGAGTTCTGTAATCTTAAAGGACAGAGTTCCCCTTTTTCTAATTTTATTACTGAGAGTAGTTTGGTGTTAGTTTACTTTAGGAAAAATATACTAAAACAGAACCAAAGCAAAACAATCTAATCTTCAGATTTTCTACATTTAAAAGCGGATACCCAATATCAATAAAGAGCTTATTCATGGATTAATAATATCATCAGTCTTGTTTTATGTAATAAAATATATTGGATTCCTGAAAGTACGGAGATATTGACAGGTGAGGAAATTCTGGCTTTCCTGAAGTTTTTAAAGTAAGTATGACCACAGGCTCAAAAAGTCATTTCGTGTGTTTATATACCTAAAACTCTAACATCATATTTAATCTCCTTCTCCCCAGCGACGCTCGTAGCCACACAGATGTAGCGGCCGGAGTCTGAAACTGTGGCTGAGAGGATTTCGATTTTCTTCCCCTGTTCAAGGACACGCAGGCTTTCCCCGTCACGCACAGGAACCCCATCCTTCAGCCAGGTGAGGGAGGGGGGAGGGTGTCCCCCCGCCTCACACTCCAGGATCAGAGGATTACTGAGGACCACTTTCCTCTCAGTGGGCCCATCATCTCCCCCTGTAATCGTAGGAGGCACTGTGGCAGAAGGATGTAGAAAAACAAAAGCATATTATCTAGCAGTCAAGCTTTTCATCATCCAACGACATTTAAATTGCTTTGTGTTTCAAGTCATCCATTCTGTATACAACAGTTTACTCTTTAAGGACCAAGTTTGTTTCAATAAAAAGTTTTCCAGCTGCTCGTCTTTATTCTCAGCACGTCAAATGCCTTAAATCTCTATTAAACACAATAATACTGTATGCTTCAGAGCTCAGCAATACATATTAGGAGGATTTGAAACACAGCTTCCTCAGATACCACAAGTGTAATTTTTCGTCAGACTTTACACTGGATCGCACAGAGATAATGTCCTTACGGTAGACGTCCAGCTCGTAGCTCTTCTCAGCGAATCCTGCCACACTCGTCACCTTGCAGGTGTACAGGCCGGCATCTGACGCCTGAGCCCGAGGGATCTTCAGGTAATGTCCTCGCTCCACATACTGAGCCTGACGGTGTGAAAGGATGGCCTCTCCGTTACGGTACCAGGTAATAGTGGGCAGCGGTACTCCTCGTGCCTCACACTCCAGCGTTACCACCGTGTCCAACAGCGCTGTGACCTCTGTAGTTATGTTACCGCCTTTGATGGAGGGCGGAACTGGAACGACAGGACACACATGATAAAAGCTTGTGGATAAAATGAGTTTTTCAGCTGTATTTGTTTATGCCGGGGTGTTGCACCGTGAACAGCAGGTTTATAGCAGTACACTGTAAAAAAACGATTGAGTCACTTGACGCAGTCTTGTTGTTTTTGGTCTTAAAGCATCAGTAGGCAATGTCTTTTAGGCGTCACTGGGCAAAAAAATTCAATAACAGCCTTTCAGTATATTGTAATTCCAGAGGTCTGAGAGGTAATGAAACTCCTCCTCTTGAGACTCAGATGCGTCTCTACTGCACAGACTCTGTGGTCATGTCAGAAGCAACATGGCAGTTCCCTCAACCATGATATTTTGGCTTCACTTTTCAACGGCGGCATGAAATAGTATCGCATCGTCGGTCTTTACATTCAGTCTATGCTTGGGACAGAGAGGAGAGAGCTGCACGAGGAGGGTGTGTATTTCTTTTGAAATCTGCAATCTTTTTTGGCACGTTTTCTGTCTACTGCAACTTTAAGAAATATCAAAGTATGATGAACCCGAACCCTAACCCTTAACTTTCCGGTTCACACTGATGTAACTTGCCTGAGTCACACTGAAACAACAATTTTCACGGTGTTCACACTCACCATACACGCTGAGGTTGAAGTCTTTGGACTGTTTGCCAGCTGTGTTCACGACACTACACTGATAGCGGGCCTGGTCACCAAGACGAGCACTTTTTATTTTTAAAACCTGACCCCTGTTGGTGACCTCTAGATTGGGATCACCCAGGAAAACTAGTCTGGAAATGAGAGGAAAAGAAATAAAGAAAATGGTTATGGTTAGAATGGTTATCTCATTTTGTTTTACAGTCCAGGACCACAATGCGGGCACCAAACACTTCATTATGGGAAGGAACTCACTTCCTGTCCTTGTACCACTGGATGGTGGGAAAGGGTATCCCTTGCACTTTGCATTCCAGACTGATCTCCTGTTTGAGGACGGCTGACACATCTCGGGGAGACGCCGTTCCTACTATGGTTGGTGGCACTGCAGCACAAAGGGAGAAAAATGTATTCGTGATCCGAGTCATCGTGAAAAGAAATAACGAAGTCATAAAAGCTTTTTCACAACACAGCTAAATAATGCTGCTTTAAAGCTGTTTTCAGTTAAAACAGATAGATTAGCTCCTTCCGTGTAGCACCGATGACTCCTCACTACCCGTACTCACCAAGCACATCAAGGAAGAAGTCTTTTTCTGTGCTGCCAGCAATGTTGATGGCTGAGCAGCTGTAGCTGCCTGCATTTTCTCTGGCTGCCTTCAGTAGTTTCAGGGTTTTTCCCATATCGAGGATCTGGATGCTGTTACTGGGAACTACCTGTTGATCAGCATAAACAAATTAGAGTCAACAAAAGTAACAACATGAGTTACAGACGAGGAAATGCTCCCTGACAGTAATTATGAGAAAATTGTAAGATATCAAGATAAAAGTCAAAAACAAAACGAGATGCTTTTTGTAATTCAATTCACCACTGCCTGCAGTACGCCAAAGATCTACTCCACTGAGGAAAATAATTTAAAAGGCGTACAAAACACATGAATAGTTTTAGGTTATTGCTTACAGCCAAAACCAGTCAGAGAGCTGAGCATCTTGATTTAGAATTGCTCATAATTAGCAGATTAAAGTAAGTGCTCTGAGTTTCCCATCTGTGCCTTGAAGGAAAAACTAGTACGGCAGCCAAAGGACCAAAAAGCAGCCAGCTAACAGGGATGTTATAGCAAAGTGTGTGGTAATGCGCCCTTCTTATACCAATTTATCATCATTATTTTGTCATTACGGCTTTGAGCGTACTGGCACCACAGCTGGCCTCCTTATTAAGTTACACAGGATCCACAGCAGTTTAAGACTTGCTCTCTTGGATACTTTATGATCAGATTCACATTCAATCTCTATGATAACTGTCATTTACGAATGAAAGGAAAGTTCTATGTACTGTTATGTTTCATTTCTTTTAACCCACGAAGGATCTTATTCTTGTACAGAACTTATTAGACCATACTTCAAGCGTAGATTACGGATTTTAGGAAGCAGGTTGTTTCTTTCTGACTGTGTCTTTGACGTGTATATTCACATTTTGGAAAATTAACAGTTCCACACAAATCAAAGCTGTAAACATGAACCATGAATGTCACATTTTCAGACAGGTAGTGATGAGCTGAACTGTAATTTCACCTACAGGAATCCCATCCTTGTACCAGGTGATGACTGGGGTTGGACTTCCTATCACATCACACGCCAAGTGGGTGGGTTGGTTCAGGACCACTGAAACGTTGCCCGGTGATTCACCGTCACGGAAATCCGGGGGAACTGTAGAGAGGGCATCATTGTTTAGTGCAACACCTCTACAGAGTTTCCATGGAATTAATTACTGTATATGCACAATGTTAGATAGAAGGTAATCTCGCAGTGAGAATGCAGTGATGCGTGTTTCAGGTCGGGAGCACAGTGAACAGGTCAATCACCGTTAACTTTGAGCTGGTACTTCCTCTCTGTGGATCCAGCGTCATTGACGGCAGCACAGACATACTCTCCATTGTCCAGCGGCGACACCGAGGCCAGAATCAGCAGCGTTCCATCCTCAAGGATAGAGATGCCGGGCTCATTACCAGTGAGTTCCTGACCGTTACGCAACCACCGAATCACTGGCTTGGGAAGACCTGGAGGAGACATGAGGGTTGGGAAAACATAGAAGAAAACATAAACCTTAGTAATGACCTGAAAATGAAAGCTTCAAGGATTGTCTCAGATTGTCTAACTAAATTTCACACTGTCACGCGAAATTTAAGAGAATTATTCAGATGAAAGAAAATATGAATGAATTTTCTTTTTAAAAATATCAAATGTCACATGGAAACCATACTGTACCTTTGGCAGGACAGGGGAAGGCTATACGCTGGTTTGCAACTCTTTCCTGCAGAGGACTATTGAAGGGGGGCTCCAGTACCTCCACCACAGGGGGAACTGAAAACGAGAACCACAATCAATGACAGAAAGACACTACAAAGCATCGAACAAAGCCTGACGAAGAAAAGACACTGCACATATTGGACAGTACAGATCTGTCTAGTCAAGTGCCCTGAAATGCTCTTAATAATTCAATACAGGACATACTAAAGGCCTTTTAAAGTAAAGAAACAAGGCAGCTTTCACCTAATAAACAATGTAATATGAACCTCCATCATCAGACATTCTGCGGTACCGACCTTGCACTAGAAGCTGAACTCGAGCCTCATCTCTTCCTGCAACGTTGGTGGCCGTGCAGGTGTACGTTCCCTCGTCACCCAGCCCCACACTCCTCAGAACCAGGCTGCCATCAGGCGAGACCGGGTACCTGTTACCGTCCTTCGTCCAGGTGAGGGTGGGCTCTGGGACACCTTGAACCACACAGGGCAGCTCCACAGGGTGACCCACCTGGACCTTCATTACTCTGGGACCAGGCTGGATACTGGCAGGCACTGAAAGGCAGAACAGAGAGGACCAGTCTTTGAAGTCTCTACTGGACCTACATGTTATTCATTTCACAGACACACTGACCTCGAAGTGTAGTTTCTATTAGACATAAGAGAGACATGGTTGGATTTGCTCTTCAGTTTACGATAGAAAAAAGGTATCTGCAGTGATGATCTTACCCAAAACACTCAGCTCAATGAACTGTGTAAGGTTACCAGCAATGTTAGAGGCAACGCACACATACAGTCCACTGTCTGACACCCTGGTCTCCAAGATCTTCAATGATCCAGAGGAAATGTGGGTGTGCCTGGAAGGAACACACACACAGAACGCAATAAAATAAAGGAATGTAAGTCTGTATTTTCCATTTGAAATTGTGGCATTTGAAAAAAAAGTACAATCTCACGTTATGTCAGTCATGTTTACGTATATACTGACTCTGATACTTTTGTCCTTCAGTAAAGTTTTCAGGTTTTCTGCATTTTTTTCACATCGAAAACCTCTGGAGAGTTGATCGATTTGACTCTCAACAAGATGCAAACACTATCCATGCACAAACCAGGAAACGAGGCAGCTCGGCCATTATACAAGACTGGATCTACTGGGATCTCCAGCAAAGCCTTGAAACACAAATACTACCTGTTCTGCGTGATAAACAGACAGTTCAAGGGCAACTACTGACCATGATCTTGTAAGTATGTTGCAGCATTTTGAGCCCGTGTCCTGAATATCTGTAGATCCAGCTGAAAGCCTGACCACCTCATATTAAAAACTCATAAAGTCCGTATGTATGTATGTATGTGTGTGTGTGTGTACACGTGCATTACAATTTTTTACAATGAAAAGAATAATAAGAGGTTTCTGTGAATAATTTTTTTTTTATCAAATTGTATAAAAAGCACATGTGAAAACTATGGACTTCTGCAAAATCTGCAAAGGCCATTATTACAGCAAAGCTTGCAAATGCAAAACAAGCGCACACACACACACACACACACACACACACACACACACACACACACACACGGTGATTGTTTTCCACTCAGTGACTTATTCAGTCATTACTGTAAACAGATACCCCAGTAATTCTTACTAATCCGCCATCAACCACAATTACAGCTGCTGTGGCAGGCGCACAGTAGGTACAACAGATCACAGAGAAGAGTATGATTACTCAGTCATCTCATAAAACCGCAAACTGCACCCTGAGGTCATGAGAACTCCAGAAACTGAGCACGGCAATCTAGACAATCTAGACAGCATGAACGTTGTCTTTGTGTCCTAGAAATACAGATATAAGTTTCCCTTTAAGATTACTGCCAAGCTAATGAGATTTTTTCAGATGTTTATTTATGGTGAAAATTGTATTCACGAGGGTGTATTTAAAGGCAGCACAGAGTTTTTGTCTGTGCTTGTGCTCTGCTCAGGTTACTGGTGTGTGTATGCACTGTATATCTTCAGCAGAATGAGAAAATATACTGTAGGGGTGATTTTACTGAATAATGACCAAACTGTCCCAGAAGCTGATTGATTGCTACTGAAAAATACTAGCGATGTAGGCGTGTGTGTGTTATACCTAGGAGAGAAAGGGGAAATGAGCTGCCTCTCCTTGGCCCAGCTGACGGTGGGAGGGGGCACACTGTGGACTTCACAGGGCAAGGTGACATCCTCGCCCTCAATCACTGACGTCTTCACTGGTTCTGCAGGAGCTCCAGCGCCATCAGTGCTAGATCTGGGGCGAACTGGACAGAAATATATAATTAAAGGTGGATTCGTACACCTGGAGCCCCTGAGGCTCACAGATCATCTGTTACTGGTGCATAGTAAGAGTTTCACACCACAATATGTTTTCTGTTTTCAATTAGGTATCAAATCAGGCACAAACCAGACGCAGGCGTCATATTAGGCGTTGGTATTGTTTTTATCTTTATCTTGTCCACACTCTTATCTGCCCAGTTCATTATCTATGCACTCACTGGCTCTTTTTCATTATTAAAGGGTTGGGTCTTTTTTTGAAAGAATAAATTCAGAACAGGATTTTACTGTAAACAAGGTTTTTTTTTACTTGATTTTATTTGTTCATTTAATGGGACAGTGCACACTGATGAACATCTGTATGAGAGAAACACAAGATGTAAACATGCCAGATTATAGCAGAAAATGCTACTTTACATCCATCATCCTTAGGCAGGTAATAAAAAACAGAACATTACAAAATATGAATAGAGAAGGACAGTAGATTATACTACAGCAGAACATGGTAAAAAACTCTCAGCATATTTATTTTTACTTTTCATTCAGCTAAGGTCATGTGAAAAAGCACTTAGGCGCCGTGCCTGAGGCTCACGAAACTACTTTTATTTCATTTTGACCAAGATCAAAACAGTAGGTCAAGCTTTGTTTCATATTTCTGTGGAGTTTGAGTTTGGGGTTATTTTTCATGGGGCGCCCATCCGTGTTTCTACCCACATTTCCCATATGGTAGATGAACATACGTGGAGTATGTTCATGATGTAATAACAGCACAACGGTGAATGTCCTTAAACTGCAGCCATTAAATGTGCACGGACTTTACCATAGACAGTGAGCTGAACCTTTCTGGAGGCGAAGCCAGCAGCATTGGTAGCTGTGCAGATGAATTCTCCGGTCTCATTGCCAGAGGGGGAGGTGATGAGGAGGCTTCCATCAGAATCCAAGGAGAAGGCCGGACCACCCAAGTACAGCAGCTCCCCACCCTACAAAACAAATCACAGCAGGAAGAGGGCAGGGGCCAGAGATCATTTAATTAACCCAGTTTTATTAACACTTGACAAGGTGTCCAAGAGAGTATAAACACCAGAAATGATGTGAGGTTTGACCTACTAACGGTGCTTACATTTATGGTTTCACTGTGTATGCGGCTATGAAATAAAAAAAGCTAGGAATAAAATCTGAATGTTTCTGAACTCAGTTACACAAAAATGGGATGCGGCATTGTGCGTATAGATTACGACACCGTTGGAGTTATGTTATGGATTTAAAATGACAAACTTGACTTGGTTTGATGGATGTTGTAGCGAACAGTTAAGGAATCAGAGGGAATCACATTTTAACAGCTGGTGCAGAGCTTAGCAGGGTCTAGTTTCATCTGTCCCCGTAGCCCTGTTCACTTTAACAGCATCGCTTTTACAATTCAGAGGAACTAGTGTACAAGGTGGAAAAGAGGGAGGGACTCTACACACGCACAAAAGTGCACATGTAAAAGATGAGCACACGTGAAGAGACACAGGTAGAGCTGATTTCATGAAGCCGTGCATGAGGCGCACACGTGTCCTCACACAGACAAAGGCATTTTCCTAGCATATGCTTTTGTCTTCCCAGAGACCGTCAAGGGAGGTGCCATAGTGCTAAAAAATATATATATCCTGACCTTTGACACAAAACATCACCTGTTTCCTTTAAGTACTTTAAATTCCTTACACTGCCGATCCAAATGAGCTGCATAACGGCACTCCAGGTCAAGAGGTGCAACTATGTGTGAGTACGGGTTTGTGAGTCAAGACGTCGTCAAATGCTTCTTGAATGTGCAAATGCTCAATGTAAAATCATGACTTTGAGATGGCATGACTTTGCTTACTTTGGCCACACAGCATTCCTCATATACGTCACGATGCAGAGTCTCAACTTGAGTCCCAGATGTTTTACTACCAGTGGATATAATCTTGACCATGTATTATTTTCTTGACTCACTTATGGCCCTGTTTCATTTAGTTTCCATTTAAGCTCCTTTTAATTATTTCTGGTGTCACGGAAGGAAAAGGAAAGTCTTCGATGACAGTAAAACCAGTTCGACATAATAACGAGAGCTGCTGACACTTGAAACGCACCTTCACAGTCACAGTATATCGCTGTGCCGTGGCGGGTTTCCGACTGTGAATGTGCATTTCAAGTGTCCGGAAGTGTAGGTTTTTCCTTTATACTTGGAGAGATCATGCCATGACATACCTTGGTCCACGTGATGTCAGGGGAGGGAACTCCGCTGGCTCGGCAGGGCAGAGAGATGGGTGTTCCCTCGATTGTACTGAAAACCTGAGGGCCATACTGAATGGTAGGAATCACTGCAACCACAATTGGAAAAAGGACACAATGTTTTTTTTTGCATTTGCAGTAATTAACTAATAACGCTAAATGCCATTCACCGGGTATTCAGAATTCATTGGCTGAAAGAATGCGTTTTGCGTTTCATACGGTCAAAAGGTGTGGTTGTTCCTTTTTGTTTTGTGTGTTTCTGAAACATCTGGAGGAAGCCTGTATCTAACTAAGTGTAGAGTATTTAGTATTCCGGTATACCACTTCTCCGACTCTTCTCTTTTCCACTGTTTCTCTCCCTCCTCTATCTGACTCGTTTTTTGTTTCGTTTCAACCTTTGCATTCGGCAAAAAACGATCCAAGATCTTCTTCAAAGAGGAAAAATGTGATTCAACTAAACAATAAAAAATCACAGTGTACTGCGCGCAGTAGGTCAGACAGCGTGGAGGGAAACTGATTGGACATTTAAACTGTTGAATTTGTGGTATTTCTGTTGTACGAGCTTCACATTCTGTACCCTCTATGGAAATCTTTCACAGCTTTCTCAGCTATACAGTGACTCTATAGACTGACCTAATTTCAAGAACCTTTTACATACATGCTGTGATCAATTCCTATGCGATGGCAGAATCTGGCAACAACTGACTGTAATATAAATGGAGAACATATTTTTCCCCTTGACTGCACTCCAAACTCTGCCAGTACCCTCAGCTGTTCCTGGTTTTAATGCATCATCAAAGATAATCCTATTCATTGGGTTAAGGGCCCTCTATAGTGTCAGCATATATGGAGGGCAGAGGAAATTCAGGGAGGGGAGAAGAAAAAAGTAGCCGCATGTGGAACGAATCTCATAAAACATGTACAGTGGCCTTTTAATTTTTTAATATACAGATTTTGTGCAAGAACAATGTCACGTGTTTTTTTGGAACGCTGTTACCTTTTATAGCAAAAACCGCAGCCGTCAACTCTAGGGGCCTTTTTTGAACTCCCCACCCTTTAATCTGATAGACAAGGCTGGTATTTGAGGTAAAACGGAGTTTATCAAAACATGTGGGCAGACTGACATGCACGGCTCTGTGGCAACTGAGATCGGTTAGATCAAGTAAAAATGTCCTAAAAAGGTAAGTTTCATGGGTTCATTAATCCATTAAACACTAGTATCAGCTTCTTCTACAGTCAGGAGAAATAAGGAGATAGACTTTCCATCTACATGCTGGTGCAGCCAATAAAGTATGGGCAGCGCTAGAGCTCAAAAACTCCATATGGTTCTATTAAAATGGAACAACTTTGATTTTTAATGTTTCTGTGCATGTGTATCCATGTAAGTATAGGTATCTGTTTGGTGCACATTACCATAGACGTTGACAGTCGTGGTATGGTTGGTGGCTCCGACAACGTTCTCAGCCAAGCAGGTGTAGTCACCAGCGTCGTCCAGCCGTACTCTGTCGATATGCAAACTGCCGTCTCTCCTCACTGTCAAATACTGGTCTGAGGTCACCTGACACGGTAGATTAACGAGTTTGATTTAAATCACGTGTTGCTTAATCTAAAGCCGAATGAAAGCACGTTATTCTTTCCTGCGCTCTGTGCGTCTGCGTCCTCACCAGGCCGTAGTTATGGAGCCACTGTCGCTCAGGCAGCGGATTCCCAGCGAGCAGCACGCAGGGCAAAGTCACCTGCTGATCCTCGACCACACTGAGCACAGCTGGACTCATCGCAATGACAGGTGACACTGCAGACACCACGCACATAATTACACAAAAGAAAACGATGGAGGAGATTCAAGGCAGCATGGAGATGTCAAAAGAAGGTATTGTTGATGTCATTTTGACCAGGGCTCCCTGGTAGAAGAAATCTTGCATCTAAATAAAGGATACATTTAAAAAGAAATATACAATTAAGAAGTCCATGTGTCAAAGGGACCTTTACAAAGTGTGTCCCATGCCCCCATACAGCTGGAATGTACTTAATAACATATACACAAAAAAAAAATTCTTGGTGACTTTCCCAAAACTGTAATAAGGATTTCAGAACTAATGTGTGGACATGATTGACTAAAAATGTGATTGTATAGTATGTATTTTTTCTAAATGATATGTAGAAACATTTACCTTTGGCAAAGAAAGGAATCATGTACATATGTGTTTGTGTGTGTGGTGAGTGTGATGAAGAGGAGATGCTTGGATGCTGTAAACACATTAAAAACACAATGTATATACACAATACAGGTTTTGCACAGCTGCTTAAAGACTCGCCCTTTTCGCCATCACATATACGTAACTTCACACAACGATGTACACACAACGCAGACAACGATGATGTCATCTGTGTGAGACAGACAACAGGGTGTTGGCCAGGATGAAGTGATGACCACCCTGACTGGGAACACACGCACAACTAACTACAAATCCATGGAAAAAGACGTCGCGGAGACACAGCGGTTACGGATACCTCATCTCAACAGCTCTTAACTCCTTGACATGTGCTACTGCATTGGGTGTGTGTGTCTCATGAGGAGGCAGTGTCAGTAGGGAACTGGGGCTGTGGAGCAGTAATAGGGGTGGGTCTGTGCTTTCTAACCTTTGGCCCACATATAAGAGCTCAGTGTGCTTCCACTGTAGAGGAACAGTGAAACAGTAACAGTGGTTAACAAGGCACATGTGTTCAAACACCACCTCTGAAATGTGCTAATGAACTCACACTCACATGTAAACCCTGAAACAGAAACAAACACACAAATAAGGCTTTGCATTTGAAGTGAAAAAGCGTTCAAAGGGACGTATGGTTATGTGATGACTTGTGTGTGTGAGCTTTATTCCGCGGTCCTCAACACTTTATGACCACATTCAGTACATTTACGTGGACTTGAGTATCCCGGTAATGCTCGGGTTTTTGAAGTATCCCATTTTTATGTTCGGATATGTCAACTCATGTAAATAATATCCCGATTTCAGAAACCTGAATACTCCCCTATCCCGGTTTTGGGAAACCTAGACTACTCCAAAAGAAACCAGGTACACCTTTTGGTCGTTTCTGAACACTGCAGACTACCTACATCAGCCATGTGACGCAACAGAAACACAAACAATGGCAGCAACAAAAGCATCTCACTTCTGGAGCGATGAGCAGAGTTAAGTCTTTCTGTAATGAAAGAATTAAAGCTGCAGGGGCTGAAATGAAGGGAAAAAGTGCCAGAATTTGAAAATACACCCCTTCCTTTTGGAGCTCTCTCCTCAAAATCAAAAGACTAAATATAAATAGAGATGAACCTGGCGCAGTTTCACCCCGCTGTGGAAAAAAGAACCCACTTTTCCAAGGTTCCGCGTCAAGCCACGGAGTAGAACAGCTTAACCTTCTACCTGTCTGAAAACACCTGTGATGGGCCAAATCCAGAGAGTCCAAAGAAGGGAGTAGAATCCTTGTTTCTTTTCAGACCACTTGAATTACAATATGCTGAAAGGTAATTATGGAATTTTTGCCCAAGGACGCCAAAAAAATCAGCTCCTGCCGCTTTAAACATACTTCACAATTGATGCTGGTCTTGGCACAGCGTTACTTTGAGGTAAAAGATCAAGCACTACAACAAATATAATATTTTCAATGTCCACGACACCAGTTCAGTGTGTGAGCATGTACACGTGTGCTAATCCGTACCTCCAATACCTTTCTAAAATATTTACACTGTGCACAAGCTTCAAAATTGTAAAAAATAGAACATGTTTTGGCCAATGAGAGGAAAAAAACAGTTACAACAGAGACTCCAAGCATGACAAAACGCTGCACTTACCCAGTCCAGTCACGGTGATTCTGGCCAGAGTCTGAATTCTGCCAAAGTGGTTTTGAGCCTCACAGATGTAAACAGCCTCATCGTCCACCCACAGGTCTGACAGAAGGACGGACATCCATGTGTAAAGCCGGAGCAGTTACATTATGTGTGTCACATATATACACGTGTCCCCTCACAGAACTCACTGGTGATGTGCAGGTTTCCCTTGCTCTGTGTGAGAGCTCCGTGTACGCGGGGCCTGTTGAAAAGAGGCAGTCCGTCGTCTCTCGTCCAGGTGAGCTGTGGTTCAGGATGGCCTCGGGCCTGACACGGCAGCGTCACGTTGGAGCCGATGTCCACCGCAAAGTCTGAGGGCTCTCGTGTAAACGTGGGAGCAGCTGGAGTGGTCGAGGTGGAATAAGAATAATGATATGATAACAATGGACTTCATTTAGCAATTTTCTTGACAATGCTACAAAGTGCATTACAAAAGAAAAGAAAAAAATTAAAATAAGGTCAAAGGACACGTGCAACGAGGATGTAAAGACAAATGCAAAAGTTACCCTTAAAAGGATATCGACACACCCCTGCTTAACCTCGTAAGGTATGTAGATATAAATGCTAAAATAATGAAATAAACTCTGATCTTCACATTAACAGATATCACAAGGCTGCACATGTGTAGTAGTGCTCCTGCTATCTGGTCTCCTCTTTTTCCCTGGTCTTTATATTAAACAGGTGTTTGTACATGAAACATCAAACACAGTAAAACTCTCACCTCCTACATCAAGCGAGACCTTTCCTGATGAGGTACCGGCAGCATTGACAGCCACACAGGTGTATTCTCCAGCATCAGTATCCAGGCTCTTCTTGATGGTCAGCGTCCCTTCCAATATGTTTATATCCAACGAGGATGAAGAATGTAACCGTAGGTCATCTAGAAATTTAGGACCAATGGTCAGCTCAGTTCTGAGGGCTTTTGTTTGGTCCACAATGCCTGAACATCAGTCTTTAGTACATGTTAAGGTGTCTGTTTTGTTGTTGAAGTGTTACCTTTGTACCACCAGATCTCAGGTTGAGGGATTCCAGACGCTGAACAGGCCATGATGGTGGTTTCCCCAATACCGATGAGAATTTCACTCAATGCCACCGTCACCACGGGAGATTCTGAGAAATTATTTCACAGGAGATCATACAATAGAGGGAATTACCAACTGAGAAATTACTGAGGATTTGTGTGCGAGTGAACTGTACAATGATGCAAATTCAACTCCCTTGGATGCTCTTCATGCATCCCCTGTTTAAGATTCCACCAATCGATAACTTCTTGGTGTTTTTCTTAAGATGATTTTGCTTTCACTGTGTCAGTACACTCTCCCGCAAAGAACAGATTTGAATATCAAGGGACTTAAATAAAGGTTAAAAAATAAGAGAAAATAAATGTGCAGTGTGACACTCACCAATGTAAGTGAGGATGGACGTCATAGTGTCTGTCCCGGCCTGGTTGCTGGCCAGACAGCCATACACGCCTCCATCCTTCTGCTCCATGTTTCTTATAATCAGCGTGCCATCAGGAGTCATTCTGTGTCTGAACGGGAGACGTACGCAATCTATTCTCATGTTTAATGTACCACAAATCAAACGTTAAAGGACTCAAACACAGCAACCGCTCTGCGCCTTCGTTTGTTCCAAATTTTAAAAGTGTGAACAAACGACCGGGTCATAAAATTAAGAAAAGTCCTAAAAAGCTGGATACGTTAGAGGAGATGGACTCACCTGCTGGAGGCCATGATGAACATGTCGTTGTGGGTCCAGAGCAGGCGGGGAGGAGGGTATCCGCTGGCCGAACACCTGATCCTCACTTCCTCTCCTGTCTTAAAGGTCTGGTTTCTGGGCTGTACTGACACTCTGGGCACCTCTGGAGGTGGAAAAAAACACCCAAAATATCTATACTCACTAAATCAATCAATTGATAATACAGAGAATGAAAATGAAATGACTGCATCAGCCACAATTGTAACTTAAAACTAACTTTGGACAAACTTTGAGACACTATATTGAATGTTCTTGATGTAATAATGATTTGACATATATTTGCAGAATATTACATGAAGGTGTTCTTTCTTAACGTTTTATGAATTTAGATCCAGTCAGGTAGAGTCATGGCTCTTACTCCAACTCATAAAGTTTCAAAGCACATATTTTTCACTATAATTTCCTCTTATTGGTAAAACAATGAGGAGGAATATTGAAGCCAGACATGGAGAGACTGTGGAATCTGGACAGACTTTCCAAGTGATTTATGAAGTTTAACTCATCTCTCATGGGTGCATTTTCTCCGTTTTATTCCCACAGAATCATCACCAGAGCTTCTGACCTCTCTGTAAGTTATACTACGTTAAATGTGAGAAATATCTTTGCGTCATTAAAGAGACAAAACATCATTTTAGAGAGATTTATTTGTTCTCGTGATCAGAGGAAACAAAGTAGAGCAAACTTCTCCTTTAACTTCAGAGCAAAGTTCAAAAGCATGAATAGAAAAACACAGTATATCAGGTGTGAAGGAATGTATAGAGTTTTCAACTTCAATCATCGCTGATGCCGCATTTTGAAAGATATACAGCACATTCACCAGATGTAGGACCGACAGCGAAGCAGACACACTTCTGATAAATTACAACCTCAACGTAAAACAATTTGAAAAACTTGAACTTCCAACCGTATTCATCTTAAACTTGGCAGCGCCTGAGGCTGCGCGCAGCTCATCAGATGACCGAGACCGGGTCAAAATTAAGGCCGTCAAAACACAAGCCACATAGGGTCCGGTGTGTTTAGGACCCAGTGTGTTCACAGCCCAGCCCTGAGGGGGGAGGGCAGGTACACCTCTGAGGTCAGGAACAAGAAGGATCCTCAGACGGAGGATGCATTCTTTGCCCCTGACTCAGCAGCAGCTTTAAAGTGTCAGGAAAAACCTTGTCTTTAGCATGCTCTTCACCACCTGCTCCATCTTTCCTTCTCTCTTCCTCCCTTTCTTACCTGCCTCTACTCCCTCTCACATTGCATCCAAAACCTCTGTCGCACCTTCTTTTTCTGTCTGCCTCTCATGTTTCTCCGTTTCTGCTGCTTGACATATGTCGAAATTCCTGCTGCAGTGAAACATTGATCAAATTCATATTTAAAACTGCAAAGCCTAAGAAAAAGCTGAATAACAAAGTGGGAATTTTTTTACATTTTGTCAGTTTAGTGTAAATATTCTCTCAGTTCCACTGTCGCTTCCAAGTGTTGTAAGGTGTCAGCAGACCTGACTCACTTCAAAGTGAGACTAATAACTAGGATGGGACGGACCAGGGGGTGATTAGGAAACCCTGAGGGCACGATGACAGCTGTTTGAGGGAGTAGAGAGATGAGCCAGGGCCAAAACAAAAACAAAGAAGAAGAAAAACCTTTAAGAATCAAGAATAAGAGCGAGGAAATATTAAGAAAGACAGATTAGAAGAAAAATCGTTCAGCCAGTGAGATGAGCCACATGTCAGAGCTTTCCCACAAATCTGCCTAAGACGCTGGAATTTAATTCCAAATCAGTCCATGTTTTTAATCATTCAAAATTAAGGATCAAGTTTAACAACCAGTTTTAAGTCCAACTGAACCATTATTTATTTAAAAGACAGAATAACATTTTTGCTTTAAAGGTGCACTGCGTAGGATTTAGTGGCATCTACCCCTCTCCACACTCTCCTCTTCTAAGCAGGTAGGATAACCTAGATAACCAGCGTTTGTTTTGTCCACTCTGGGCTACAGTAGAAACATGGCAGTGCAATATGGAGGAATCTTTAGGGCTCCTTCTAAGCTAAAGAAAATGTAACAGCTTTTATTTTCAGGTGATTATACACTAATGGAAAGGTAATTATGAATATCATTTTCTTTTTCTGCAAAAAAGATCCCTGTAAATCCTACACACTGCACCTTTAATACTGAACATCAAGACCTGGCAGGACGCACAAGGAGGAATTTAAGCTAAAGTAAGCAGCATATGGTCTTTAAGTTAACTCTGAGACTACAAAGAACAGGACGTTCATTTGAACAGATTGGACGATGAAAAACAACACTATTTGTCTTACTTGTTGCTCTATCATAACTTCACACGTTCTCCATGTATGTTCTGGCTGAGATCCTCTACTGGTGGCAGTTTTATGTGTCTGTTTTGCATGGTCACCTCCTGACCCGTGCTCTATAGCCAGCGATACTCTCCATTTGCACAACAACATGTGTCTGATTCACTTTCAATGAGGTGTTAGAAACAGGTCTATTAGAGCTGTCGAGAGATGGAAAACTCTGCCGTAGCGCTGCCTGAAAGTCAGGCATAAATAATTTTCACACGTCCCATAAAGAATCACTGTGAATTATAGGAAAGCATGGGAGGGAGGAAGGGTGGGGTCACTTGGGAGACGATCTTGTATTTGGGAAGGAGGTTCTGTTTGCCAAAAGTCTTGTTCCTCGACGGTGTAAATCAGACAGAAGAAACAGGCAGACATACCAACAACAAGCACACTGTGTACATAAACCAGGGGGATAATTAAACACGCAAACCACCTAAAAACACCTGTAGACTCTAATTCTGAAAAACAAAGATTTCAATAGCACACTCCTCACCTTGTACAGTGAGGTAGATTCGCTCTACCGTCAGCCCTCCTTCATTGGCTGCGATGCATTCGTACCAGCCAGAGTGGTCTGGGGTCACCGCGGACACCTGCAGCGACCGGTTGGACAGGATCTGCAC
Organism: Coranthus polyacanthus; assembly: GCA_037367275.1. Taxonomy (NCBI): domain Eukaryota; kingdom Metazoa; phylum Chordata; class Actinopteri; order Kurtiformes; family Apogonidae; genus Coranthus; species Coranthus polyacanthus. Next base: position 4,422,212 of record JAPQRN010000019.1, on the reverse strand, counting down.
CCGGGGGTCCAGGCGGGTGTCGTGACCTCCTCTCAGCCAGGTGAGGTTGAAGCTGACTGTGCTCACAACGTGGCAGGTGAGGACAGCACTGGAGCCGGGGGAGACGGTTACATTACCCTCCACTGTGATGCCTGGAGGTGGCTCTGCAGGACGAAGGCATAACGTTGTTGGCAGCTGACAGACACTTTACATCATAAAGAAAGCAAACGTTCACAGGAATGTAGAGCAAAGTTTACCAGGGTAATAATTACTCATTCTATGTACGCCATTTTAACACAGGATTTAATTAAAAAACACAATCTAAAGACTTAAACCATTGACGGTGAAAGGCTGAGAACCACTGGTCTACACCATGGGACCCTGAAATCATCAGCAGACATCTACAATGACTCTCAGCAGTGTAGGAGAAACTTTGAGGCTGGGTTCCACCAAGGATTCATTTTCAAATCCAATTGAATCATGGATTAACCTTGAATTATGTTGCACCAAACTTTAAAACTATCTGAAATTCAGAAAGATGATATTAAACCTCTCTTTAAGCCTCCATTTAGTTTTTACTCTAAACAACGATTAAAGTGAATTCTGTTGCACCAGAACTTTAAACTCCAGTTCCAAGAGCTTTCATGAGTAGGCGAAGAGACTTTTACGTTTGCCAGCACACGATGTAGTGTTTTGTTAAGGAATGCAGAGCAGCCAAAAGTTCCCTGCCCCTCTTTTATACTTATTAGGTCCAGACAGCACACAAATTTTATTTTTATTTATAAATGTATTTTAATTTGGGTGAGCAAACATCACCATGTACGGTTTTACATCGATAAACTTTGATTTACTAAACGGAGATTAGTTCCTTGTTCATCTGTATTCACTCATTTTAAACCGAGTGTTTAGTTTGTTAGAATAGATTAATTTCTGTTTGTACGACCAAGTGTGAAACTGACACCCTTCATCAGAATGATATACACCATTCAGCTGCAGCGACCTCCCTGTCTTATCGCATTTCCCTCTCTCTTGCTCTGTCTTTTCAAAAACACTCATCCCTTGTGCGTCGCGGTGTCGTCAATCAACTGTCAGAAGTTGGTCCGAGCCAAGCGGAGAAAAGGGAATGGAGGGAAAAGAGAGACAAAGGGATGATGAGGGAGGGGTTGCAGAAGCTTTGGCTCTGGTAGAGGGAGGATGCTGGGGATTTCAGCATAGCTCCTTGGGATTAGGATGACATACATTTGGCAGCTGAATGGGTACTATGTGTGTATTTGTGTGTACAAGTGTAAAATGCAGGGGCCTGTCATTCTGTAGAGAATATAATTGGCCTGGTAACAAAGGTTGGAGCTGTGGCTGAGGAGGATTAGTTTCACCTAATTTTAAAGATGTCATAAGAGCTAACAGTTGGACCAACAAAGGCCCTTCTGCACCTTTGGACTGTGAACATAGCGGGCAAGTTACAGTAATGAGTTATGCTCATACATTACGCAGATCCCTGCCTGGCTCCGTCTTTCCCTCTTCTGTTTCATAAAGCGTCTTTCATCTTTCAACTCCCTCTCACTCTCTTTTTCTCCACACTCCACCTTCTTCCCTACTGCTTGACATTCATCAACTCAACGAAGCTCCAGTGCATTCAACGGAGCAGGGAGCTTTTAGAAAACAACGTATGGGCTTGGAGACTCCACTGGACCTGGTGTTGTCAGCTCTCGTATCCCATAATGGATAGGATGTGACTGAAAAGGACTGAAATATAAATGCACTACAGAGGATTACAAATAGGCAAAAAGGATTTTTTTTTGCTTTGCTGTGAGAGTTAAGGTATAAATAAGTACAGAGTGTCTGTGGTATATCCTTAGTGCTTTAACATCAGGATGGCCCATCATTCTAGTCGTGTAGCTGCATCGTAATTTACTCTGTGACACTATGAATAGTTTATCAGTATGGAAACCTGTGAGTAATTGTGTTTAAGCTCTGCTTTTATATTGAAATTGTGCACCAAAGTCACGGTATACTCACCTAACCTAACACTATATACAGTATTTTAGCACACACCATGGAACATATTAACAGGTTCACAGCTGTTCTCATCTTACATCATAGATATGGTCCATTGCTTTGCCAATCAAGCACACAAACCACACTGTAAACCACATGACAGGGTTGAGCCGAGGCACAGATTACAACATAATGTTGTAAGATAGGGTCAGATTTTCCATAAAGTTCAAGTACTTCTGCCCTCATGCAGTGTCTCTGCGTGGGATAACCCACAGAAGACCCTTTAGCCCTTTAAAAACAATTTACAAAAGTCTTACATCAACTAGTGCTTATATTACAAATGTATGCACTGCGAGAGCGTGTGTTTGTGTGTATAAGTCTATTGAGCACAGCATAAAGTTCAGACCTCATTAAATATATGGTATTTTCTGTGCGTACGTATATATGTCCTTTTAAGTGTTGTTGATGCGGGACATTAAAGACAATGATACTTTAAAACGCTCACTGTTCTGCAAATAGATTCATCACACACTAATCACACTTGTTGACAGCCTAATGCTTACCAGACCCTGAGCCCTATGCATTCCTGTCTGACTGTCCTGGCTCATTACGTGTAGTCATGGAGAGTAGCTCACCATGCACTCTTAATTAACCTAACAACCGTAACTACAGTGTTACAGGTCACTGGAAAAATCAGTACCTCCATCTACATCCCAAGCATTTCAGACATGTAATATTTGTGTAGTGTTCTGCTGGAAAAATTGCATTTTGTTTCAAATAAATGTCCAAACATGTTGTAGAAATGAGCTATTTTCAACAGTAACAACAATGTGAATGCATCACGAGGCCTTACCTGACACATCCAGGAAGGTGCGAGCTCGTCCTGTCCCGGCGCTGCTGATAGCGATACACTCATAGTATCCCTCATCCTTCAAAGTAACCTGGGCTATTTCCCATGATGCACTGTCAGACTCGCTGGAATAAGAAAGACAAAGGAAATTTAGAGAATGTCTTAAATCTTAAAGACTCAGACAACACTTTGACAGGTCGTTATCTCACATAGAGTCATTAACATGTAATAACCCCCTACATCATGGGGAATGGCTTCTTTTTTTTTTTTTTTTACAATTGCTAGTTACTGGCGGAGGTGTAGACTTTACAGCCTCCTGTGTTGTTTTTCACTGATATTCATACAGTGGACAGTCCCTGACCCGATGCACTCGCTGGTCTACAGCCCTGCTCACCTGAAGAGTTGGTCGACCCCAAGGCGTCTCCCATCCCTGCTGAAGCGCAAAGTGAAGGGGATCAGGCTCTCGACCTGGCAGTTTACAGCCCCTCTTCGAAGGTAGTAACCATGAGTTGTGGTGGGCATGAGCACCTTAGGAGCATCTAACAGAGAGACATAAGCGTGCAGCAAACAAAGGTTATCACTCAGGCAGCAGCGGTGGAAGGAATACTATTCAGATTGTCGCAGCATGTTACTGTCGTAGCTGCTGGAGGTGAATGTGGTTTGAATTTACTTTATATAGTTTTTATCCAAGGAAAGAAAAAAACAAAGATGCACAAATCTGTTTTCAGTTTGTGGACTTTTGACCTATTCTTTGATTTTTGGTGATGTTTCAACATTTGTTCAAAGGAAACCACTGCTTGGCGGAGATGTTAACACTCATAGACATCTGAAATGTGAACTGACTACACGCTGCTTTTTGTACAGTGTCAGAAGCAAAAAGGTTGGAAGCCGCTGGTTTAGTCTTCAGTGATGTGCTTGTTATATTATCCATTGTGTGAAATCTTCATCTTAAAAGTAACTAAAGCTGTCAAACAAATATAGTGGAGTAGAAGTATAAAGAAGCATAATATGTAAATGCTCAAGTAAAGCACAAGTACCTTGATCAAATGAATGCTTTAAGCTTTAATTCTTGGCTCTTGACAACCTGCATCACTCACCAGGTACAATACTTGAATAGGAAACACTGGAGACTCTCTGAAACAGGAAACCATCTTTGTCATATCCTGTCACTCGTAGGAAGAAGGCTTCATTGGGTGGGATAAAATCGGTGACGTTCCAGAGGCCATATGGCTCGCGCTCAGGGTAATAGCGAATTGGCAAAGTTTTGATCACGTTCGCTGTGATTGACAGGAGCTCCAGCCTGTCAGCTCGAGCAGGAGGGGAAAGCCCAGTGGTGTTCAGCAGGATGTGGGTGGGAATCCCTGGAAAAATTGATAAAACACATTGTGTGGTTTGCTGCCTTGGAGATGTAAGTGAAGACAACAGGTGAAAGTGAAAACATACAACAGCTGTGGTGTCCTCTTTTTAACATTTTATGGCCTCACTGACCTTGAACTGGCCTACTGGAGGTTTTTTTGAAGTCCAGCGTGGGTTTCCTGGAAAATCCGGCTCTGAAGTCAATGGTGCTGAGTCCTGAGATGCGGACTGAATGTCTTCCTTCACTGGAGGTCTGTTTCAGATAAAAAGGGAGAACGTCTTTATGCGTGTAAATCATGATTTATATTGTGTGCCTGTTATCGTGACTCAGAACTA
>JAPQRN010000019.1:4366229-4383922 GCA_037367275.1 Coranthus polyacanthus | reverse complement strand
TTCACGTTAAGTAAAAGCAAACTACATGAGGATGCTCGGTTGCTGCTGCTCTCTGTGGAAAGTGAATCCATTGAAAGTTGAATCCCTCTGGAGAAATGTTGATTCCAAAGCTATAAAAGGATATGATACATCTACAGTAGCCTGTGTTATGGACAAAACATTTACATATCTGTGAAGGAATGTAGGTCAGTCACTATCCCATAGACAGCATCTTCTCTTTCCTGCTTTGCTTAACGGACGAATCGAACTGTGGTTACTGGCGATTGTGTGTCAGAGGCACTACTTCATTCAAGCTTTCTCAATCACTCCTTAGTTCTCCTTCAACTAGTTCCTAGTTCCTCCTTGCATTTCACTTCCTTCGATCCATCTTGGCGTTGATGTCTCTCCATTTTTCCCTTCCTGTCACCCACATTTCCTTCCCATGTCTTTGTTCGTTTCTCTTTCGTCCTAATTTTTGTGCAACAGAGAGTTTATTTTTGTAATCAAGGAACAGAAAAACACGACAATGAACAGAGCTGTCATAAATAATTAATATGAAGAGGGATGGTGGGGAGTGAAAGGGGATTTAAGTTGAAGGGAATAACATAATAGCTCGGAGAAAAAGGAAAAGAGTAGGTGGACGTGTACACGAGAGTGTTATGCAATAAATATATACTGTTTATCTAAGTCTATTGCTGTTCCCTCTCAGACCCTGCTCGTGTTTGACACAAGAATTGGATGAACACACGTATGCGCAAGAATATTATGGGAAAAATGAAGCAAAAATAATCTATCTCTCCACAAACAACCTTTTTCTCAAAACACTGATCTGATTCCTCGGCGGACACTTTGCCACAGTCACGTCTGACTTCCTGAAAATCCAAGTATTTCACCTGCGTCTGGGATACTATGTGTGTTTACGTGGGTTTATGTGTTTAGAGGAACACCGTGTCGGGAGCTGACTCGACTCGTGGATGTTTATCTTACATAAGAACATGGATGAAAATGCCAGGTCTGCACGTCTGAAAACACTCCTTTACACAGTTGAGCGAAAGCATAATAGCAATAATAACAATGTATATAATAATAACAGGCTCCTGTATGAAACATAGAAGAAATTAAAAAATTTAAGTCGTTAGTGACACTAAACTTCGTAGGAATTTTAAAATACCAACAAAAAATCTATGTCATGCTACATTAACTAGCATTAGCTAAGTTGTCGATTCTAACTTCAGCACAAGTTAGTTTAGAAAATAATGAATGGAATAAGAAACAACAGAATGAGACATTTTGTTTTGTGTTGAATTGTCACTTGAGTTCAAATGAACTTACCTGCTTGTGAGTTTCCTTGAGGAAACCATTAACTCTGGTTAAAGATTGAAGCTCTGGACTGTTTTAACATCTGTGCCAGAAGAATCCATAAAGTTAATAGAAAGCTAGGATGTTTGGCCTTAATAAATCTTAAAAACAGTCTCTGCACTAAATCTGAAATGCCCACTTTGTCAAAAGGTCTTAATATGTATTTGAGATTTTTGTTACGTGACAGGACTCCAGGTATTATACTACAGTTATTATATATTTTATAATATTTATTGAGTTTTTTTGTTTTTGTATATCATTTACATCATATATGTGATGGTTGATATGTGAGCGTTTACTCTCTATACATGACAAGCATTTCTGTGGTGCTTGAAGTTCTAAAAACTTGACTAAAAAATAAATATTGCCCAATTTATGGCTCAAGAAAGTGTAGTTGTTCAAATAACATACAGTCTTAGATTAAAGTTTGAATGACCCGCATCCCTCAAGTCTTTTTCAACTGTGATGTGGCTGTAAAAGCTGGAGACAAAATAATGGACGTTTTCATAGAATTATCTGTTCAATAGGCTGTTAACGTTGTTCAAACCGTGTCTCCATATTTGTCACTTTCATTCCCGTTACATAAAATAGCCTATATTTCAGAATAACACACATCATTATTCTGTGTGGTTCATATTTGGCATGTGTCTACATTTTTTTTGTATGTCAGAAACTCATGTGTACCGGTTTCAGGTTACTAATATACTTCACCATGGTAACGCATAATGACGGCCAGAGGGCAGATTTATGCTTTGGGGAGTCACACATCGACAAGGTCACTGCAGGTCTTCTTAATCAGCTGCGTGTCGAGTGAACGGGTCAGCACGTGTACGTACACTAGACTGAATGCTTCACATCCTACCACAGCGCACGACCCCCGATATCTATTGTTTTGTTGACACTTGTCAAAATGCAGAAATTCTGACAAATATGAGTCATTACTGAAATAGCACAAAGCCGCGCAGCAACAATAATATCCGCACAGCGACGGACAGCATGAACAGCCTTTCCTTCCCTGATAGGTGCAGTTGTATATGGGCTTTAGCGCTGACATGTCTAGTGACTGTGGGAACGGGTGGGCCTTGGATCAAACCCTGTGAGAAGTGTATATATTCCACATAATATAACTAAAATAAATCCATCCCTACATAAACAAATTTGGCTTTACTCGTCTCTAAAAGGGTGCGTCCAGGAGGCTGCACAGCTGGGCCGTTTACCGCGAGGCCCGGAGTCATTTCTGCTGCATCTGTCGTGTAGTCAGAGGTTAGAAAGTTCCATTTTAACTGAGCCAGAGCTAAAAGTGGTTTTCTTGATTTTTCTTTTTCTCCGTGCAACAAAATGTGTTAATCTACCTGAGTCTCGAGGAAAAACAAATGCTATTTCAGTGCTTTGTTCTCGCCAAACTAAACGAGGAAGTCACTGTAATGTGAACTAGGAAGTGTTATAGTTCTGTCCTAAACTCATTAACTTGTCTTCAGTGACACAGGCAGGGATGTGTGTCTGTCTTTGGTGTGTTTAGCATTAAAACAGCTCGGTGAGACCTTTAGGAATGCTAAAGAAAGGATTCTTGAAAGTGAGTCATTGTTTTTGGCCAAACACAAGATGATGGTCAAAACATCAACACTGTTGTTCACCGCAGGAATGTGACATTGAAAAAAATACAAGTGGAAGTCACAATACAGAACTTACCGTACCTGAAGCTGCCGCACTATTATTAAGATGTCTGCAAAATCCTCACGTTTGCGAGTCAGTGCTGTATTTAATTTACTCATTTTTGCATTTCTGATAAAGTATTTGACAGACTTGATGATATATTTGGACAGATTAAAAGGCAGAGCATGAAACCACAAAGCAAACGTTCAAAAATGAGAAGACAGAGCAACCATTGCAAGTAAAATGTGTCTTTTTATTTTTTAATCACATGCTGACCTCACCTCACACCTCTCACAGCAAATGCTTGTACATTTTATGGCCTGAAGATGCTGTATAATATCCATTATATAATACCACAATATTTTGTTATATAAAGCGCACACTGTTGTATAATTGTTCATAAATATGCGATTTTTCTAAATGCATTGCTGTGCCACATTCACTTGGGTACTTAAAAATGAGATGCTATATAGAGCGAGACAGACATAGATAAATTTTGATTCATCCTGCAAAGTAAATATTATGGTCTGCCATGGCACAATATGCCTGCTGACATTTGCAGCTGGTGCCATAACAAAACAGATCATGGACGACAATGATAAAACAGACACTGCTTGAATAATAGAAGAGCCCTGCGAGTGAGGTGTAAATTTTCCACAAGATAAGCACCATGTTCTTGTCAATAAAGACGAGAATAAACAGAGAACACTGACTCATGATCAAGGCAAGTGTCTCTATTTTTGTTTGGGCTTTACTGAATTCATACAGGAAACATCAAGGCTTGCGTTTGCCTGTGATGTTTTTTAGGAATATGGCTTCTTACACCACAACTACAAGGAGCTCTGAAAACTCAAAGTGTGCTTGTGTATGTTGTTTCAATGCACAGTGCGTGACAGATAAAGCCACCATTTACATGTATAAACACACCTGTCTCGCTCCACGGCTAATTCACTTAAGGAAACATCAAGATGCTGATGTTGACAAAAGCTTAAAGCTGCAGTGCTTGACAGTCTTTTGGCATCACTGGGAAAAAATTCACTCCTGCAGCTTTAAGCCATTAAACGTTTTTTAAGAGGCAACCTGTCCAAAAATGAATTGAATAAAAATGGCTAAATACAAGATCAAAGTCTGTAACCCAATATTATTTTGACAAGAACAGGGTTTATAGAAAAGCAGGTCAAATGCCTGAGAAAGGACCTATTTATTGTGCGACTGAACTCTGTCACTCAATTTAGCTGATGCTATAACTGTTCCGTTGCTTCTCATTTGTCAGTACGAAATGTAAAAAAATCAAGTTTATTGCGGTGCCTTTAATTAATTCTGAGTTAAGCCTCTTGACCCAGACAGTTTATCTGATAAGACTGAATCTCACGTACAGCACTTTATATACCCGTGTGATAATCTTCTACAATGTATGTGGACTATGATCAGTCTGTGTAAGCATGAATGCGCTGATGTGTTTAAGGTGATAAATAAAGTGCTACTGGAACTGTGTCACCGCTGGTGTGAGTTGCTTATAAATCCAGCCATAACTGGATAAACCTGACTGGGGTTAAAGTGACGTGAGGCTTTCTCTAGCACACAAGTTAAAAGTTAAACTGCCTAAAAAGATATACAGTAACTGATATGATATGTGTGTGTGTGTGTGTGTGCGCTGTGACTGTTTACTCACATGCATGAGCACACGACCTGGAAATGTGTTTCTGTGTCCACTCATTGAAGTCTGACCTATGATGTTATCTAGGTCATGTTTTATGTCCACCTGTTTCGGGGATAAAACAGAGAAATCTCATTGCAACACCAGCAGCTCTAGTTTAAGCCCCAGTTGTTGGCTCTCTGGGGAAGCTACTCACTTAAACAGTGGAAAATTCCCTCTCTGAGTGTGAACAGAATAATGATTAACTGCGTACACACTCAACATTCTCTCAGTGCTTTGTTTTTTTTTTTCCTATCAGTTTTACTGTACGTATTCTAATACAGGAAGTGAGAATATCTGTGGGCTGAGGATTCGGGGCTCACGATGTGCACGTGTGAGTTGTCAGGCAATTAAAACAGGAAGGACTTGATTAGTAAAAACCCGTACAGTCAGTGCTGATGAGGCTACGAGGCAAAAATATGATGATACAGCCGACTGTTGTTGATCATGGTCTCAAAACATGCGATCACTGCCAGGGTCACTAATGTGTATCATTGTGCTATTCCTCAAAGGGGATATGATGCTAACTAGCTCATTACGGAAAGCACAGTGTGATGAGCTGGCCGTTTGTACACATCTAATTAGGTACCGCTGGCAGCTCTTCCCAGCACCACAGCGGCACCATGGGCGAAGGGTGCGAGGAGAAAGGCTGAGAGGTATTAAGAGTCTCGTGAAGAAAGCCACACAGGAATTGCAAACCAAGAGTGTGAAACATAATTCAACACGAATCGGGCTTAAAGTCCAGCAAATACAAAATAAACGCGACTCATTTAAGAATCTATTAATGAGGTGCGATGAGGATCTGGGGTATGTTTATATATCTACAACGATATCAGACGGAAGATAAGGAAATACAGAGCTGCCGTGTTTGTCTCTCTGTCGTGTTTTTATGTCGCCTCAACATGCAGCTTCTTGTCCTGGAGTAAACATCCCATAAGATATACATATGGGAATAGAAATAATTGTAGTCCTATGATCTCAGTTTATTAATGAATAATTTATGTTCACAGATTAATTTCTTGTTGTAAACATGTTTTTAAATTATATTTTGTGTTTGTTCCACCAGCATTGACTTGAGGCTTCACTGTGAAGCCACTGATACTGATGTTTAGCTTCTTTCTTTTTTTTTTAATGCGCTGTGTTTTATTGTTAAATTCCCTGGATCACGGCAACACTTGCTTCTAGCACTGTGTAATATGTATGAGGTTTTATGAGTTGAGCAGAGATAATCCTGTCTTAACTGTTGTGGAAAAGAGAACAGAGCTAGAGAGAGACACCACTAGATTAAAATATTGGCTTGTGATATGGTATAGGCAGAAAAAAAGGAGAGCAAAAATGTTCAGTAATGGATTATGTTATTTATGGCTTTCAAAGAACATCCAGAACATAAACATCTAGGGGATCTGAAGCACTTGAGGCATTATTCACAAGAAGATACGAAAAAGAAGGATCATGAGCGAGGAAGAAAAAGTAAGACAGACGGTGAAAATCAGCGGAAAAAAGAAGAGCAGCCAGTGACTGGATTATCTGAGACCAAACACGCTGTCACATGCGAGTACACAGATTTACATGTTTTAGACCGGTGCCATCGAGGGTCATCAGCATAAGCAGGAAGAGATCATGTGCCATTCTAATCGCTTACGTAACCTCCAATCATCTGCAAATTTCAACAAAAATTCACACGCTCGCACCAGCACACAGATTTCTACAATAACTGCAACATCAATCTCTTGTTAGATAGTCATTTTTCAGTCATATTTCGTCACTTCCCTCTCAACGTACCTGGAGTTTAGAACAACAAGTAAGACAACAAGCTAGTGACTTAAAAGTGATGCTTAGGTGTTTGCACAAAACTTGGAGACTCCAAACATTCAGTACATTGTGCACCGTTAATATGGTCACATTTTGAAAAATCTAATTTAACACAAAGCACACTATTGTTTTGTTGAAGACAGGCAGTGATTGATGGCTTTATTCTTACATTTTACGTTTTATTTAAGCGACTTATGCTGAGGCTCGTACGGTTATTAGTGTTCAATGCAGATGTCAGAGGTCAGGATGTGGTGCACGTGGGATTCAACTAGCTTGACACCTGAACTTGTCATTACAACAGAAGCCTAGCATACCATAGTCACACTTGAGTGTCTGAAGGGGTGTCATGTAGTCGTATATCTTGGCTGATTTGTGCTGTTCCAAAAGGCTGTCCCAGCAGATGGGATGGTTGAAATATGTAACAAAAAGAAAAAGAAAAAAATAGAGCTGAACTTTTGTGCAAATTTGATGCATTTGGGTAAATTTAAACACATGTGTTCTTGCTAATTAGAGAGAAAAAAAGTGTGAGAAAGTGAGGCTAAAATAGCACTTTAATAAAAACACAGACTTGTTTTTGTGTTAATTAGAGCACCTAGTACATTTACAGGAAGGCAATGAGGCCTCAAGGGAGATCAATGTAACACTAGGTCCAAATAGCAGCTCAACGTGCACCTAATCAGCTCTTTTATACCAACAACATCTAACAAATGTGTGTTGCAGTCTCAGACTGACCCACTTTCTAAGTGTGGGACAAAACACAGGAGGGTGGAGAGTTTGAAAAGTGAGAGTCCCCGGTACTTCACTGAAGTATGAGAGGGGTTTTGTGCGCTGACATGGGACAGAAAGCATGGATCCTTGTGACTCTCTTGTGACTCTTCCTCCTGTGGGGACCAGAGGAAAGCCTGGCACAGCGTTGTGGGAGAGGATACAGAGTACAGGGAGCCTTTGTGATTCTGCACACACACAATTATCAGCAGCTGGTGTTAGCTGTCATTCACAATCTGATGAAAGTGATAACTCACATCGTGTCACACTGAAGTTTCATCGCTTGCAGATTCTGAAGTGCTGTCTGCTCAAGTTAACAACTCCGTTTTGCTCCTCACGTTTACCTGTGAAGAAGCCACGTGAAGCATTTTGAAGCATCTTAAAAAACACAAATTTCAGTGTAATGCTTGTAAAAAGTGTTTCAGACCACACCACTGGATTCCATTCGAGTCACATGCTGACAGAAAAGGATTCAAAGAATTCTTCTATACTCCCCAAAAAATCACATTAACTCCTGTGTAACACCTTTTTGTTGAGTGTGTGTGAAATGCTGACTTTGTTGCCTATAATATTTTAGCAGTGCAAGCTTTCTGATTTATACAAGAAGGGCAAAGCTCGACTGCCCCTAACACCTAAAGGACATCCAGTTCTTTTCACCTTTGAGCTTGCCCCACTAAAATCCCACTGCCTCGATTTCGTCAATGCCGTTGACTTGTTATGAGAAGGTTAACTTAATGAGTCTCACAGTTTATCAGTACCTTATCAGAGGACTGTGTAACTCCACACTCACGTGGCCCTGTTCTCATTTTTCAGTGCCCCAGGGTGAGGACGGAGGGGGAGTTACTCCAAAAGGCACGTCCACGTTTGTTTTGGGTTTTTTTCCAATACATTAAAAGGTGGAAACTAAAAGCCTTCAGATTCTTCTTGAAAATAAACCCGTAAATTTGAACTCGAATATTTCTTCGAAGCGTAAATGTGCACGTTATTGGTAAACGGAGACGTTTTAAGAGTGCGGTGTCTATAATACGTGTTTAAAGCTGCTTCTTGCCTTCGAGCCTGTCCACACAGCAGCGCCGGCCACGTGTTACTGCTGGGCTCAGATACCTCAAATATTTATAGTGTCCTTGTCAGAACACATTTATGCAGCCCCGCTGAACAAATCTCTGTAGATTGAAGGAATGAAGAGGGCGCCAGAGTCTAAAGGATGATTCAGCAAACACCTCCACACATTTTTTTGGACTTTATTCAATATTTAATAGTGACAAGATAGTGATAAAATAGGGCTTATACTTTTACAGAGTACAAGTAAATCACGTGTACTATATAAATATTATTTTTTTCTACGTTTATGTCACAGACCAGGAAGTTAGTAGTAGCAGTGAGAAGGTCTGACAACATTTAGGGGATGTGTCATGTTATCTATTTAAACTTTCTCTCAGATCGGCACGTAGAAATATATTTGCATACCTCTCGCGTTTGCTCCTGCTTTTGCTTGTGTCTAAAAGAGGAAGAGAGCTTTTCTTCTGAAGCCTTGGCAGCCCTGACGCAGCAGTTATAAATGTGCCTTTTAGGACAGATGGTGAATTTCAATTTACTCAACACACAGTTTTACCTAATGCCTCGTGCTTATTGCTCTGCTGCTTGCATAGTGATTAAAATGTCCCTTAAAGGTAGCTGACAGTATGCCAGTGTCTTCCGTCATTTTTCACCGGTGGGGGAGTTGACGTATCTAAAATGACTCATGCGTGATTTTGCATTTTTAAACTCATTTATAAAGCAACATATTGGACCTTCACGGGTGTGCTCAGTGCGTGCAGTTGAATTGGATCTGTAGGCGCTGCTGCAAAATACTGCATATGTGTGCTGATCGAATTTCTTTGTGACCATTATGATGCGTAACTGAGTCTTAAACGGCATCTATTATTTAAGGAATTCATTGTATTCTATGCGCTAACACAAAATGTAACTCATACAAAACGGACAGAAACATGAACCAAATGATTACCTCAAAGATAGATCAATGTCTCTGTGATGCATTCTCAGTCAAACACACATATTCAATTTATACATGTGTCTTTACAATTAACATGAATAAATGAATACATCACTGTTACGCTGTATACCATATTCTTTATTTTTCTCTTTGCGTTACCCATTATTGGTCCCTATACCCAGTTCCTGAAAACACCTTGTTAAGAAACTAATGAGTCACGCTGGTTTGGCTGGCTGCGCTCCATCACCAGTAATCACTACGTCTCTGTCGAAGGCTCCAGACGCCGTTCTGAGGAGATGGACAGACTACCTGCCAAGGGATCTTCGATCACCTTTGCAGACAGTCAAGGGAATGTTAAGGCCGAGCACAGCTTTTGCAAAGCTAAAGAAAGCTGAGCCAGGATGCGGTTTGCACACGTATTTCATGCATTTCATTCTTACAGTCGTTTCTTTAAAATGTGTACATGACTGGCATGCGCTTGCCTACCTTCACGTTGCTTTTGGAGGCATCCTTGGCGATATGACCTCAGAGCTGATGGTTTTCCCGGCCTGCCTTTATGGAGGTGCTTCCTCTACAGTCCGGGCACGCATTGACATACCAACAAAAAAAGAAATAGAGGTGAAATATGATGCAGGTGTTCATCTATTGGCATGCAGCCATTCATTTTCGTGACCGTGAGTCGATAACTGCTTTGACCTTGTCAGGAATGTCACCAGCCACATGAACGGAGGCTGTAATACCGGCACGAGAGCTGTTATGAAGAGATTACTTTGCGTTGGTAAATCTAATCGATGTTGACTGACTCCCTCGCTTAGGTTTTTATCAGTGTGGTTTGTAACACAATAGTAAGTGTGTTGCTAAATTCTCCTGCACCGCCGTCAGTTTAGTTCATTTAATGCCATGACTTTAAACTGTACATGCAGACCAATAGAGACATGCACCATGCAGACACAAAGGCTGGATGACACATTGGTATTGAAGTGATTCTTATCCTCTAATCTCATTACTGACGTACTGAGGTAGTAGTAAGCTCCATTCAGTCATGTCAGGTGAATGGGTTCTTCCTCCTCTATAATGACGTCCATCAAGTAGCGGAAAGGGTTGAGACTGGATGTTCCTACTTAATAGACACTGAATGACTTTTGCACTGCTGCAGCTCCAAGGGTGCTGTGATGACTCACAGCGGCACGTCGGAGAGGATAAATGGGACGCCAGTTAGGATTCAGAGAAAAAAAATAGAGAGAGATATAGCAGTGGAAGAGAAAGAATAGCATGCAGGTGTGAAAAACAAAAGGCAAATGAGCAATGGTGGCCAGAGACATGGTAGCGTAGAAGCTACCAGTCCACCACTCAGCCAAAGCGCCCCAGAACCTGGCCTCTTACAGGTGAGCGACTGATTAAAAGAAAAACCTGATGGGAGTTCGACAAAGCCTCCATCCATGAGAGACGAGGGCTCACTGAATGGTCTGATAAGTATGAAAATGATGAGAATCATATGCTATCGCAGTCACCAGCCCAGTTGAAAAGCACGGATTGATGTGTTTAGACAGTGACGCTCTCTATCACCATCATCAAAACACCAAATGAGGGAATATCTTTTGAAGAATGGTGTTCATGCGTCCATGCGTGAGTTCACGGACTTGAGGCTAACTAAAGCTTTTCTGGCAACACATGGTGACGCCAACACCTTACTAAGACTATTAATGTTGGTTTTTCCTTTAATTTATCACCCGTCAGCATCTGACTTCACTAGAGAAAACCAACTATTCGCATAGGTTTCTGTAAACTTCTCATCAATTACTTTGTCTTCTTCCTTTCTGTAGCCTATCCTGTGTTTATGTTCCTTGTGTTTCTTTGGTGTCTTTAGGGTCTACCTTATTTATTTCTTTTGTCCTTTTATTTTATTTTATTCCTTTACCTTCAGCTGATCTGAGGCAGCAAGCTGTGCTTTACAGCAAAGTTACCTATATTGCTATTTTTCGTTTATTTTACTGATAGCACATAGCATAGTAATAATACATGTTGTGATCATTTGTCAAAATTCCAAATCAAACTTCACTTCAACTTAAATCAAAGGATTGCTGATGCGGGCGTGTGGTTGTACGCAGACCAAATAATGTTCATTGCCCGTGCAGTGCCAACGTTTCTTGTGGTTTATTTATTCCCAAAAACAAGCAAGCAAACAGAGAACAAAGAAGACTATGTATCCTCCTGCTGCAGGGCTGCAGAGGCGCCCTGCCTACCTAAACTCACAGTGTTTCCCAGTACACAAACAAAATAAAACACTAGTTACAAACAAAAACCTACACGTGAAAATAATTCAACTCAACAAATTATTCTTAAAATCTAATCTTAATAAAGCAAACAACAAGAATAATCAAACTACTACTTGGTAATCATCATCAAAACGTCCGACAATACATAACAGAAACTGTATTTACTGCTTATCACCAGGTCACAGCGCTGCATTTTTAGCCCTTGTCCTATGTCCCACATATTGAGACAATGTCCCAGATATTGATTTTGAAGGTTAATACATGAGTCCAAGCAGATTATAGTCAGGTTTCCATCCAAAGGTTTCACTAATTTGAACTGAATTTTCAGAAAATGGTCCGTGGTGTTTCCATGTTTTGTGAAGGTTCCTGTTGAAATGTAACAGGTTACGGGTTACTAGTTACTCTGTTAAAAATGCAATAAGTAATCTAAGTATTTTATGTGTTAATGTTAGAGGGAAAATACTGGTGACTTCATGTAAACTCATGTTGTTGATTTTTATTTTCTGCAGAAAATGCCAAGTAGTATGAAGTAGATGTGAGGAGCCAAAATGGAGCAACAATTGTTCATTAGTAGAATTTTTGAGGCCTTTAACGCATTGAAAGACAGGTGAACAGATCTAAGAATAGTTTTTATATATATACTGTAAATAAATTAACATCGGCAGTAGGCCTGCTTCTTCGTATTTAACTTAAGTCGTTGTTGGAATGGAACTTTAAACTTTAAACTCCAATCATACCTATCTACATTACCTTAATGCAGTCAATGCAGCCACTGTGGACAAATGCGTAAATGATTTGTCCACAGTGGCTGCATTTCACCCTGGATTTCATCACTTTCTGAGTACGTGTGGGCGGGACGGATCCGCCCCCTTCCGACTGCGTCACAGGCGGCGTGGCGGGCGCAGTGCCTTTTTGCCGGGAGCGCGCTTTTGTCGTCCCCCAGCCGTTCTGTCAGAGCTAGTCGAGGCCAGACGGAGAGTGGACGTGCTTCTGCCGAAAGCGAAGAGACACCTACTAGCTCGACAAGCCGTGCCTGTAGTCGCGTTGCGTCTTTACTTTAACCCGAAACGACCAACTCTGAATTTACATTAAATATGTCTAATATCGTTTGTTGTCAAACGCCTCAGGTAAGATTTATTTTCTCTCGACGAATTACGCTAAAGAATGAATGTGGTGCTGTTTGATGTCTTTGTCAAGAGACGCTAGCTGTTAACATGTGGAGAACCGTTAAGTGTGTAATTGGTTAGTGGGTAGACCCTACTGTGACCGTGGCTGTTCAGCCAGACATTATTTTGTGCTTACAGTGAAACGGGAGATAACTGCTGTCTTTGCTCAGACTGGGCTCGAAACGCCTCGAACAACGTATCGTAACGTTAATGTTACTGGCGCGGACAATGTCGCACACAAACCGCGGCTTTCCGCATTCAGTTAATTGCGCGGACTTTCAGTCCAGCTTCATGTGATTTCAGGTATCCGGTTAACTTTACAGTGGAAGCGTTTCTAAGGTTATAACGACCAAACGCGCTCGCCATCGTTCAGTGTGATTAATTCAGCCGGGGTGTCCGTGTCCTGGCTGCCTGTCTTTGCTTAGCAGCAGGTCGACTTGCTAAAGCTAACACGCACTAGCCCGCGAGCTCTGCCCGTTTCTCCCGTTAAGTTGCTAGCAGCATGGCTCCGTCTGCAGCACCGCATGGCCCGTAAGCTAAAGTATCAGCATTGTCTGCATTTGTAATCCGTGTAAAAGTCGTGTTAATCAGATTCTTGAGGGGCGCTCGGACCTGACCCAGTTTCTGGTGGCGGGATGTATGTATACACGCTATATGACTTCTGGCCTGTGTCCAGACATCATGGCCCTGGTACACTACTCCACAAGAGGAGGAGGAGGAGGCTGATGAATGGCATTGCTTTGCAGCGAATAGACAAACATTAAAAAGTGTCTCCAATCATAAGACGTGCCCACTGGGGGATGCCAGGGTGGGGAACGTAGTACGAGTACATCCTGTCCTTTACTCATTCTCCATTTAGTGCCTTATTGCGTCCGCTTTATAAACTGAACTAAACAGCCTTTGAGATAGTATTGACGTCTTTCTGTATCGATTGCCTGCTAAAAGGAAATTGTCCAGCCGATTTTTAACGATTGATATTTCTGAAAGTGCTTTACTGTAATTTCATTCGGCTGGTAATATTTGTCTTCGGTGAAAACCCCGTTTCCTGAGGCGTGGAAATTCCCAAATTAAGATAGAGGAAATGTATTATTTAAAAAGACAGTTAGCAGGCTCTCTCATTGTCTTGTAGATAACGAATAATACATTATATTGTGTATTCATGCTCCTTTTGTGGTATTGTAATGAGTGGCTGTGTTGATTTGACATGTTCCTTATTTTCACAGTTCTGTTCAGTCTGTTTCATTTCAGCTACTATAGTGTCTGTTGGACTACTGCATGATTTGCTCTTATCAGACCGTTTCTTAATTATTTTTCACAATGTCTTCAATTTGAGCTGTAAATTTCCAGTCACACAGGGTGAAATATCACGCAATACCTGTTTTCGCCACTGGAGGGGTGTCTAACAAGCATTGATTGTTCAGAGTCAGACCTTGTCCTGACTAATTGGATGGAAAAATGGAGAGAGAGTGTGCATTCACAGCGACCCTCTAACAAAGTTGTGAACAGCCTCACTCTTTCTGTTTGATGTCTTTGTCTCCTGGGCCTGAAGCGTGTGACTGTAAATACTCATGTACAGCTCACCATGCTTTCATGTTTTGTGTGGATAAATGTTCAGTCACTAACCTCTTCTGGCCGCTTTTTGACCATGCGGAAAAAGCCAGAAAAGGGGGCAACCACTTCCCTAGCAATGTAATACATAGTCCATGTGTCTTAACACAGCCGTTTTTATATTCTTTTCACGTAGCCAGACTACATCCTTGAACTACCATTTGATAGTTTCTAGGGTAACACTGGTGGTTGTATAAGACGGGCTTATCAGTTTATAGAAAATTATTGTTCAATCACAACTATGATTAAGGCAGTAACTCTGATAAATGATTCCTTGAGAGCTGAAGGTATGGTTTGCCTGGCAGAACACAGAGTTAAGTATAAGATGGAAGAGCACCAAGGGAACAGCAAGACCAAACCATGTGGAGGAGTTGAGGTTTTGAACCTTCACAAAGGCATCTTTTGCCAGATGTTGCATAACTACTCAAAACTGGGTCAGTGTTCCTTCCGTCCACAGACAGGATGAATTATAGCTTTCCATGCCAGCCACACTGTAAATGCTGTTCAGTGCAATAGTAATAGATTGTATTTGAGCGTGTGCCCTCGTGTTTGAGCTTAAACCCATAAAAATGTGTGGCATCCTTCCAGTAGTACACTCGATGCTTGCTGGTTTGACATATCTGCCTTTTACAGATCTTTGCTAAACCCAATTCATGTACATGTGTTTTGTGTTTTTAACTTTCAATCTGCATATATAATCAACGTCTTTTTGGATGGAAGACACAGCTGTCACTGAGGCTGCCTTTAACTGACTGCTGTCGAATGATGTCATTTACTTCTCAGCTGTCCTGTAAAAAAAGAAAAATAGGAGAAAACGATTTTAAAGTTAAAAAATGGAATCTGCAAAGCGAGTGTGGTCGGTCACTTGATTTGTTCTAGTGCAGTGTTAATGTATTTGCACTCTGTTGGTCTGATGGCTGGAATATACTTAATTAGAGTGATTACTCTTATTTAGGGTAATGCACAGGCCTGCGTTTGGCACCTAATGGGCATTTTTGTTGTTTCTTGCACACAAGTTGCTGTTGCGTAGATCGTTCACGGAAAAGGCTTAGTTCAGGACAGTCTTACTTCAACGGAACACAAGTGCTGCTTAATTCAAAGTGCTCACATGTTCCACGTAGCAAGAATCATCTTCATTTATACACCCTCCAGGAAAATACAATTTCAGCCAAAAGTACCAGTCACACATAGCCTTGGGCTTGCAAGTATGTTTTTTTTTTTTTTAAAAAAAACCTTTTCCTCCAATCCATTTGACCGTGGAGAAGACGGGTTATTTCCAGCAGCATACAAAGGACATACTGTTCCCCCTATGTCTGTCAGTCTGTCTCTTACAGTATCTCCTTATCGTTCCAGCTGATAACTCTTCGGATTGCATCTTATCTGTAGTTTGTAAATGATCTGGAAGCAGTTCTTACTATACACATGATTTAAAGAATACTTTTATACATTTTAAAATAGCGTGCCATAGATTTTTAAATGCTCTCTGTAATCACACTTTTCCTGTGTAAGTGATTCTCCAAGTTCTTTGACAAACTAGAGTTGTTTTTTTTCTGAAATACTGGTAAAATGACTACCAGGCTGATATCTGAATTGTGCCACTGACACTGGCTAAAGTGGCAAATGCATTACATGCGTGGTACTTGAGTAACTCATTGCATGTTGATGAGTTTGAACTTGAGCGTGTGCACATAAATCTAGTCTACCCAGGACAGTCTTGTCACATGGAGTGGATACAGTTTCAATCTAAGGGGCAGCTGCTGTGGTCAGTCTTGTCGTATGTACCCATGTGGGATAGTGATAAAACTGTGGCGATTGTGGTTTCATTTATTCACTAAGACTCGGACTGCAGATGGTGTAGTGGTGAGGTGGTTTGGCATTAAACTAAGAAACTAAAGAAATTCTGCTGTGAAGTTTTCATTGGTATAAGTGAGTTGTTTTGGGGTTTTTTTGGTCTGGCTTTGTTTGGCCTGTCCTGGGTGTGGCAGAGTATGGGTAAGGCGTTTGAACCAGGATTACACAGTAGAAGAGGTACTTACCATGACTAACCAGTATTCATGAAGATGTGTATCTGTGTGTTTTTGTTTTGTTTTTTTTAAAAAAGAAAACGAGTAAAAGTAACTTGCTGAGGATATTTCACCAGTTGAGTGGCTGTCACCAGTTCCCTCCTGCATTCTCCCTATAGGTCAGTGCTTGAATGAAAGGGTTCGTATAGGGTGGAGCTAGTTGAAGGGGTTTGTCATAAGATTGAGTTAGAGTGGGCTTTCCTTCAGATGGAGTGGAGACAGAGCTGAAGGCATGAGACGGATTAAACAGCCTTGTTTGGCCTGGGACATGACAGCAGGTGTGGATATTTTAAAGCGATAAATGCAGGGTGGTGTTAGGGAGGAATATCAAAGGCATATGCTTATAACACTGGATCAGATGAAGTGACAAATTTATCCTGAATCAGATGGCTTGTTTGTGATTTTTGTATCCATGTGTGAAATATGGAAACTACTTTTTTAAAAACATTGTGGGCTCTGCTGCATAGTTGGAAAATGAATGTTGGAAGACTGGAAGAGGGAGGGCAGTGTTCTCAACTGCCGCCCCGTACGCAAGGTTGCCTTGATATACCATGTGGAACTGACTCATGCTAGCGTTGTGCAAGTGCCAAGAACAGACGGCATCCGTTTCAAAATGAAATATTTGTCTTTTCTTGACTTAAAAAAACAAAATGACTGAATTTCTCTTTTCTTTTTTTCCCTTCTAGGTTACAATGTATGACCAACACAGAATAAGTACAACTCTATAGCCAACGGGTTTCCGAGGACTTGATTACAGTCGCTTCAAGCCTGATAGTTTGTCGGTGCGGCTGCTCCCCCTCTCCCTTCTGCTCACGCCCGTGTAGTCAACTGGCATTTCTTCTGACAACTTCCCCATCCCTATCCTTGGGTGAAGAAGACTTGACTTCTGTCTCTTTGCCTGTTGCCCACTTCTGGTTCCTGTTCTACTTGCAGCAGTGGTGCTTCCCTGGATTTGAATTGCTTTCTATTAGGTAAGGCCATTACTAATGCATAGAACAGATAATGCACAATGCACATTGCAGGCACCTAATCCTAATCCCCTCTCTGGTCATCAATTAATGAAGCCATGTTGCACAGCTTGAAAGCATGAAGGACTGGGAACAACAGACGAGCATGCTGGGAATTGTTTCCTAGCTTCACGTATAGTTTTTATTATTTTTTTGTTTGTTTTTTTCAGGCATACCATCAAAACTTACCAAGATGATTCCAAATGGTTATTTGATCTTTGAGGATGAGAGTTTCCTGGACTCCACCGTGGCCAAAATGAACGCTCTGAGAAAGAGTGGCCAGTTCTGCGATGTTAGACTGCAGGTATGGTTTAAT
>JAPQRN010000019.1:4338785-4355533 GCA_037367275.1 Coranthus polyacanthus | reverse complement strand
GGCCGGCAGATTTTAAACGTTGTGGCATCTTTACATTCTCATATGGTCCAAACGCATCACTAAATAAATATGACATATTACAGTACATATACATACTGTATCTATGTCTCAAAAGCAAATAATGAGTGGAACAAACCTAACTGGAAACCTTCTGCTGTGCTCATTTGCCAGGAGATGTGGCAGCTCAGTGTTAAATCGTTAAATAAAAACTGGACTTTGAACGCTGACAAGAAAAACTCTGCAAATATTCAAGGAAACAGAATATTTTCTCAACCTGAAAAAACATCTTTTTAAATACAAAGCAACTACTACAAAAAATGTAAACGGGTCCG
This sequence comes from Coranthus polyacanthus, assembly GCA_037367275.1. NCBI lineage: Eukaryota > Metazoa > Chordata > Actinopteri > Kurtiformes > Apogonidae > Coranthus > Coranthus polyacanthus. The sequence continues at coordinate 4,355,201 of JAPQRN010000019.1, read as the reverse complement.
GTCATAGGAGGCACGCTGCAAGAAGAATCCCTTTCTCTGCAAATCAACTGAAAGGATTTTACTTTGTGTTCGCGACGTGTTGACCTGTGAACTCAACACAACGGTCCAGGGCATTTTTCATGTCCATTAACTGGGTCCCCCCGATTCTGAGCTTCTCCCTGGAAAAAGAAAAAGACAAAGGAAAGGCAGACAAAGAAACAAGCAGAGAGATGTAGTAACAGAAAGAGGAAAGCATTACAAAGACCATGTAAGGCTCTAAGTGCAGCTTTTACAATAGCTCCTTTGTCATATTTATACCAGTGTTTCTAAATTACACCCACTATTGTCTAACGAGCCTTTTAAATACTGGTTTTTTGTGCTTTCTTTTGCGCTGATTTTGGTTGGTTAAACTCAATGTTCCCAGCGGTCTTTTACTACAGTCAGTTCACAGTCGAGTTTTGGCGGTTTTTAAAAAGCACAAGGACCTGGTTTACATCAGAAGTTCTGACTTGCATTGCAGCGAACCTCCTACATAGCCCGTAGTGAGATGTTTTTCAAACTGTTCATTTTAGGGTCAACAAAGGTTTGTAGTGCTTGTTGGTTTTCTCTCTTTAGTTCACTGGTTTTGCACCTAAACAATCAGTTAATATAAAGAATGACGTGTTATTTAACTAAACAAGGAGTGGTCCAGTGTAAACCCTTATTTCAACTTGTTTGGGTGAGACAAACGCAGACACTGCCCAGGACAGAATGTCCACTAGAAACAAAGAGCCTCTGTTTGCTCTGCAGCCTTGTGTTTCAATGGCAGCTATTTATCAACACTCTTCCGGCTGAATTACATTTTTTGGTTACAACAGTGCACATCTTCACCATTATCACAAACACACACATACACACAAAGAAGCTGCAACAGTCTTGGCAACGGCTGCTTAGCAGCAGAGACACAGAGAGCCTGTTGCTTGTTTGTTTCCTTCTCTGCTTTGTTTCCATTGGACGGTTACATAACTTCAGGGAGGACAGAACAGAAAGAAAGAGCAGGATTCTGAGGCTGCTCGAACCCCGTGTTTTCTGTCTGTCCCTTTCCCTCTTCTTCCTGTCGTCGGTGTTTTCGAAACCTTTGGAAACCGCAGGTTGTGTAGCTTGCTGGTCACTGCTGCCATGCTAATGCTGTTCCCAAGATGTGTTGGTCTGTCACAACTGATCTGGTTTTGCATTCCAGCGTGCTTCATGGACAAGGGGGACTGTGTGAAACGCTGTGCGCCGGTGCGCTTACATCGACTACCTTCTCATTAGAGGCATCAGGCTCCGATTGTAGTCGTACAAAGTTCAGTGACGCACATAAATTGTACAGAGTCACTGACCCAGATCGACAATGTATACACGGAGAGGAAGAGCTGTGCTGTATCTTTGCGTTATGTAACAAACATCCTATACTCTGTAATTGACAGGTAGTTATTGGAAATCTCTAGGCGACAGTAATGATTTGTACTTTGTTCAACGTAGACCCACGTGATATGATGAGATGACATAACTGGACTGTGTTCATCTGAGAGCCAATCATAATGTTTCATTTAACAGAAAGCCTTCAATTCTCCACCCGACCAAGACGCTGCTGTGGGTAGGAGATCATCTCCATAGCAACAAATGCTTAGTCTATTGTTGCCACAGTACAAGATCAGTTTAATAAAGGAAAACTGTATTAATAGGAGAAGAAGATGAAGAGCAAGGAAAAGATTTTCTTCAGTGCTTGCTTTGTGATTTTCACTTTCATCAAACTGGACAGAATCATCCTGTGAATAGTTTTGTTTTTTGTCGTTGATGTTTCTTTCACTATCATTATTTATACAATAGGGGATTTTATGTGGGAATCTTAGTACAGCACACCTTGTATATATGGTTTACGTAAAGGACTGGCTTCTTTAATAGTGATTTATTAATTTACTTTTCATTTGAAAGTAAAACATGTATCTTAAGAGTGCGACACATTATGTTTTTACTGAATTGCACTGGATATGAAGTGTCGTTCATGTGCCATCATGTGAGAATATATTCATACATTCAGCGAGAGAGAGAGCGCTGACTTCACAGCGGGTGCTGATGTAAGAACCGGAAGCTGAACTGTGTCATTAACCATCAGACATTAAAACTGCAAATGCAGATAACTCCACTTTCATACAGACACAGCTTGAGATGTTTCCAAACAACACCAGGAACATCTAGGATAAACTGGAGCACTACACATGCACAGCACATAGAGAGACACAACAGTATAAGTGAACTCAGTCATAAGACCTCAGAGGAACTGGAAAACGTGTTTGATTTTCAACCTTTCCTTCCTACTCTCACGAAGAACACAGCAAAATCACCATGACATTTAAACAAGCGCCATCAGACGGTGGCATATCCCCCCCGGCCCCCACAAAATCGAAAAGTGCTACTTGTTACTGATCCTAGCTTAGTTTCATCGACTTGGTCCATTGACAGCAGAGGAGTCGGGGAGAGTCACAATACGGGACCTTGAATCAGTCAACATACATATATATGTATATATACATATACTCAAAGCAGATGGACAACAGGTTGCACCACTCCAACATATAACTGATAAATTGGAGCAAGTTTGGTGAAAAAACACTAATGGTTTTCCTGGTGTGCTCCTCTGGAAACAAAATGCTGACAGACATGCTGACTGCTATATCCCCCGCATTATATTCCAACAATGCAAACAAGTGCATGGAATATCCTTATGTACACAAACTGTATGCACACACCTTTTAATTTGCAGAAGCATTTCAAAAGCAAAAAAAACTTCCATAAGGTGTGCTGGAACGGACTCTCTGCCAGCTCTTTCATAAAAGCACATACTGCATATTGGAAGTGTTATGATGTGAAGTTCTTGTTTATTATAAAGCCAACAGGCCTCTGTTATCGAGAAAGAGAAACAGGACAGAACACCTTTTTTATCTGGAATTCATAAAATTTCAACGCAGCTCAAAGCTTATCTGCTATTGACGTCTAAGTGTAACGAAAGCTGACTGTAACGTAATGACCGCGGGCGCTGCTGGAATCGCGTCCCTGAGGCCTTACGTAACCTATGACATCAGACCAGGGCAGTGAACACAGAAATCAAATATTTAACACCAGCGATAATGCACTTGCTAAGTAAAGGCCTGGATCACTTTGCAGTGAATGTAACAAATAAAATATTTACAATCAAAACACAGCCAGCTCCACTTTATCTTTCGGCGGTGACCTGCTGGAATAAAAGCTGGAATGACGTGCCGGGTAAAGTGCCCGCAAATCTCCTCTGCAAAGTGACACAGCAGATGTCGGCTTTAATTCTAAATAAACCTTTCAGTGTTTTATTATGGCTTCCTGTCATTGTGCTTCGCACGCTATTCCTCAAAGAGTAATGAAGTAATACTTTATTCATCTGATATTTCTTTAAACAAAAGAGTTTGTGAATTGACTTGATAATCAACAGTACCATCGTCACCATCACTGCGGTAATTCAGAGCAACTCATTCTGAAGAGCCACTACTATGTTCTATGAAATCCTCAGAGGAAGCTTCTGACAGGCAGTAGCATTAAGAGAGGACACATAATGGCAAAGAAATAAATAATCTGTGAGCTGAGGCTTGTTCCCATGGCAGCTTACTGAGTTCTACGTACCGGCAGATATACAGTACGTGCAGCTGCAATTTAGCATCAGAACTATGTCATGATGGACCGTTGCTTCCCGTAACACATCGGACAAATCCAGGAGCTCGTAGCTAAGTAATATTTGACAGTAAGTGAAACGACGTGAAATGAGAGGATGACGAGCAGAAAAAAGGAGCTAAACATAAGCAGGATTTGCGGGATAACTGTGTTCTTGTATGTCTTAAAATGTATTATTAAGTCTGGAAAGTTAATCTCCGAGCGGGTGTAAATGTAAAGCCTGTTTTACATAAGCGAGTGGGAGAAAGGGCAGAGGTCATTTTGCAGAACTAAATCCAGGTAGCGAATAATCCCACATCTGAAAACTACAATATTCACACACGATTTCAAACTTCACGGTGATGAAATATGGCCCACGGGTTTATTATGTGTACAGTCTCTAAGGGCGATAACATAAATATAACAAGATGACACTGACAACAGCCTTATAAAACGACATTAATTCACTTCAGTTGTGGCCCCGGTTGTAGGACTGTGGTATAAAAAGTCAACACTCTTTACTTTATGAGGGTTTATAAGAGTCCTTAGAAGAGCAGGCCGTGTACTGTTTAATCTCAAAGGTTCCAATCAAGTCAGATGGTTACTAAATATTTATTGAGTCCACACTGCCACTTGAAAAAGAGCGGCACGCGCATTCCTTCATGTTAACAGATAAATCCTGAGGCTACAAGACAATGTGTGATTATGTTTCACCATCTGACGGGGGCAGCTTGTCTGGTGGTTGCCTTGGTATGCCTAATGGATTATAAACACACAACGTGCATTTCTTTAAAGGGATACATTAGAAATTGTTGGCATGGTCACCTTCACCGTGAGCGTTCTGCTGGGGTTATCTGAGAGGAGGGCTGTTATGATGAAACAACGCGAATACCTGCCCAGGCATGTTGCAACAAAAGAGCACGAGACATGTGAGAAGCACGAATCACAAGACTGGTGTCAGTGAATGTCTCAATCTGTGAACATGTCACATCCATGATTTATTTAACTAAACCCCGCTGACATAACCTTCACCTCAATTAGTGAAACTTCTTTAACCCTTCCGTGGATGGTGTCCGTTACAGTGGACAGTTCAAACTTTAAAGACACAATATTTGGAATAATTTCTCTAAACGTGCGTTTTTTGTAGTAGAGTATTGTACCTATAATACCAAAAATACTACAAAGACCATCTGATGTGTTTTTATAAATGGTTTTATATGTGTCGTTGGCGGTAATACAATGACGAAACAAGAACCGTGAGTTCAATCAGATGCTTCCAGTACTTGCAGCATAATCTGTTCATGAAGTTCACTCCAAAACTCACAATGAGCTTGACCTTTGGCCATCAAAACCACATTGGAAAGAAAAACAAAAATCACACTCCGTTTTAATAAATCATGCATGAAAGGGTTAAGATGTGTCTATATATTATGTAGAAAACTAATTGATTAATGAAACATTTTTGACATTTTACATAAACTATAAATTGATGGTATTGACGTAATCATTTGAGCGCAGAGGTTCGTGATAGAGACGATCCACAGACACTGAGATCCATGTAACATGTCGTGTACTGTACATACAGTTCAGTGTATACTATGTGCATATAAATACATGTGGGCATGAGCTTTTGTGTCCTACCTGTACTCCTGTTGTGAGAAACAATCAAGAAGGTCTTTGGCTGTTAGTGTGTTCACATCGACAATCTGAAACAGAATGCATATGAGCTGAGCAGGGGAACTGAACCGAAACAATATAATATCATTCACCCATTTTAATGTAAAAAAAACTGTGAAATGAACCAACCTCACTGGACTGAATGATACTGAGGAGGGTCTGGACTTCCAATAAACCAGGGGCAGAGGACAAAACACTGGGGAGACACAAGTGCATTTCAGAGTCAAGCTGGGAAAACGTTACGAGTTGATATAGATAATTATCACGATAAATGTCACATCAAATCAAGCTGTGTTTGTGATGCATGAGTAAAATTAAGGAAAACAACAAAAACAAACAATCTGTCAAAATAAACCCTTAAGACAAGAAAAATGTATAAAGCAATAAAAAAAAAGAAAAGTAGATCACAATACTGATAGTTATCGTTTATAACCCAGTACTATTTCAGAGATTTCCTTTTTTTTTCCCTCAGCTGTTTAAGAAATGTGACATTTTAATGATTACTTCAGTAATACTTTTCCCCCCACACTGAGCCTTTTAAGAGTAAAGTGAAATAGAATTTTTTGCACCAATCACCCCTACTGTGAGATTTAAAATGTCCTCCAAACCATCATTACAAAGCGTACTGAGTTACAAAGAGAGGTTATGCGCATTATGCTCACACAATTTTCGTCTGAACACTTTGTGAGCTGCAAACGACGTGAGCACGTAATTCCTGAATACTTTCTCTATCTACCCATCACTAGGCACCCGAGTGAAACACAAACACGCACATCACTGGCAAGCACTAGGAAACAGTCGCCTCAACTATGGGCCCAGGAATAACAAAAAAACGCAAGTAATGACAGTAAAGGAACGAAGAATAAAGGTACAAAAATGTAGCAAATGTAGGCTGAGCACTAAATTATCCATATCCAGTGTTCGCAGAATCTAACGAGCAGAGAGAGGGGAGAGATGAGTCATAGCGCTGCTCAAACACATGAAAATGAGTCTTTCTGTCTCCGTGGCAACCTGGCCTGAGCAGCTCCGATACACACAATCACGTGCATAGAAAAGTACAGGAGTGCAAAGATGCAGGGCAAATCAAAATTCCTGCGGGTAGAGAAACACGTTGCTTATTTAAAAGCCTATTCCAACGGCTGTGAAGCATTTAAAACAACTGCTATGTTTTCTGTGTAATCTGAGTTACTTACATACTGTTATTCAAGCCCATACAGCAGATGTAAAAGCCTGCACAAATATTTACTTTTCAGTTGTTTTATTTGAACACGATGCGTAGTAACTGGAATTATCACGTCGTGGTTGTAGGCCTTCCCGAACTAGACAAGGTGCAGTTTACATCCATGTCCGCCCATAACCATATAATATACAGTGTGTAGTCAAGACTTTAATTAGCGTGTAAGTGTATTTTATGGAAGTTCTCTCTACATTGACATATATGACTGCAGTGTAGCACGCAGTCAACATAACACGACAATGATCGTGACAGAATTTTTTATTGTACTGTGATAGAATTTTTAGAATATACTGTGATCATTTTCCTTCAGGACAAGCAGCTACGATTATCATTATTGCAATAAAAAATGTTTTGTCTTGAGTGTTACATTGTCAAGTAAAACATTATATAGTTTAATTGTATTTCTGATGTTGAAAAAAAGATTTTATCATTAGACGTTTGTCATATTCTGACCATAAAGAAATTCAAACTTCACTCAGCATCAAAAATCAGCCTTTAAACTTGAAAGAAATAATGATCTGACATTTTTGTCAAAATCAAAAGCCAGGAAAGTGTTTTACAGAATATTATGATGTTACAGTGAACTTGACCTCTAATCAGTTCATCCTGAGTGAACGTCTGTGCCACGTTTGAAGAAATTCTGCAAAACGAGAATCCCACCAACAGGCCAACCGATAGACAGCGGAACGTAGAGACAAACCGAAAACATAATGCCTCCGAGGCATAAGAAACCTGAAACGCATCCACACATACAAATTTCACATAAACCTGTGATCAAGCATTTATGACCCCCTACATCTGCACTCAGAAGCAGACCCTCACAACTGAAAAAGCACCGCATGCTGACACATATCGACGGATAGCTTGAGAGAAACGGCAAGTACTGTAAAACCTGCTGTTTTAAAAAGAGAATAAATGTAAGTTGTGGGAGAAAGGGGCTAAATCCAGTATAGGAAAGGCCATTTGGGTAAGAAAACCTCAGAAAGCAGTGAGAACGTGCCCATCACGTCTTCTCTCGGCCGCAGGGATGCGGCAGATCAGATCTTACAACTTACAACACACAAGAACTGATTCTAAATAGTAGCTGGTTAATTTTCTGTTGACTGCGTGAAACGGAGCGAGTGCTTCATTAATCGACTGATTGTTTCAGCTCTAATGACAACAGCAGAGTTTACTGAAAGGCTCAAATGCAAGTAATGTGACATTTGGAGCACAATGCTTGCTTTTCACGTTGATTTCCATCCCACAAAGACCCGTCTAAGCTGCTACAGGTGCACTGTTACATCACATTGTGAACAATCTATTACAGACAAATCACCTGACCCCCTAAAGCCCCTAAACAACATATTAAATCCAAACAGATGTCCATAAATCCAAAACATGACAATAAAGTCCCACTGAATGGCAAAGACAATAAACAGAAGCGCTACAAACGTCTAAGAGGGTTGAAGTGTGGATAAATGCACTTAGAAAACATATTTATGATTTGACAGTTTCATCTGATTTATAGTCATTGAGCTATAAACACAATGCACAGCCTTCTTCATCGCTACAGAAATAAATATCCCCTTGTCTGTCTTGTAGTTGGAATCATTACAGCTGACTTGCTGACTTTGACAGCACACGTTCTACACTCTAAGATGCTTCCGGTATGAAGCAACGTGCACATCCAATCACCCCAGAGCGAAACGAACAACGCACCACAGACACACAACACAGGAAATTAAGCAAGCCTAGAAACATACTAGCACAATTATTTTTTGATTAGTTACAAAACCACAACAGGAAGAAGCTGGGATTCTTGAGGCGGTGAGCAGCGCAGTTATTCAACTGCAGAGTGTGAAAGTCGAGAAGTGCAAGAAAAAATACTGAACAGCTCAAGCAAAATGTTTTAGCTGAAGGACTGAACCTGCTCTGCAGAAACTAACCGACTTCATCTAAAAATAAATAAAGTGGATTTTTTACCCCTTGAAATTACGTTCATAGAACAGCAAAGCAAAGTTATTAACAGTCTTCTGTCTTGTATTGGAGGAAGAGGAGGAGGACGATGCACTTCAACAATGAAATCCTCTGTAGTGTCTAATATCGCAGAACCTGAAAAAAAAAGGTAGCACATCTCGAATTTTCAAGTCAAGGAGAACAAAACACTCACGTTTCACTTATTTATTTGGCTCACATCCCTTTGATGACCTGGACATTTGAGATGTGCTAGCTCTTTTTCATTTTTGGAATCTTCTATAATGGTTCTGTAGACCTGGAAACAGGAGTACCACTCGGCGACACAGAGTGCCACATGGCTGAACTAGAGGGGTATCAACAGATACTTTGCCCTTTGGATGGAAGGAGTTTACTGTTAACTTGTCCTCAAAGGGACCAAAATGTCAGAGTGACTCCCATCAAGGTTTATTTGATGTTTCAACGTTTTATGTGCAGGTGTGTGTGTTTTATTTGCGTGTCAGAGAAGAGAAGAAGTGAGAAGTTATGCAAAGACAGTGGACAGAACACAAAATACATAAAAGTCTGAATTAAAAGTATCGCATTTTACTCATGGTTAAAATTATACTAGTCAGCTGAAAGTGCTCTGTAATGTGGGATGTTTCACTTCTGCAAGTTATTAGCAAGTGAATGGTAGGAAGATGAAAAAGGATGTGAAGTCTGAGAATAACAATGACAAAGCACGAGGACATAACCAAGAAGATATCATCAAAATAGAGCTCTGCTGATACGTCTTCTTGCAATGCCATCTATTTTTCCCTGGAGAAATGATGTATTGCATTCAAACAAAGATGAACTTCGCTTTGTGCCTCTTTGTCATTTCCATTGTAACTGGTGGCTGACTGATAAGGGCAAATTTCAGTTTGAAATGTAAATACGTCTAGACACTTTCAGATGCCTCTACAGGCACAAACAGAGCCTACATGAGATTTATTTAACCTGGAAAGACTTTCTGAGATTAAAAATGTCTTTTACAAGAGCACAACACATATCATTGAAAATCACTTTAAAGGTGTCCAATGAGACCAGCTCCTTGAGTTTCAGGTCATTTTGTAATTGATTCCAAGCAGAGGGAGCAGCATGTTTAAACACCTTTTTTTCCCCCAGTTCAGTATGGATCTTTGGAACACACAGAGAAAATCAATCCTGGGACTAAAAACTTTTTGACAGATACAGTTTTGAAGACAGGATGGAAGCACTACTTAAAATACATTTCCACAAAAGAACATGCCAGACAGACGAAGACCTCCCAGAGAAACATGTTTTCATTCTTGAAGACACAGTGATAACCTTAACGGTGCTACAGTGTAGTTCTGTCTGCAAAGGTGATAAGGCAAAGCTGGAAGGTCAAGCAGATTAAAGCCTGACCAACGCTGCATGCCAAATAGGCCATCAGAGCTGTGAGTACATACAAGTCACATATATAATGAGGACACAGAAGGAGTTGGCTGGATAAGGACAAGGACAGTAAAAGGAGAGATACACCTGTGAAAGCATAAGGAAAGTTAAAGTGTTAATTCGCTACTTCGATTGTTTAGCTCCTTTGTTGGTTTGGACCCGAACTAAACACCAAAGTCACACAATAATACAAACTAACCAACTGAGACAGTGGCAGACCAACAACTCCTGAGTCCTGCAAGGTAAAATGACTGCTTTGTCAAGGAAGTCTAGAGGCTTTGAGGAGCGCTTCAGGACTTCAGTGCCACACTGGAAAGGGCTATCTACGGCAGTGTACACGGAAAGGAGTGATTTGAAACGTTTCTACTTGAAAACATTAAAAAAACAATCTAAGATAAATACAGACAAATTAACAAAGTGACAAAAAGGCAGAAGGAAGTGAAACCAAAAGTCTGCTGCTGTTTACACGGACAGCAGTAATAAGAGTTGGCTTGGATACCTGCTGAGGGCTTGAAGCAGCTGTGAGACCATGCAACACAGTTTTTGCAAACAGGCCAAGGCGTCCTGCGGTGGGGGAGGACCTCCGACTGGCTGGACACTCTGCATGGTGCAAGGGTCAAAGCCCAGAGCTTTGAACACTTCGAAGCTGGAGCGTGACAGAAAAAAATGACCTTTGGGGTCAATGGAATTGAGACATCCAATGTCAAAGTAAACAAAAACCTCCAGAGTCTTGTTTTTGGTTGACATATACTCTGTAATAGAACAATTTATCATTGTTTTAACTACTTTCATGTTGTGTTTTTACTCCATTTCTGTTCTCCTTTTTATAGCCAGAAGCAAGTGCCCTTCATGCAAGAACCCTTATAAGGAAAATAAAGTGCATTGTTGCTTTTAAAAAAAAAATCTAGGTCATCTCCAGTGCACACATCATCTTCAGCTGTTGTCTGCAGTAGTTACCGGCAGTGTAATCCATCAAAATCTCTGCGGCACTCACCTTATTTGACACATATTAGACCAGATGTTCTCAAACAGAGTCCACACTTCCTGGTGAGAGACCTGAGTGGAAGTGGGTTGTTTGTCTTCATCATCGTCATCATTCATGGCAACGTTACAGGCTGGAGATTCCCCCTACACAGACACATGCAGCAATTACACAGGCTGAACAACATTCAAAAAAATCCAACAGTATCCGGCAAGGCTGTGTCCAATACAGAAATGTAAAATGCTGTCTGGATAATTGATGTTTTGGTGCTCATTGTCAGTGTTTTACCTCCAAATGACAACATGCAGCACACATACACATATTCACCAAAGTGGGATAAACCTGATCTTAGACGACATGTGGTACACTCGAACGTACAGTTTGAACTGACCTGAGTTTGTAGCTTACAGGAAATGTTGTCAACCACAGAGATGGCACTGGGAACACGACTTGAACTCCTCCCAAATACCTTCAAAAGGTCCTTAGATTCTTGGAGAGCCATTAAAGTCGCACCACGGTCCAGTGTTTTACCTGAGAGAATCCATACATACATGTGGACATCAGATGAGACCACACAAATAGTCACTATACGCAATGGTAGAATATATACTTTTACTCAAGTGCTGTTCTTAAGTACACATTTGAGGCATTTCTACCTTGAGTATTTCCATTTTATGCAACTTTACTTCTACGTGGGCTGGACAATAAATTGAGTGTACAGATTCAATAAAGAAAACTACTTTTGAATCGTGTTTTATGTTCATTTAGACAGAAAAAATAGATTAAAGTCATGAAACTACAAACTATTTCATGGTGTCTGGTCACCTTCATTTTATTTGCAAATACACATCCATTCCAGACATTCAGGCCTGCAACACGTGGAATATGTTGTGTGCCAACTGTCTACAGTGAAATACAAGTCAACGTGAATTTTATATCACTGCATTCTTTTTAATTTACGGTTTCCATACTGTCGCAACTGTTTATTATTTGGAGTTGCAGATGAACCAGAACACACACACACACATATCTGAGTGAGGTAGAGGGAAGAGGAGCTAATTGAGCAGCAAAGAGAGGATGTTTAGTCTGTTTAACCTGAAGAGGGAGTGAATATAAAGATGAAGTAAGCCAGCTCAAAGTCACTGTGTGCTTATTCTACGTATGACTGTCATCACAGCTGGACAGAACATGCACATGGAAGCTTGTAGCCCTCGGTCATTCGTGCAGGTGTAAAGCACTTTAATAAATGTTTATATTCTTGGCATTAAAACCCTGTGGTCTTATTATAACAGCCACACAGTCAACAAGCCTAGCATTTACCTTAGACCAATTCTAGCCCAAAAAATATCAGACGTTGTTGACTCACAAGTCCTCACAAGTATAGCTACGAGAGACTACACGCGCACACAGTCTGTTCAGGACAGACCAGAAATTTGCGTGCAGTACTTTTCCACTCCTCGATTTGTTCTTAGCCTCACATACAGTTTATCCCTCCTTCCTCCTCCTCCTCCTCCTCCTCCTCCTACAGTCCTGGCATAGATCCAGGCTGCGTGGGACAAAGAAGTCCAGAGTCATGCTTGTAAACCAAGAAAGCACAGACCAAGGACAAATTCTATTGTTTTAGCTTATTAACATTCTTGGATGTATTAAAAACCACTGTACCACTGGTGCAGCAACCTCCCCACCCCCTCCTACACACACACTCAGACTGACACATACCCACACACTTAGCCCGGTAAGCATAATGTAATTAAATCCACTGGTAAGATCCTGAGCGAGAAGTGCTGCAGCGGACAACTCAGCATCTTTCTGACACACATTGGAGTGTCCCGTTTTAGCTGATGACCTGATTCTGGATGTAGTTCTGTAGGGTTCTGGCGCAGAGTACAGCAGACAGCGTCATACCCCAGCGGACTACGGTTTTTATCTGGGGGATGACTCAGAAACTCAATACAACTGTCCAGTAAGAGAAGTAAAGGAAAAAAGGGACCTATTTCAGAATGTGAGGTCGCTTATGGTTGCTAAAAGGTTTCTGACCAAACTGTTTAATGTACAAATTATAGCAAAGTCCAATTTATTCAGAAGTATGAATAATTACAAAAAAAATCTGTGGATTTTGAAAATGTGTGCTATTTAAGTACAGGTGAAAAAATAAACACATCATTTCTATTTCCCCTCTTAAACCAACACTGCCGAACCAGCCTTTTATACCTGAGTAGAAGAACTCAATGAGATTTAAAACAGTTTGCAGCTTCTTCCGTGGGACAATCTGTCCAAAGACAGCAATCCAGTGCTTCTTCAAACACTGTAGGACATCTTGAAGAGACCAGGGTGGTTTTAGATAAACTATCTGTTAAGAGAGAAGACATTAAAGCAGTGAAATTAGTTATACATATGTCATATATAGAAGAAGTTGTTAGTCTACTCGAAATGTATCCTGAAATTCCAAAACACAATTTTACCTCTTGCCAGAAGTCTTGAAAAGCAGCCTTCATCTCCACCTCTAGCACATCAGACAGCACCTCCTGCAGGCAGTTTTCTAGTTCAGAAACACAACTGCTGAGGTTTCTCTCATCTTCATCAACCACTTTACTTAGCTGCTTGGTATCTGCAATGACACAAATGCATACATAAAAACAGCAAAGGTAAGTAGAAGTACACATGCAGGTCAGCAGCTACATGGAAGTAATGTATTTACATCTATGAGAAGCAGAAGAGAGGGTAGGAAAATATAACAAGAGTTCACACACTGTTCTGGATAATATGGAGACTGCTTCACGCCAAATGCACATTTCAACATCTACATTACTTGCTGTATGACAGTGAGGGGTTAACATTTTATTGCTCTTCTTACTCTAATGTTTCTATCAACCGAAGGTCACCTTAACCACTTAATACTAATGGACGTGAATGTAGCAGAGGAAAAAAAAAATAGGAAAAGGTGGAGGAACATGTGTTGAAATGGTATTTGCTATTAAATACTGCACCATGATGGACTAAGCCAAGTAATTTCCTGTTTTGCATGAAGAACACATTAATCGCTGGCTCACCTTTCCCTACAGAAAGGCCTGTTCTTTCTTGACTGAGGGGCTCGACTGCTGTACAACTCCTGCTCGGCACTGGCGAGGAGAGTATGGTACTGGTGTGAGGCAGCATGGGTATCTGAATGTTTTGCAGGAAGGGAAGGCCGTGACTGGATCTCGCAACCTCTGCCTCCAAATCATTCTTGCTGAGGGCGTTGACCCCACACAGGAGGGCCTTACTGCACAGGTTCTTATCATTACTAGACAGGAAAGAGAGAGATAATGCTTTTTAATCCAGAATGTATTAATAACACGGACAAACAACACTGATAAAAACAGTCTAGGGTTTGGAGGCTAAATCGAAATCTGCGATTCTCTGTACACCACAAATCCAATGTCTTCTAATCAATTTCTCCTTTAGTTTTGTCAACTTATCAATATCAGCATCTGGAAATAGTTTCAGTCACAAAAAATATGTCAAAAAGGAAGAAGACAGAATTTCAAAGGCCACTCCTATTGTGTGAAAAAAATCCCTAAACTCAAAACTCCTTGCTCAGCATATCTATTCTTTCCCAATTAGTCTGTCTGGCCTTCTCTTTCTCTCATCCCAACTGGAACTATCTGGCTGGACCCACTCACAGTCACATGCATGTGCATTATTTGCAGAGGACACACACTCTGCAGCAGCAGCAGAATATTGTAGGGGGAGGGGGGAACTCACGTGCACAGGATGAGAGCACACTCTGGGTACAGACTCCGGTATTGCAGGCAGCACTGCAGCACTCTGTCATCATTATTCTCAGCGTTCAGACTATCTGAGGACAAGGAGGTACAAAGAAAAGGACAAAAGTGACACAGAGAGACACGACATACCATATAAGGCCTAAGAGAGATGTTTAATTTACGATGCTGAAAGTTCTTTGTGAGCACCTCGCCACACTGCATTACAGAGCACTGTCTTTTTTCTTTTAAAGACGAGGACGAAGATACGTAGATGAAAGAGCAAGATGGAGCTTCATCTCAAACAAATACAATGATTATATGCTCTTAAATGCGGCAAAATAGTGAGCCATAACTTTGCAGTATCTGAATTGTTAAACATCTTTCTGAAGAAATGTCAGCTGATCAATTTTGTATACCGCTCCAGTGAAATAAATGGGTTAATATATGCAGGACTGCTACCTGCCCTTGAGATGCACAGTATCTGTGCTATGATAATGAAAATGCAGAATGGAGAACCTGCTTAGTGACAGTGCCACCTAGTGCTTGTACAGTTAGGAGCCAAACATCTGCTAATTAAAAGAATGACAGGGCGTAATCTCCGACACAGTATGTCAAGCAAAGTTCTTTAAATTAGAAACAAGACCACGCTCAATGTTTGTTTAGCAAAACTTTGGCTTTTACTAAAAAAATACACAATTGAATTTTAATGTAGTAATTTAAGAGTCTTTTACCAGGCTCTAATAGAGCTGCAATTATTTTTCAGTCAAACATCAATAAATGTAGATAGTTCTACTACAATGCTTTAACATACAGAAGATTCATTTTTGGAAAGCAGACACAAATAAACCAGTACTCACTGCGACTCTCCGCAGCATGCTGCATCGACTGGCCCCAGAGGCGTGGCTCTCGGTTCTTCAGGGAGTTATAAATGTACGAGATGGCGGGGATAGCCATGTGGGCCACAGAACCTGACAGACCTCTACCTTTTTTAAGGGAATCCAGCTCCTGAAGCACCACCCAAGGAATCAGGACAACGGGGAAGCCCAGGGCTGCAAGTACAGGAAGTAAGAAGTAAACATAACTCAGAGAATCACATTCCATTACACACATGCAGTTTATCACAGTTAGGAGTATATTCCAAAAATGTATAAATGGGATTTGTGTTTCCTTTAGATTTAGTTGCTGTTGTGGGTTCCACTCTGGATACTAGATCACCATCCTGCTACACAACTATGGTACAGTCATAGCATTAGGACTCCACACATTCTTTAGACTGGAGGACATTGAGATAGAATAATCCATTATGAACTATTCATACGAGTTAGTGCGTAAGAGGTAAAGACATGTAATGGTACGATATGAGGAATATTTCAACATTTATTTTACAACTTGTTTTCAATGGCAAGAATGCTCACTATATAAACATTAATTCTAAAAAACATCAAGTATTAAAATAATTTCACATACCTCCAAAGCCACAAGAAACAATCTTTTTCACATAATCCATGTGACTGAGGAGAATGTTTGTGTCCAGGACAAGGATGAGGTTTGGTTGAGGTTGTTGTTCGTCTGAAAACAAAAGACACTTTTCTATTGGCAAAAATGATCAAAACTCCTGAATGAACAAGTAGTTTAAAAAGAAAATTACAGGTTGAAATTTGCAAGCTCCTGGATATTTTTACTGATTTCATCCTCCCGTTTTC
>JAPQRN010000019.1:4319187-4338685 GCA_037367275.1 Coranthus polyacanthus | reverse complement strand
TTAATGATTTAGACTCTGTAGTCTATTCTGTTCCGCTAGCTCATCACACAAACAACACTTTACATTATCCACACACGTGCAAGCACATCACCAGTGTTTAGAGTCAAATATACAACCACCCCAGACCCTGAAGCAGCGGCCTCTGAAACCAACAGACTCGCAGCTGCAACAGAGAAATCAACTCAGTCAGAGAAGCTTAGTATTAACGTCAACACTACTGTCGTTTGTTGTTTATTTGCTACTAATTTTCATTTGTCAGTATCCAACGTTTAGTTTTAGAGTTAAAAAGCAGCAAACCAACTCTGTAACATTAATAAAGCTAGTTTTTTGAAAAACATAAAGGTTACTTTCCTGGACAAATCTGACATTTGTGAGAGTCTGCGTGTTACAATGACAGAAACTGGTCCGTACTTTGTTTCTGCTCAGTTTCTCGCTGTAACATTTTCTCACGAGGTCAAATATTAATTTTCACAATCAAATAACTGTTTTTGTTTACAATTTAAAATATATAATTGAATTTAGAGCATCCGTTGACAGCCCCCAGGTTACTAACATTGTGTGGGACTACTTCTTCAGGAAAATGTCTACATTTGTTTTGTTTTTTTTAATGTTTTTTAATTTATTTATGAATGAGTGTGATAGTGACAACTCAGGAAAAAAAATCAATTTTCTGTAGGAAACGTCTTCCCAATTATGTGTAAAATTACATCTACACTAAAAGTGCATCTATGGTAACGTTGCAAAAACATTAACACTATAAAATGTTCAGCGAAACTGTTAACTCATGAATTTGCAGTCTGTCAATTCACAATAAAACTCACACTGTGTGTCTGTAGCTCCCTCTTCTGGGGGATCAATGTCCATGCAGGTGAGTTCCCCACAGCTCTGCATTACGTTCATCTCCAGCCTTTTCTCAGAGCGGGCCAAGCGAAACTCTTCAGCCACCTGCATCTAAATTTACAACAAAATAAAAACCAAAAACAAACATTCCGTTGGCAGCCATGAACCATTAAACCTTTAGTGCCGTTTACTTCCATCAGAAAAATTTACTTCTCTTATGCAAATTACAAGGAAAATAAATAATCCCTCACTAGTAGATATAATTTGACTGATTTTCTTTATGGTTTTATTACCTGGTCGTGCCATGGTAAAAGGTCAGGATCACACACGTCTGGGAGTTGGCTTGTCAAAGATGACCTCTTGTCTTTACTTTTAGATTTTAAATGAGGAGGAACATGGAGAGAGTAGGTAGAGTGTTGGACCGCATCACGTTTGGTGTTGTTCGGTGAGGTCTGAGGGTATGATAGTTCTGTCCCATGTCTCTTTGTAGAATCACCATCGCTGTCCTTTACTGGCCTTACTTGAAGCTTTTTTGGGATCTTAAAATTTGAAGATTGAGATTGGACGGCGGTGCAAATCTTTTGCTGTGTAGATGACAACTTAGGTTTCTTGTGTGACACTAATGCAAAGTTTTCTGAGACTGAAGTGGGATTCTTTGACACATCTGAGCTACTTTTTGAGGTAGTGTACTTAGCCGTGGAAGACTGCTTTGTCCTGGGAGGTATTTTTTTGGCCTTCATATTCTTCTCTTGATGTCTTTGCTGCTGCCTCTGCTTTACCAGCTCCTTTCTCTTATCACTCAGAGAATCCTTGGAGATTGCAGAGGACTTACTTGGCTCTGTGGTTTTGATAGGGTGGAGGCTATTTGCGGTCCTTGGTGGTTCGTAACGTTGGTGCTTCCTCTTCATTACGTTCTGCGTCTGTTCCGCCCGTTCACCAGAAACCAAACTGGGTCTCATCTGTTGCTTTTTTAATCTGGAGGGGCTCCTCTGGGAAGACTTCCCATCTAAACTGCTTTCCGAGGTTGCCTTTTTACGCAGAGGAAGCGCACCTGCTGCATTTTTGGTGCTCAAGGGATTTGAGGGTCCCTTTTTCACAGCAGCAGCCTTTGCATTACTCCAGCAGTTATCTCCATGCAGTGGTACAGAGGAACATTTTCTTTTACTACATTCCTCCTCCTTATGGACAGGTTTGTAGCCTGATGCCTCTGTATTTTTCAGTCTGTAAACAGGCTTTTTGATCTGACGGGTGCTTTGGGTGCCATCCTTTACAGTAAGAGAAGCACAGTGCTCCTGTTTCTGCAGACATCTACAGAGGGAATAACACAATGAGGAGTAATCAATAAAAAAAACAGATTCATCGGGGAACGAGACTTTGACTTCTCCATTACATTTTGCTACCACTTTTGGAGACAGAACCACAACACAACAACATAACTTTACAGTACGTTATTTGGTAAAGTTTCTTACCTCGCCTCACTTTTGCTGTGGCTTTTGTGATGTTCTTTAGAGGTCTAAAAACAATTCAAATGAATATTAAACATTTTGGAACAGCTGTTAAGAGCATACGGCTGAACCTATAATGACAATATAATAATATAATGACAATAATAATAACAGTGGCAGCTGAACATGAATGCCGTTTCCTCACCTTCTCGTCTTCATCACTTGAAGATGAAATTAACTTCTTGCGCTTCGTCTTTTTTGACTTTTTGGACATTTTCCTGTGAAGGTATTTTTGAAAATCAGGCACAGTCAGTGAATAAGCAATACGTCTTTTATCCAGAGAACGAGCAATTTCAACTGCAGCAAGACAGAATGTGACAGAACCAACACTTCTTACTGAGGAAAACATATGTAGGAGGGAAGTTAGGTTTAAGACGGTCTACTTTTCCACGGTGTTCAAATACATCCAGGGTTGTAGAGCTCTACGTGATGCGGCTCCGTTCTCGGTTAGCTAACAGGCTGTTCAATGCACAACTGAAACGAGTACGAGACATAAACCGAGGCTAACAGAGAGCGAACTGTTTAATGACACACACGTAAACCCCTCTGACATTTTGTCGAAATCAAACACTGACATTTGTCACATATCCAGACAGTTTAAGTCGAACGTCGCAAACCCAACACAAGTTAGATGTGGCCGTTGGTTTGCTAACGGCAATAGCAAATTAGCCAATGGTCTGAAATGGGCACGTACAACATCATTTGGTTGTAATAAAGCGGGAATAAGGGTGAAACTAAGAATAAATGCGTCGTACCTACAGTTGTGGATTACCGACTGTTTACCAACATATCTGCACTTCCGCTTCTTCTTCTTCTTTTAAAACAAATGTGCTTCTTCTTCTTCGTTGGATTTTTATTGGCGGTTAGCAACCAGCTTGAAGGTGCATCACCGCCACCTACTGGACTGGAGTGTGGTCCAGTAAATGACAGAAAAAGAGAAAAACAAAACCGAGAAAAAAGCAATTATCAGTTAAATCTTATTTCCCAACCCTGACCCTTACGTTGTTGACTGCCATATATTGTCTAACCCTTAAAAATATGTACTATCGGAATTAATAAAGTTTGAAATAAAACTGACAAGTATGCCCTTTTCTTGTAGTGAAAACTAAACGATAATCTCTAATTCAGTGGTGCAATGTAACTAAGTACTTCCACCCAAGTACAAATTTGAGGTACTTGTCCTTTATTTGAGTATTTACATTTTCTCTCACTACATCTAAGAGGCAAATATTGCACTTATTCTGACATCTTTATTCATTTTCCACATCCTTTCTGTCGAGCGGAAACCAAACGTGTTGATTTTGAATGTTTGTGATAAACTGAAGGATGAAGTATATCGTTGCGGGTTGACAAAATTCTCCTCCTTCAAAATAAACTCTTTAAAAGCACTCTTGGGTTAGTTGGAAAACTGAAAACAAAGCTGTAAACGTATAACGATCTTGTATAAACATCATATAATCACATCTACAGCAGTAAAATGCAACATACACATAAGTGTGGCAGTAAAATGAATCCAAAAACAGCATGACTACTTTCACTTTTCATACCTTACGTATATTATGCTGATAATATTTACTGAAGTTAATACAGACAGTATTTTCACAGTGTGGTATTAGTACTTTCACTCAAGTAAATGCTCTGAAAACTTCTTCCACCACTTCTGTCATTTCTGCACGATGTGAAACTAGTACTGAAATTGCAATTGCTTGCATTTACCACATAGTGACACTACAGCTCTATTCAGCCATGTTTTACTGGAGACGCACACATTAGTAGAAAAAAGACACCTTCTGGTCCTTGAATCAAGCCTTGAGAAAGACTTTGGAGGTGACAGACATTACGACTTACAGATGAGCTGTGAGTTGTTCCAGCTGTAGGAAATCATGTCAGACCACTTCAATAATCTTGGACAAGAATGATGATAACAGATAGGGATTGTGGGCCTAAACAGTCAAAGCCACTGGGATTCAACAGATGACACAGTTTGGATTAGATCAGTGACATGTTAAATACATAACGATTACATTTAAAACTTAAAACGGCTTCTCTGTTTTGCACTTCATAGAGATGGCTAATTCTGCAGGGTTTAGTTGTGATAAAAACGTTTCTAAGTTGTAAGTCGGGATGAAGGTGCAGATGTCGGATCTCCAACAGACCGGTTCATAACATTACATCATCAGAGGGCTTCTTGTTGCGAACCAGCTTCGTGAAATTCAATCTTTGCTGCGAACATGAAAGAAAAACAGTCATTACACAAATTGAAATCTGTCCTTATGTCATTCTTGGTGAATAAGACCAGACAGTAAAACCGCTGCCCACACAGACTGATTCAAACACGTCTTGCCTGACCAAAAGATTGAGGCTGATAATTTGCATCGCCATGTTGTTTTTACTTCATTATTCTATTATAATGGCTGAAAAAATCCGATAAGCGAATGGATGTTTGAGGTCTGGCTTCACCGTGCAATAAAAATGAGGCTGAAAATTGTCAGAGTTTATCATGGGAGGTTCGTTGTAGCAGCTCTGATTCAAATACAATGTTAGGACTGAAGTATTCCTTAAGAGATTGTGTTATTCAGTCACATTCTGGCTGATTTCAACTGACTGGTGCAGCTTAAGAGCTCAAAATTCTGGCACATTTGTTCAGCCAAACATCTGTGTGCCTCTGCCTGTCTATGTGTCCCCCTGCCTCTCGTGCACTCTCTCTGTCCAGGCAATTCAAACACATTTGGCTTTAATCAACAAACAGATTTGGACAGACAGCGAATGCTTCTGGTACGTGTAGGTGAACGTGCGCACATGCCTGTGTGAGTGATGTTTGAGTACGTGTTGGGGAGGGTCTTTACTCCACTAATGGTTTACTCAGAAACCTGAGCTGGGTGTTTTATGAAAATATGAAAATGTTCCTTCAGTCGTTTAGATAATGGGTCACTACTGTGTGTGCACATATGTGTGTCAGGTTAAAGAGAGTAGGCATGTGTTCAAATCAATTTTATGCTTTTTGATTTAAGGACCGCCAAGGTCCTCTGAGGTCAGGTATGCACGGGCAAACACTGATAGATACACACAGCCTGGCTTTAAGGCTGATTACTTATTCATGTTCTACTTTTTTTTGTATCTACAGTATTTTTCTTGCGGTTTTTATCAGGTAGCCAAGTTCTTTGCAGACCAGTAGTCCCAGCATGGGGGTCTTCACTCTCTCCCTAAAAATCCCAAGATACAAACTAGATCTGGATAGTTGGGAGGTATTTACAAGGAAACACGTAGAATTTTCACACTTACAAAACTGTTTTTTTTATTTTTTACAATAAAATACTTGTTTGAAAGATCATCTAATAAAACAACCTGAGCAGGACAATAACAAATGAACAAATGCACAGACGGGCGACAAATTAGAGGAAAAACCAACATGAAGTCTCTGAGCTCTGTTGGAGGGATGAACACCATTCCTCCAAAAGATATTGCCTCACTGGAACAAACCCGATTTTGTCTTTCACTGCTTATGTATTGTTCATTTGTATATTGTTTAGTTTTTTTCGTTACCTGCCAAGGGTCTACAGACGTAAATGGGCAATTTTGTTCAAATCCAGCATGTTTACATCTTGTATTTTTTATTCTGATATTCATCAAAGTGTACTGTGCTGCTTAAATAAACAAATAAAGTAATAAGTAAAGTAAGTAAGTAAGCACATTAGTTCTGGCTGATACATTGCATTTTCATCATCACCGTGATATGAAAATGAGCACTAAACACACTGCAAAAGTGACCGGATCACAGTGAATAAGAAAAATCATTTTATTTATCGCCATGGATCACGGATTCACACTCAGGATGGGAATACTCGACCATGCGTTGGCACCGTTCAGCCGATCGGATACTGGCCATCAGACACCACGGCGGCTACTGCAAGGTTAGTCTGGTTATTCTCATATGTTATTACCTTACGACGCATTTTCCTCATATTGTGCGCTGGATTAATTCGCATCAGTTTCATTTGCATCAAACGATTCAGTGACCCCTGGAGATACTGTCACTGATGAGACACCATTCCCGTCGGTTTTTGTTTTAATTCGTCACCCATCTGTATAAAGTACAGACTATTATTCTAACCTAAAGTGTGCATGCATTGCTATATGAGGAGAGACCGAAGAGCTTGGCTTTCACTACACGGCCAAAAACTGTGCTGCCAGTACTTACTAAATATTTATACGACTCCATTTCCCCTAAATCAAAACCTAGGTGATTCTTTCTACATTTTGTTGCCAACTGAGATGACTCCTCTGGTTGGTTACAGTTTCATATAAACAAATAGAGCTTTCAACCCTGTGTCCTAAACATCTCGACTTGGCCCTGGTCCTAGTAAACCTCGTTAGCCTGGCTCGGCAGTTGTTGTAGAAAAGTGGTGACTAACACACTGACTGGCTCTTTGACAGACACCTACCTCAACACATTCTTCAGGTCTCTTACACATTAATAAATGCTCTTTTATTAGTCTGCTCCAATAATTACCCTGGGAGAGAATTCCCAGACTATAAAGCGAAGTTTGTTTTCGGAGTAGTAAAGGTAAAGTGTTAATAAGCAACAACAGCCTGCCATGCGAGGCATTAACCAATAACTGGTACTTCACAGCACTGTCTCTTCTGAAGTTTGGTCCAATTTGAGCAGCCTTTTGGCAGCGCAGTGTGCTGAGGTGATACTGTGGATTGGACGCGTTTAGCAGTGATGATAATGATGGCGCTGGAGACAAAGAAGACGGAAACATCATCATGTGAGGCGATGATGGAAAAAAGGAAGATGAAAATAACAAAGGTGATACAGGAGATGAGGTAAAGGGAGAAGGTGAGAATGATGATGCAGTGGTGAAATGCACGCTTGTGTAATAACGATGATGAATACGACGGTGAAGGGTGAAGGCAATGAACGCAATGATGGTACTAACTATGGCAGTGATAAGAGAGATGAAGATAATAATGGTTAACATCATGTCTGAGGTGAATTGTGATGATGGAATATATACAGACGGGTGACAAGAGAAAGGAAAAGCCTGATGGGAGTGGTCTCTTCCAGGATGACAATGCCCCCATCCATAGGGCACGAGGGCTCGGAAAATGATGCAGCCTTCACGGTCACCAGATCTCAACCCTACTGAACGCCTGTGGGGGATTTCAGACCGACGTGTCAGACAGACTCTCCGACACCATCGTCAAAACACCCGATGAGGGAATATCCTTTGGAAGAATGGTGTTCAACCCTCCAGTAGAGTTCACAGACGTCACAGATTAACACCGAAGACAATCATGTTGGAGGTGAGGACGGTCAGCTTCGTAACGAGGCAATCAGAGATGGCAGACCCTGGATCCCTTAGAGCATATCCACCGCACTACGTTGTGAATACACTAAAAGAAGCATGTGTTCCTTGACCCTTAAAATATCCTCCCCTTTGGATCCATGTGTCTATCATCAGTCGTTACTTTAAGTTACTTGTGGCGGAGTGGATGTGATTTCAGTGTCGATACTGTCAGTTCTATGATCAGACTGAGTATGAACAGGTCTCATGTGAGAAACGAATGAACAATGAGTGTAAATGCCAAATCTTACTTTACTTTGTTCAAAACTGAAGTCGGGAGCGTCCATCAAGTACAGTACGGAGGATTTAGAACTGAAATGAAAGTTCTGGATCATCTTCCAGATCAGCAAGAAACTGATCGTGTTGATAGATATCGTTATGCTGCATTTGGGTGATTTTTTTCTTTTCTTTTTCAGAGCAACAGATCCAAGAAAATGTCTCCCTTAAAAAAAACATCTGGAACCGGACCATCCTTGTAGAGGGCCGACATGTGCCTTGTGTACAAATTTCAACTTAAAATGTGGAGATTTTGAGTTGCAGGTGCAGACAGACCCGACTGCAATACCTTCACAGGGACGAGGGAAATGAAGAGGACGAAGGTGATGGAGGTAATAATAATGAACGTAAATCTACTAGGCTTATGTTGAAGAATCACTTCATCAGGGTCGTGGTTAAAAGTAAGATGAGTTAACGTCTCGTGTCCGTCTTAAAACACAGGACAACAGACGGCGGGATTCGTCCCCCTCAGTACTTAGAACACGTGCAGTTTTTCACATACTATAGTCATACCCAGGGTTCATACTTTTTTGGCCAGAAACAGTATCTATAACATGAGGTTTTCATCTACCGGTCCAGTTGGCTGGTGAGACAATGGTTCATTCCAGACACGTTGACATTTTTCAGAAAGGTAACAATACACTCAGCAAATGTGTTTATTGTTGTGATGTACTTTTAGAATGAAATATCGAAATTCGTGGTTAGCTGTGTTTTTTTTGCCAGTGTATATATATGTATTTTGGGTCCATTTGGACAAATGAATCTTTAGGGTCTTGAGCTCAAAAAGTTTGGGAACCACTGCTTTACACATAAATCGATGGGGGGGAAAAAAAATCACCAGAATGTTGTAAATGAAGTGTTCAACACATAAAATCTTTATGTCCCCTCCAGCGCTCAAAGTAAAACCTACGCCCATGCTGTCAAATCACTTCCCTCTCTTTCAAGCCCATCACTCTGAACTTCACACACGGACACAACGATGTTCCAACTTAGAAAACGGCCAAAAGCAATAACTGCACCACGGACTTAGTGTACTTGAGTCCTACACAAAATAAATGCTGACAAAATGGAAGTCTCGTTTTACGACATGGTTAAAAACTTGTGAGCAGTAATTCCAAGTAATGGCGTGAATCAGTGCTCAAGAATTATACGAGGAACGTGACTAATGCAATTGAAGATGACCATAAAGATGGCGACAAGAGGCAAGGGTGAATAAGGATAGAGGTGATAAAGGCACTGAAGTGACTGGAACTGAAGGTAAACAGGTGCGGCGATGCTTCTGGTGACCACGACAGTGTGTTTGGTGGAAAGGGTGACGGGGACGGCACCGTGGGACGCGACAGTGAGGGGGACACGAGCGTGGACGCCGAACTCAGTGTCGCCGCACGTGTACCGGGCGGTGGGAGTGTCCGCGAGGAGGAGAGAGCGCTCCACTCCCAGCTTCGCGCGCACAGAGGAGCGAGGCGCAGATGTTTTCGTTCTGAACTTCAATGGTCGCGAGGGCAGCAGGGTGACGCCTCGCGCAGGGAGAAAAAAGAAAGCCGCGTGAACCGACCGTCCGCTTGTCCCGCGTCTCTTCGCCGCCTCCCGGTACCATGTCGGCGCGTCGAGCCGGTTTGGTTCTCCTCTGCGCGGTGCTGGCGGCGACCGTCGCTCGCAGGAGTTCACCGGAGCAGGAGGATGTTCAGGAGAAGATCAACAGCGCCAGATGCACGTCCAGGTGCCTCACTTTGCACATGACTCAGCTCACCGCTGCTTTCAGACACCTCCAGGTACACTTTAGTCATGTTTGCCCCCTTTTTTTTAATGACTGCTGGTTGGAGTGACCCCTCTGCGCATTGCCCTTAAAATGAGGGAATTTTGATTTATTATTATTATATTAAGTTATTTTAGCTCGATATTTAAACATTTATGTGACCCTGTTTGCTTTTGTCTAGTTAGCCATAATTTATTGCTTAAATATCTGCATTTTTTGTCGACGTCTCATGTCGTGGAGCATATGTAAGTCTGTAAGTACCTGCCCATTGTTCATGTTGGCAAGCATACATTTTAATATTTTAACTGTCATATTTGTTTTGTTGTCTTTGCAGCCACTGTTTGAGTGATAGTGCAATTTAAAGTCAATTAGATCAAGCAGAGTGATTGGAAATATTTTAATCATACAACTCTATAATAAATCCGCAGTTTTGGCAACTTTAGTTGGTCATTTGTGGCCAACTGGTTGATCATTAGGATAAATTAATATTTAACCATTAACTCAGTATAGTTGCGATCCAGATATAATATTTAACTTTGCTATTTTTAATAACAGTTGGATGTTTGCCAGTGAATTCAGATCAGCTACATCAGCTAAAAGGTGATGCAATGCACAGTGGGAAAGCACAGTAGGGCACTTAGCACCTAAATAATTAATCAGAGTAAACTTAATGATCTCGCTCGGTGTTGTTGTAACATGGTTTTCATCACAATGTTTTGTGAAAGTCTAGCTCACACGTTGCCCTGTGCCAGTAATCAGAGAGGCAGAGGTGGCCTGAAAATGGCTCATCTCTCTGAAATCGCTGGCCCTCCTTCTGTGGTCTTTGTAGTAAGGAATGCGAGATTAACAGGGACATTAGGACGTTACCAAGTTCGAAAAAGCCACTTATCTTTAACGGCTTCAACATGTGCATGCTATGTAGTGGGTGGGAAAGTCATTAACCGCAGAGTTCTGCCCCAATGGCTCTGAGGTGTGTAGAAGAAACCGTGTGTCTGCGTGTGTGTAGGTTTGCATATGTTCATGTATAAAATGAAGGTTTGGCCTGGTCCTTGGCCATCAAGAATGGACTCCTGACACCTGTGCATTGGGTAATGAGGGTGACCCCTGGATGACTCTTTAGGAGCATTGTGTGTGTGTGCGTTTCCAGAAAGAAGGTGTAAGAAAGGGAACATTTGGTTTGAACTTTGCGAAGTAGAGGGCAGTAGTCAGATGTCGAGCATCAAACAGACGAGGCCCACTGACTAGGAATTAATTACGTAGTGAGATTTCATCTTTGAAAGCGAAGAAAAATGAAAAATTAATTTATCAGCCTGTGTGCAGCACGTGACTCTCTAACGCATGTTAAACCATCAGTATTTTCTGACCAGTCACCGTCCTTACTCAGATTTAAAGTCATATTCCAACATAAGATAGTTTTTAGACTCGATTCCAACATGTCAGTTAATTATTTCAGTTATTTGTCAAATAAAAGTCAGTTCCGTACCTTGTGCTGAGAGTGTTCAGTCTGCGTCAATAAGATATTTAAAGATCTAAAGAAACATTTTATAACGAAGATGCTTTTATAGATCAAACACTATTTTAATTGTAACGATCAAGTATGACATTAATGTATAATGAAAACAATGAAAATGAACTCAGCACTGATGCCACTATTGATTAGGCAGATAATGTCAAACAGGATAGGACGGTGTTGACGTGGGGCTCACAGGCTTATTTTAGAAACTGAAGTGTGCGCTAAAAACTCTTTGTGTGTGTGCAATGTCGAAGTAAAAAGAGCCTCTAAATTTTGAGCAAACAAGGAAACAAGTTTCCTCTCAGCCACATCCTGGGGAGCAACATTACAGGACAGTGTAAGGAGAACAGAGTGATTGATGGGTGGGAGAAACATTCATTTAAAGAACATAACTTTAAAATAAGCCTTTTGATAGCAGCTCCAGTAACTATAACATCAGCAAGGGCAAATAGAGCTTCACTCATCCTACTCTGTCACCACACTCAGACACAAACACACACATTGCTTCCTCTGGCTTCATGTGGGTGAACCCTGTGTTTTTGGCTCTTTTTCTCTCAATGCGTGTGTGGCTAGTGTGTAGCCACTAGTATGTGAGTCACCAGTTTTCTATTTACACCTCTCTTTCTGCTGCTTCTCTGGGTTTTCCGCCGCTTTCCCTTGTATGGTGTCATAGCTTTATTATAGCTCTTTGTCCGTGTGTGCGCACATGAGCACATGTATGTTGGTATGCTGTCATATTCCCAAATTCCTCCTTGATGTAAACTCCTAAAAATAAGGGGAAAAAAGTCCAGTCTCGCCTGCAGAGTTGGATCTTTTTGCACATACATAGCAGATCAGATTAGACTGCGTGTCTTAAACACTCACAGGTCTGTGGTGCTGATGAGCGGATGGTTCGCGGTTCGAGCCAGGGCTGAGGGCCAGTGCGGGCCTCAATGAGCTGCCTGTGTGAGCGAGTGCGTTCGTGTTTACGCGTGTGTGCATGCATGCATGTGTGTCCCAGCTGCTCTGCGGTAGGTAAGTCTAATCAGCGCAGGGGTCGGTCAGCCAACCAGTCATGCTCTGAAAAAGAGCACAGACAACGGTCAGGTCAGGTTGCACTGAGACAGACGGAAAGATAAGGACAGGTAGACAGACCTGGTCAAGCACGAAGACGCACGGAGACAGGTGTGACAGACGTACGCGAAGACAGACAAACTGATAGTGGTTTGCGGGCAGACAGGTGAGCAGGGAGACAGGCAGAGGGATGGGTGACAGCGGGAGACAAAAGCTTGTTTGATTCACGGCAGAGATAAAGCCTCTAACTCTTTCTGCAGCTTTGTGACTGCCCTGTCATTCGATCGGTAGAAGCAGGTATAGATGGTGATAAAGCCGTGGCCGTGAAGGAGCGACTCTCACCTGAAACCACGACAAGAAATTCCAAGACCGTAAATCACAGCTGGAGTGGAAAGGCACTGAGCGGCATGTCTTTGTACTTTCCGCTACAGAATGAGAGACAGACCGAAAGACTCTCACCACATCAAAACCATCATGGCATATTATATCTCATTCACAAGCAATTAAATCCATCTTTCTGCCTTCTGGTCGCTGTTTTTCTTGGCTGAATCATAATTGAACTTAATATGTTGATAACTTTTCTTCATTGTTGCTGTTGTTGGAATTGAACTGAAACAAAAACCAAAAAGACAGCTGCTGACGTAACAGTCAGATCAGGCAAAGTTTAAGACCGTATAAAAACCACTTTGTTGGGATGCTAGTTGTTTAGAGGATGTGGGCCGCCACAACCAATAATGTTGACACACGTGCATGGACGGACACACACATAGACTAATTAAGGGCTTCTGTCGGGAAAGTTCAGACCTCAATATGGGCTTTTTGGGAAGAGCGTTATATTCTGTTGAGTGGTAGTTAGTCATGATACATTCACTCCTGTTCACTCACACAAACAACTCACACACTCACAAGTCACTCTCTGTCAGCGTGTTTGTTTCTGGTCATCTGGGTGTGATTAGCAGAGTTAATGCCTCGTGTTAAATAGACTTTCTACTGTGCCTCACCGCAAACACTGACCACAACACAACACATGCACCCACACACACCCACTCTGTCTTCCATTACATACACACATACACACGTTTTATTCCTGCATCTGGCAGAAGTGTGATTTATATCTCACTCTCTTTCAAACACTTAAGGGTGTGTGCAGCTGTGCGTGTGCACTTTAAGCATGCGTGAGTTTCTGTATGTGTTTTGTTGCACGTGTTTGCGTCTCTTCCTACTGCCGCATTCAGTGATATCTGATTATTACTTCTTAAACAGTTATTACTGTGGGCCCAGCAGCCATCAGAGCCATGTGGAAGTCCTTTAGTGCAAGTGTTTCTTCACTCTGTGGGTCAGTTCTGTGTCTGACAGGTCTCTTGTGTCTCAGGCTCAGAGACAAATTTCTCTTTTGGATCCAAGGCTAAAGAAAAGTTTAAGACCCTGTTTTTATAGTGTAGGTATGAAATCCAACCATGTGGAAATCTATTCATTAAAAATGAAACGCAATTTTAGCATATTTCTGAGCTAGGTTGAAGGTCTTCATATTTTTGTGTGTAGACTTTTGTGAGGGTTTTTTTTTTACTTTGGACCAAACTTTCTGATGACTTTAAACTGGCTTACGAGTTTTACATCAAGTACAACCATTTCCAAGTGTAGACCTACAATACATTTTAAAAATGCTTTTGCTCGGTTGGCTACAGTTACACTGAAGACTTAACATGAGCCAGATGAACAGTAGTCATGAAAATGTATTGCATCCTGTTTCACAATTAGTATCCACCACTCATTGCCAGTCTCCTCCCTGTTCCTATTAACTTCTATTTATTCACATCTTTCACCGTCTTCAGTCTGTCTCCTTCTGCTCTTTTCAACTTCCTCCCTCCCTCCCATTTCCCCTAAGTCTCCCCCATCCAACTTCTTCCAGTCACCTTCCTCCAATCGTTCTATTCCTGACTTTTTTCAACATGTGCAGCTGTTTTGCCGCAGACAGCCGCACACATTAAGACCCTTCGAAACCCTACTTTGACCACCATTTAATAGCCACACAGCACACAGGCCCATCTAAACTGCCTTGATTGGTTCTGACAGCAAATATGTCCCATGAAATTGACTTGGGACAAGTGTGTGTGTGCACATACGTACATCCACATGTGTGCGCATTAATGTGTGTGTTGGAGAACGGGAGGCAGTGAGCGAGAAAGAGAACTGCTGAAGTGAAGTGACAGAGAGTGGGGGATGTCATGGTGAGGAAGACAGAAAAATAAAGAGAGCGTGAAAAAGATTAAGAAGAAGGATGAAGATGTGAGGCCAGCATAAGGAGAGCAGCTTTATATCTCCTCTGAGGGACTCGATGAAAATCTGGAGATGTTTAACTGGCCTCTTCACTGTCCTCAGTTCTTTGTGTGGAGCATCTACAGTATATCATCATCATCATTTTCGAGTTCCCTGCTGTCATATTCATAGGAGTTGGCAGCGATGTGAAGAGACTGAAAGACAAAGTTGAAAGGTACAAATGAAAGACAGACAGTGTGACAGAATGGCCCAAAGAAGCTAATCTGGATGAGTGGCGGCAGGGGGAAAGAATGTACAGGGAATCTGCGTGCCTGTGTTTTATACTCAGATCCTCTTCCTGTATTTCTGTGTCTGTTTTGTCTCCGCAAAAACAAGGAGCGAACAGAGGTTAAGGCCCGTTTATTCTTCTGCATCAAGGGCTCATGGCTCCGTGTGCAGGGTGTAGCTGACACGCGCCTCGTCCAAAATGTAACTACATTTCTGGGTGGAGATACGACAGGGGCACTAAGGAAATTGTGATTGGTTTCTTTAGACCCTGTCCACACTAATCCAGATATTTTGCGGGCCTGTCATCCACACGAAAACAGCGTTTAAGTGGAGATCCTTAGAAACTCTGGTTTGTGTGAATGTTTGTGTAGACATCAAAAGCAACGGTGGATGTAAGCCAGTTTCTTTATGTTTGGTTAGCCCCTACCAAGTGCAAGTTCACAAATTAACTTGACATCGCTGGTCCACTTCTCTGTCATCCAAACGCCTCTTCATCTCCTGTACTTGGTCCACATTGTTTGAGGTTTTAAGTCTGCCAGAAATGGTGGTTTATTTGAGCGTTTGGAGTCATATTTGCATTCCCATGTGTATGGAGATATTTTGTAAAATGACGGTTGTTTGGAAATATATTTTTAAATGGTGAGGGGAAAATATCCATATTGTTGTGGACTAGGTCTTACTAGTTTTCACTTACAAATTTCTGATGCTGGTGGAGATGGTGAATGAAGAAGATATGGAGAGAGTTGTACAAAGGTGTAACCCATTTCCCCGCATAAAATGTTGTTATTGTATGCTCCTGCAAATAACATTTCTGAAACAAAAATATGTTTCATAGAAGTTCTAGATTGTGTATATCAGCATTGTAGTGCTTTAACTACTTGTGGTGCTTTTGGTGTCTTGAAGGTTAAGTTTAGACAATGCATACACAATGTATTTATTAATATTTAAACCACAACTTCAAAAACCAAACCGCAAAGTCCTGGATTTTGTATATATACCATCCATCCCAACCACCTCCTGCCTGTTGAGGAAAGGAGAAAAAGCTGCAGATCCTTCAATGACGACTTATGTTGTAGCCCACGTCGTAGCTGCTCTGTATCTATTGCTGTGTGTATTTTACGGACTTTGAGTCAAACATCTGGTGGGGCTGCAGGAAATTATAACACATCTTTTTTTTCTGACCTTATAAAGACAGAATGATTGATCCTGAAAATCATCAGCATATTAATCAAGAAAGATCTTTGGTTGCAGCCATGTTACTGACTACATCAGTCAAACAGAATCAGTCAAAGAATTTCTAGTGTGAAAATTCTGACTTGTGTCGCGTGAATTACGCTGCTGCTACAGTACCATATCAATGGCAAATCTGTAATTTTTTGTGCGAAGTCAGTGTTGTTTTGCCGAGTCAGAATGTGGAGGGGAAGTTGTTTCCTCTCTAGTGATACCATGGCACCCGTTCCACTTGTTTCTCCTCTCATCTGCTCCTCTTTCCATCCATCCTTCCCCACAGACTTGTTACTAATCCATTCATCAGGGATTTAACCATTACTTTAATCCTGCACTACTTGTGAGCCAAAGTGTCCACCCTATTAACCGTCGTTTGATTTTTTTAATCGTTAAATCTTCAACTTAATTTTGTCCAAGACTTCATGACATCTTTTCTGATTCTTTTAAAGTTTCACTAAAGCTGACCAACGTTTCGCTCCTGCAAACAGCTGAACAGCCTGTGAGGCAATGGTGAGCAGCTGAGCAGCAAACATGGACAGGACAGTGGTGGAAGTATGAGAGGAATGAAGCAAACAAAATTTGAGGAGAACTTGGAGCTCTACCCATTTTCACACATAATGAACGCACAATGGCCAGTCCCAGCAGAGACTGTTGACAGTATTGGGAAATTACAGAAATCTAGAGGGTCCCATCATACAGTCAGAAAGGAGCTTTTAACCGCACGGTGCAATCATCGCTTACTTAGAAGCGTGTCTTGCCCTCAATTTAGTAAAAATCTGTAGTTGTTGTAGTGATAGTCATTTATTTTAACAGCCACTTGCAGCATCACTACAAAGCCTCGAAGGGAAATAAATCCTCATATTTATCCATCAAAGACCAGCAAAGCTTCTTTATTTTACCAAAACAGCCAATTTGCATCTGGTTTGAATGGTGAGAGTAAAAGAGTCAATTCAGTGTCTTTTGTACCGTGAAAGCCCTTAAACCCTAATCTCTGACCTGTCACCCCTGCACTGCTACCCCAACTCTCACCTCTTAACCCTGATCATACCAGACGCACAATGGCCGCTGGAAAGAGGAGAAGCCCTGAAATGTGTGCGCGCTGAAAGAGATAAGCTCGGTTCTGGCTAAATACAGCTCACTCAGGAGGGTTTAGGAGTCGTTAAGAGGGCTTATCCCACACACAGACACACTAGAGGTTTATACTCCCTGTAGACACACACTCACATGACAACAGACAGCTAGAGAAATGCACACACGTCAGGAGTCTAATAGTTGTTTTGATGTCGGATGATGGCGGCATGATTTCACTGATGATGACAAAGCATTGCGGAGGGAAGAGCAGCAGCAGTGTTGCCACATTAACTGACTAATGCAAGTTTGAAACAGCTGACATGGTCTAAAGGTCCAGTGTGTAAGATTTAGGGGAACGTAGGAGGATCTAATTGCAGAAATGTAATATTCATAATTATGTTTTCATAGGTATATAATGACACAAAAATGAGAATAGTTGTGTTTTTATTACCTTGGAATGGGCTGTTTATGTCCACAGAGTCCACCATATTTCTACAGTTCCTCAGAACAGACTTCTTCCTCTTTTTTCAGTCTTGCAGTGCATTACTGTCACCTACTGCGTTTGAGTGTAAACCGGAGTTTAATATCTCCTTAACTAAAAACCCCAGAACGGACAAAACGAACGCTGCTCTAAAGAGGGACTTCCGTGTTTTTTATGGCCGCTGTAGGTGAGGAGAGGGGGTATTCACTCAGCTGCAATCTGCACCTTCACCACTAGATGTCACTAAACACCAGACACTGAACCTCTGTATGTAGCATATCCCCATTATGTAAAAATGACTAGGCCTACGTTTTATACTTTGTCGACTCCTGCACTTACATTATATCAAATGTTTCCAACAATGGTCAAATTTAGGGAAATCTATAATTTTATTGAATGCGATGGTCGCTTTCATTCGCTCACTTGTCTATGGCGTCATCCCCTTTACTAATGTTAAAATGCAACTATGGTAATTAATAAAACATTAATACATGACCTCATCTGCAAACATGCGCCGGTCAGTCACGTCAGACAACTCCCATGATCCCACGCTACTTCACATCTTCACGTTATTTTGATCGAGATACCCTGAGATGAAAGGATTTACATTATTCAAAATTCTCACAAAAATGGTTTTAAAGTAAGAAGTGAAATAAGTTCTGAAAGTCTGTCTCTAAGGTCTGTCTAAGGTAGTGGCTGTAGGATGATTTAATAAACAAGCAGCAACATTCAATTTAGAATTTTAAAATTTTAATTTAAAAAATATTTTTAGATTTCCTCATAAGATCTGACAGTAGGTCAGATTGTAGAACAAAGTATCACTAAATTAATTTATATAATTGAATAATCAATATGAAAATGATCTTAAATTGCAGTAGAATTCCACATGCATTCACTAGTAAGAATTTAGCTTTGTTTAGAGGGTCTTATTTATGAGATCGAACACACAGTATTTAACAGTCATTTCTGTTGTTAGGGATCTCTGAAAATAATAAAAGATGTTGTAGATGACGTGAAGTAGTTTTGGATAATGGGAGTTAAAAATCTATCTGATGTGACTTAAGTAGAAATCATATTTAGAGATAGGGTAATGTGTAAAATATTTTACTCACATTAGATTTACGTCTATTTAAATGAAATCGCGATATGATGCCATTGACAGGCGACTAAATGAAACAGGTTGTTGCACTGAATAAAATCACAATAAACTATATAACTCAGGCCTAGTCGTTACGCATTACAGCTTTAAAGAGAAATTGTAAAGAAGTGAAAAGGGTTCAAGGAAAGGTTGGTTTTGTTTCATCTGTATTTTACGCTCTGTGGTCATGTGATGACGTCTCCCTCTGTCACAGTGGTTAAAGCAGCCATGTTTACTGGTGGTCTTGACTCGCTAAGTAAAACACACAGATACACACATAAACATACGTCCGACCGAGTGACGTCGTCCCTGCCTTTCTCCGGAGCCACAAACACAGCGTGTTAAGTCATTTTTCACCCAGGGATAATTACTGTATGTAAATAAGAAAAGGCCGAGTGTGTCACTGTCTGTATGTCAGGTTTACTCTGGTTATGTAATTTAGTCAGTGACCTTTTATTAACAATATTTTGCTTTCTGTCTGTTCATATGATGGCGACACAGGATTTTCCTGTGAAGGATTTATTTTTTTCTCCCTTTATTTGTTTTAATCCATATCCTTTCTGTTTTTTTTCCAGAGTGACCAAGTTCTGGTTTGGTGTGAAAACCACAGACGCTGTGCACAGGTAAATATACATTACACATAAAACTGCATTTATTGCCTGATTCCTGACCTAAACCTCAGCCACTATGTTACCACAAGCCTTACCTAAACTTTCACCCAGAGGTAATTCCTAAGTCTAACAGAG
>JAPQRN010000019.1:4279016-4294007 GCA_037367275.1 Coranthus polyacanthus | reverse complement strand
TCTGTAAGAATCAACTACTCTCCAGCGTTGCTAGATATTCATATGATTTAAATCCTCTCTTACAGTAGCGTTCTATATCATAGTCCTTGTTACTTAATAGTTAATAGGTAATAATGCCCTTATAAATCCTTTTAAGTCATTATTAACATTATCATGTTTTAATTAAGGCTGCAACTAATGATTATTTTCAGTGTCGATTAACTGAGTAATCGTTGGTGAAAAATGGTGAATAAGATAACGTCCTCAAATGTCTTGTTTATCCATGACACAAAGATATTCAGTTTACTGTCACAGATGAGGAAAGAAACCAGAAAATATTCACATTTAAGAAGACAAAATGTGAGAAGTTGGACCTTTTTTTTCTTAAAAAATGACTCAAACTGATTATTGATCAAAATAAGTTGTCGATTCATTTAATAGTTGACAAGTGATCAATTAAATGTTAATAAAAGCATCGTGTGCGCTTTTTGCAGCTACTGGATCTAAAGTAAGAACAATGCCTTATTATGGTTAATAAATCCGTTATTAAATCATCTGCTCTTACATAGCACTTCTCGACCTTACCAGACGAAACCAGAACAACCTGGATCTACCTCCTGAGCTACAGCTGCACATGACATTATGCAATTCTCAACACATTATACACTTTCTCTGCTCCCCTCGTGTGAAATGAACACCGCATGTTGTCAAGATTACTAAAATGTGAATAAAAATGTCAAATGAATTCAGCGTTTTATCTGTGAAGCGCAAAAACACACTTCCTTACCCATCTTACTGCAGGAGTAATAAATGATTAACAACAAATATGATGTTACTCATCATCTGAAACAGCTGCTGATGTCACATGTTCACGTTTTTCTGCAGACCCATCACCTCCAGAACCTCCTTTGAATATCAGAGTGAGCAACCAGACTCTGGACTGGACTGCTTCATCCCAGTTCACAGAGAGGTATCTAAATAGATGAAAAACAAATAAACTCTTCAATTTGTTTGTTATTTTGCTTGCTGGGGTAGTTGCTATGCATTATTTCTGCATTGCAGGCCGTCATTGTGGGCAGTCAATAATTAAATGCGGTCAGGTGTTTGGTCGGTGCTTATATGCAAATTACAGGTTATTCTTGTTCAGTCATACATTGCAGCATCTTTTCTATTTGTTTGTTGTAATGCATGAAAAGTTTATATAAAGTTCAGCCCACGGCTTGGATCAGCAGTGGCATTCCTATGAAACATTTAATAACAGAGGTGAGGTCATAATTGTAGTTCATGTTCAGCACGATGATATAAAATGTCAAAGCCTAGACCATGCATACGGAGAGTAAATGGAAGATTGTGAAAGCAGCTGACAAACAAATAGTCCATCTATTATGCAGCGACTCAGTGCAGCCTGCTAAAAAAACGCACATTTTGACATTTGCACTTCATTACGTTGTCATCATGAATTCCACGGCGTGACAGTGCTTTAACTTCTGGTTTCTGTTCAAAGCTCAAGAGGAAACGGGGTCACAGTGGGGGTCCTCATACGCTGGGAGCCCCCCAGGGAAGGAGACCTGCCAGTGCACAACTACAGAGTCACCTGGATGTCTCGACAAACACACGCAGCCAACAAACACTCACATCCACTGCGTGCGCACACACATACAGCGCACAACAACATGCACACACATACACGGCTCACGCACACGCGCACACAAGGAGAGAGTAAGAAGGAGAGCAGCAGCAGAGTGACTCAAGGGGTAAGGAAACGTTCTGAACATTTACCGACAGCTTTTCCACGTAAAGAGAGTGACACTAACAGTAAATGACTTAACAATAATTACAAAGCGTGTTGAACGTCCATCCATTTGCAGACCTTAGGGAGTAGATTTTTAAGAAACAACACTAATACAAGCATCAGGATAAACAAACAAAACATACACCGTTTAAAGCTGCAGGAGCCAAAATCAGGGGGAAAAAACTGAATTTGAAAATATGTACCTTCATTGTGCAGCTCTCTCATCTCGGTCCAAATCAAAAACATTTCTAATATATATATATATATATATATAGGCATGATAAAAATCTCGTAATCACAAAATATATTCGATAAGTTATGTATAAAAACATGCAATATTGAAATGGTAAAATTTTCAAAGTTTACACTAGATGACCAAAAACATTTCTGAGACACCATTATTAAGTGCATCGGTTACTTATATATGGTTAAGTCAACCTAAAGTAATTTCTGAGTCAACCAAGAGAACAGAATCGTGTGATGAAGAGAAAACAAACGTATTAGTGAGAGAGTCATCGCTGAGGGACTTGGAATCAATCAAAACAGTTGTTTATTACAACCTCCAGAAGAAAATTCAGTCTGACACATTTTAACGTATTACCTACTGTACCATTATCCATGAATGTAGGGGTGGTTGGCGCTCCCGTTTTACAGTTAACCTCAGCTTTAACCTTAACCTTTACGTACCAAACCTCATTCTAAACCTATGTAAATGCAAAACC
The DNA here is from genome assembly GCA_037367275.1 of Coranthus polyacanthus. Classification (NCBI taxonomy): domain Eukaryota; kingdom Metazoa; phylum Chordata; class Actinopteri; order Kurtiformes; family Apogonidae; genus Coranthus; species Coranthus polyacanthus. The sequence continues at coordinate 4,291,514 of JAPQRN010000019.1, read as the reverse complement.
AAATCTCAAACAGCCCTTTGCATTCGCCGGCCACCATGTAGACCTCACTCTGTACATCTGCATTCAAATTAAAGTCAAATTAAAACTCACACGCCCACTGCATGCACAAGATGTTTGGTTGCACCTGAGAGATTTTACTAAGCCTGTAAACCCACGCACCACACACAAACACACAAACACACGCACACATTCTTTATTGTATCCTGGTTGTGATTACTGCAGTGGTTTTACAGGCCTCTGCAGTGCTCAAACAGAACAGGTTTTGTAAACAGCTACTGTGTGCATATGGTGGTGCAAACTGCAAGAAGTACTTTAATATATATATATATATATATATATAGTAACATGATGTACAGCATCGCACAGGAAGCAGCAGACACTATAATAACAGATGGTACTCAGATTTAATGCTCCTTTACATTAGAGTTTGGCATTACAGTGAAAGATTTCATTTACTGTACTTAAGCTCTACTAAAACACCTGTGGTCAATAAAAATACCTACCATTACAAAGTGGAACGATCCAAGCATCTCCATGAAGGATGTTCCCTTCATATAATAAGTAAAATGAGGCTATTCTGCAAAATTGCTGGACCTTCATGCTAACATTAAACATTAAAGTTATAATCCTCTAATGATTAATGATTGGTTTTAAAGATGTGGTTTTACAATGATAGATACTTATGAAAGAAAGTATTTTTAAACGTTGTATTTTCGATCTTCTTTTGACATATGTTTCCTGAAATCACTGTATGGCACACTTTGCAATTACTGAGGCCTTTTGCAGACATTGTGTGTATATGTCCTCGTGAAAATGCAATATCGTCTTCAAACAGACATGCCATTGTCTTCCGGGACATAACTTTGTTAGCGTGCTAAGACAACGTGTAGGTCTGGCTTTACAGCGGTGAAATAACACCACAATTTAGATTGACTGACAACAGAGAAATGTGGCTTTCCCTCTTTTGGGATAATGTGTTTAACTCAAGTCAAAGCATCTGGGAATGCACGGACAACATGCCAGTCAGTCCACAAGGAGGGTATTAGAGTGTGTGTTGGTTAACGCAGTGGTAGAGAACCAGATCTGTCAGATAGTGAGACAAAAAAGATTGATGGGATATGAAGTTATTTTACAGAGTGAGTCATGGCTGTAGTATTATTTCTCTATTTAAAATACAACTTGGAACATATTGTGAAATGCAGAAGGCTTCTTTCTTGATGTACTTTTGAAATTATATTTCAAAAGAGGGTGGATTTTGTTATTATGATTATAGGTATGACGATGATGTAATATGTTCAAAGTACAGTCAGCAGCTCCAAAATACCCGTAATCATAGTAAATGACACTCATACAGACAGCACATGTCTTTGACGCAACAGTAACCATCGCCTGAGTAGTGTCTGAGCATTTTTCTTCTAATTAGGCACAAGACTTGACTAAAGCGACTGACCCTTTTAACTTAAAACCCTCTTTATTCTGATGCGTCTTTGCTTTAAGAACATGGAAAATTAAAAACATAAACACGAGAGATTTAATGTTTGCGTACTCATATGGACCAAGCGATCCTATAAGTAGTAATGGCGATCCCAGACTGAGCCTGGTGGAGCCATTTATCTGTAGTCTGGTCCTCTGTTCTGCTTGGCTGGGAGGCCTGGAATTTAAATGAGGCCCCCTAACTAGTATTTCCTGCTTGCAGCTGCATCTAGACACACACAGAGACAGCAGCATCACAACAGGTAGGCAGGGCAGCAGTGGTAGAAGAAGTAATCAGGTCCTTTACATAAGCACTTTATTTTAGTTTTACTACACTTTCTTTACTTAATACCACACACGTCACTGCAAGTAAAAGTTCAGCATTCAAAACCTCACTTAAAGCTGCATGAGCCAAAACAATTTAGAAAAACCCTCTAAACTCTGAAAACACATGACATATATTTTCTACAGCCTGAAAACATAGTCCAGAGAAGGGGTTACAATTCTTTTTTCCTGTCAGACCACTTGAATTACAATATGATTAAAGATATTTATGGATATTTTTCCCCAATGAAGCCGAAAAACTATCACACACTGCAACTTTACGTAAATGTACCTTTAAAAAAATAACAGTAGACACAGTAGTAGTGGTCTCTGGCTGTGTTTCACTATTATATTTGATGTTTTTGGTTTAATGTTACTGCTGCATTAATGTGTATGTTCCCTTAAACCTGAGGTTAAAGGGTAAATTGGAGGAAGTATTGAAACATGGAAAAACCTCTGCTGAATCAGTTCTTTTAAATATACATCACTTTCCTACACATAATGTCGAGTGACATTAGGCACCAAAATAGAAATCCAGGCCTTTCTCTCGGTGTCCCATAAATACTCACACAGACACACACTTACAGCTGTACAGGCCATATGTTTTGTCTATCTTCAGGGTAATGGAAATACTTAAACCCCATTTTGTCTGCAGGTCACCAAGCTTTTAACTTGCTTTTGTCTCATTCTGTCAAATGCCTACAGCCACACAGAAACACACGCAGGTTTGTTATCATCCAAGCATCTCTCTGTTGTGACTAGCGTTGACAGACAGACCTGATTGACTAAGAGCCTGTTAATGAGCTGTCAGTCAAACGGAGGGCTAATGCAGAACAGGTCCGCACTGTCAGCTACGAGTACAGGCTTTTACACTCAAGAGGATGATGATAATGACGGTGGCAGTGGCTGCGGTGGCTGTAGAGGCTGTTTTACACTTCATCCACCGTATCTGCATCAGCACAGACTGACAAGTAGCCAAAGAGCACAGGTTCAAGAGGCCGAGATAACATTGTTTTTCTTTAAATCTTGTCATTTCTGTATGTGTTATAGGCACAGTGTGAGCTGTGGCTGCAGGCTCTGCAACCTGCTACTTCTTATTTCCTGTCCGTCCAGACGGTGGCCTACTGGGGTCAGAAGAGACTGAAGAGTCCCAAAGCCCATATTTCATTCACTACGGTCACTCATACAGGTAAACAGAACGTGTGTCCCATATTGGTTCAGATAGTATCATGTAAATATTCATTCATAACTTCAGTCAAATGTGCTATTGACACCTCTCTTATTATACTATATTAACTAAAGTTAAAGTTAAATGTAGTGCAGTAAAAGTACAGTTTTCACATCTGTGTTGTACTGGAGTAGAAGTATAAGCAGGAACAGAAAATGGAAATACTCAACTGGAGTAGAAGTACCTTGAGTTCCACTTGAGCTTCTTGCTCAAGTACCTGAGCACCAAACCTCCTGTAGGTTTTGTATGTAAAGAGTGAGACCTATATATAAGGTGAAGCGTTTGTGTTACTATGATTCAACCTGGCAGCCGCACTAGTCACCTCACGCCTCCAGCAAGTCAAGAGTTCTACTCTCCAAACAGACTCAATACACATTTACATTTTTATTATAGACTCTATACAGTCAACAGCACAGACAGAGCCATACATTATTGAGTTAATAATTTTCCTGTAACTTCAGAATTGCTGCACTTGCTGACTGTCAGCATATTCTACATACGTACAGCTGTACTGTTTAAACACAGAAAACAGTGGAAAGAGACGATGTTAATGGTCGTCCAGGCTGCAGAGGTATTTATAGGTGACCTGTCGGTCAGCCCGACAGAGGATTACAGCCAGCTGCAGCTTAATCATAAAGCCACATAGCAACAATTTTATATGGAACATATTGTCATTAATAATTTAGCAGTATTCATATTTGAGACAGTCTGTGCATTGGCCTGGTTTCTCTCAATGAGGTTCACTCAGGCCAGATAAAGCCAATTAGTGTGAATTAAGCAACTGGAACTAGCTACCAGCTGCACTCTGGTCACAATTTTATGATATTCCTGGCACAATATAAAACATGATCAATTCCATGTGTTATATAACAGGTTTTATGTTTCCAGTCAGTCACATGATATCTTTTTGTCATGTTTACATTTATGGTCATTGACAGCACCTGTTGCATGCATACTCCGTACTAGACGCAAACCAGATAAACAGTTATGAAACTGCCTCTTCAGCACAGATTCATACTGCACATGGTAAAGATCTCTCCTACATCATATGAAAGTTTGATTGGAATGAACTTGACATTAAAATCTTCCTCTCCTTTTTCTCTCCTCTCCTCCATTAAAGGAGAAGACTTCTCCAATGAGCTCCCCTCCTCCTCTTCATCATCCTCATCGTCCCTTCCTTCCTCTCCTTCCCTCTCCTCCTCCTCCTCCTCCTCTCCTTCCTCCTCGGACCTCTCTCCTTCTTCTTCACTCCCTCACCCTGAGTCCTCCCTGAACCCCTTCACCCCGGCCACCCTGCGCCTTGAGGTCGCTGCCCCTCATTATCATAACGACCAGCTGCAAGTCAAGGTGTTCTGGAAGTGGCCTTATCACCGTAAGCGGCTCTTTTAAAAGCTCTAACATGTAACTGTAAGATATCTGTGTTACATATATGTCGACTTGTACACTTACATAATATCAAATGTCATTTTATTCAGTGTATTGGCCTGTTTCATTTGGTCGTATGTCAATAGCATCATATTATTACTAACATTACTTGGGCCTATTTCATTAAAATGATTATTATTATTGTTATTTATTACTTATTTCAATTCCTCCCATGCGTCTGATGGATTTCTTGACTGCGATTGGTCCTTTTCTGTCAGTCACCCGTTTTTATATCATCAAATAACTGCTTAATAGCAAACTGATGAATGAAGGACGACTTGAACACAAATCAGCCAGGTGAAATCTACCTAAAAAGACAGAAATCACCTTTAGGAAAAATGTATCGCGTACGTTATTTGAATTTTTAGTTTGATGCCGTTGACGTTGAGCCGATACAGTGATACAGTTCATGGTCATGTCAAATAGATAGACAACAACTCCCATGACGCTAATGCTTTACCATGTATTAAACCGCGTCTTTTGTTATTGTTTTGGAGACATTAGAGACCCCTAGTGGCAGAAATGACGTACTGTGCGTTTGAGGTTACAGACAGACAGACAAACAGGAAATTAGATGTGTTTGTTTACTAGAAATGTTGGAAAGATGAACTGTTTACTCACAGCATGATAAAGCAGGTGACAAAGTCAGAATGTGAAAAACAGAAATTCTGACGGAGTTATTTAGTGTAGATCATAAAAACTTTTTCCAATATATCTCATGCACCATAATTCAAGTTCAGACAAATATGTCCACGTAAACGCTTGAGACTCATGTGTGTCTGATGTTTCTTCTACAGCCAGACAGAGACACCCTGGTCCATACATTTTGCGGTGGCGTCCGCATACCTGCAGTACTAATGTTACAAGCACAGAACGAACAACGTCTGTGCAGGTATATCGACACTCACTGTGTTTTATGTGTCTGTGTTTTCATACAAAGTGTACATGTGTTTCTGTGTGTAGTAGTTGTGTGTCGGTATCAGATTTCTTCGCCATAACTCAGATCAGTCTGGAATGCTCTCATCCTTTGTCTGAGTTCAGCTTTGTCTCTCTTTGACATTTTTCTCTGTCTCTGTCTAACATCACATTTATCACAAGTGTCTGTCTATAATAACCCGTATTTCTGTGCCTTTTTGTTTGTGAGTTATGTTTGGTTTTTGAAGGTAATTACCGGTGAATAAATGAATGCATTTTTCAATCAGTAATTTTTGCTTTTTCAATTTGTATTCCTAATTCTATTCAACATCAGTTCGTGTACTATACGTTAACACTTAGCCTTAACATTTGCTGATGTGCTTGTGTTTGTGGATCGTCTCTCTGGGGAATGATGCTGTTTTATGTGGATGGCATGATGTGACAGAGGTTGAATTTATGATGTTTGCATGCCTTAGATTGGATGTTTGTGCTTAATAAACTTGTAACTCTGTCAGTTTTTTTTGAAGCAAAATGATCTGTGGAAAATGCTTTGCAGTATTGCATCAGCAAATGAGGCAAAAGTAAATGTAATTAAATTAGCATTAAAAACATTTTTTTTCTAATCATAAAATGGAGTTGAATCAAAGAGGAGCCTTTTAACCACTGGACTGCAGCGCTTCACTGAGAGAAAACTGGTGTCGACAACCTTGAATCTTTAACCCATTTTGTCCCAGTGGTAACCTCTCGTCTGAAATGATCACAGGCCCAGCGGGTTGATAAATATCTTCTAAGTTCTCTGTGCAATTTGCTGACGTCACAGAACATGATTTCTGCTCATTGGAGTTGAAGCCTTTTTTAAACAGTTACGTTATCTCTCACTATTTGAAGCTGCCAACCTGCAAATCTGCCAAGCCCTGCTTTAAACTTCAAGATAGAGCTAAGAGGCTGCATGTCAGAGACGGGGTTCAAACAAAAATTTGATGTAATATGTATATTTAAAGAGGTCTTGTAATAGGTCAGATTATGACAAACAACTCTTCTCCTTGCCAACCTGACTTAATTTCTTCTTTTTTTTGCTTTTCAGGGCACCCATCACACCATCACAGGCCTGCTGTTTGCCTGTAAGTACCGGGTTGCCGTGGCAATGACGGCTGACCCAGGGTCGGAGGCTGTTGCGTGGGTTACAACCCCGACTTGTGCTTCTATCAGAGTCAGAGGAGGAAAACCTTTACCCTGCAGCGCAGAGGGTAAGAACTAAAGCGACATACGCATTTAACTGTCACACACATGTAGATGCTGTGTTTCATTGACTGGCATTAATTCATTTAGGATTTTTACACTGTTGTTTTTCTATTCCTCTTTCACCTCTGGATTTAGCATTAAAAATTCTATTATACGAAACCTGCTGACAAATGATTAGGAGTATCATGTATAATGTGTAATGATTTGTGATTTTTGTTGGTGTCAGAGCACCTCCTGGCAGGCAGAAAAGTGGTACTGCGTCCTGAGCGGCTCACAGCAGACTTCCAACAAGTCAACGGCTCCCTGCTCACCACGTTTCGCTGGAGGATGGCCCAACATGCACTGGACCCGGCGGCTGTCGAGGGATTCCAGTTCACCTGGACGCTGCAGTCAGGGGTTACCACGGCAACGGAGGACCAGGAAGACACAGTCATCTCCCAGACGCAGACAGTCGCACCGGTGAGACAGAAATGGAGACGCACAATGAAAGCAATGTAGTCTGCAAGAAAAGACGGGAAAATACCATCATTTTTCATTCATTCAACCTTTATTTAAACTTGGAATATATATCGAGGTGAAGGTTTCTTTTTTCAATATACCAGAGTAAAATGAAAAGACAATTCAGTAAAATGACGAAACCTTAAGAATAACTGCAGTTATTAAAATACAAAACAGAATAGTCAGTTCAAACTAGAACAGATAAAACTAAAATGTGATAGAATTGAAAAAATAAAATGATAATCGATCTGTAATTTGTTCCAAGTACATAATGTACCTGCAAGCATGTGTTTGTGTATGTTAAATTCATTTTCAGTTGTCACTTGTACTTTTAGAAAAGCACGGTCCACGTTCATGAGAATCAAAAGAAAGCAGGTTTATTCATTTCAAATTGAACATTATCATCAGTTTGTGATTCGCAAAATGTACATTTAGCAGACAAACATCTCATCATGTTACTTTCCGCCTCAGTGTAGGAGAACTTGTGTAAGAGGAGAATGTTCCTGTGTGTTTGAATTGATAAAGTTTCTCCGTCCACAGTCTCAGAGATCAGTAACGGTTCAAGGTCTTCAAGGGGACAGCGTTTACCAGCTCCAGCTTCAGGTGTTAACAGCAGGGGGCAGCACCGGCACCGCGGTCTCCAAGACCATCCACACCCCAGCTACGAACACCACGCTCTGATAGGTATCACGGGTCTCTCAAAACACATTCGACAACTCTCATTTTTTGGGGATTTATGCAAATAAAATCTGTCTGTTTGATTTATGTCGAACCAATATCAACATTTGCCTTAAGCGGATTTATAACCTGTATCTGCATATGGCATCCTCTATCCTTACATGACGCTTTGTTATTGAAGTACATATAATTTCCTGGATATCTTGAAATATATTCGTCATACAACTCTTCATTTCTCTTTCAGGTCCCAGCACCAGAGCTGTCACTGTCTGCTGCATCACTGTCATCTGTAAAATAAAGGAAAATAAAGTGAAGTAGATTACGCTCATAAAAAAGGCATTTGCTGCATTGATTGTATTGTTCCTCTTTTACTTTTCAAACACCAGGAATGTTGTAAGCTTTTTCTGATGGAAGAAACATTTGTATTGCTGTCAATAATCTGTCAGCTGACCCAAACGTAACGGCCTAAACCTACATTGTGTTTTTTAATGTAAAATAACTGTAAAACAACTGCACATGGTGTCATTTTCAAATCATTTGCACTCGGTACTCTCAATTGGTCTTGGCGGGGACGCTTGTACCCTTATATCCCAGTACTACTTCTTTTTAAAAAATAATTAAAACTGCATTCTCCAAACATTTTCCCTTGACTTTACTGCCGCCGCGCTGTAACGTTGTAAGATACGTGTGTGAAAATCCTTGCATGGCCACATCTGTACATGTTCAGCGTTTTTAGATGAGATTAATGACGTCTTCTCAACAGACATCTACGGAGCCACACTTGTAAAGAGACTTATTATGCATGTTGAGTTCGATCATGCAAGTAAAGAATAATATAGCACTGACCTTGTACAAATAGTATTGTATAGTAATAGACTTTCAATGCATTATCTTCTGCAGTATCTTTGTAGCCATTGGGTCTGACAAAGATATTTAGATTTTGTTCATATGTTTATTAAAGCTATGTTTTCTTCACTCGAATCTTCACTTAAATTTGCTTGTTTGACACATTTTTTTGGCCTGAGTTCCGGTACATCTATTACACTAAATGTGACATATTCACACAGTTAATATAGTTATATCTGTGGTAGACTGCGTTGTCTTTCAAAGGTGTGTCATTGCTTTTAAACGTTTGAGGACTTTCTCTTTATTTAATCTCGTTTTCTCTTTGCTGTCGTTTCACTTTTGTTACATTTGTACTTCATTATTTTGTATTTCAGCTGTTAGTTTTATTTATTATTTTTCTGTCATAGTTGTTTTGTAATTAAAGGTTACATGGACAAAGTGTGTATTTTGTCAGTGATTCGACTGAGTGTGTGTGTTGGAGAACTGATGATGATAATACCACTTATAATATAATATTCGTAGTTTATTTTTAATTATGTCTGATCATTACCCTTGCCTTATTTAATTTATCCACAGCTCTTTCCTGTAATATTATTATATTATAATTAAATACTATGACTATTGGGAGTTCAAAAAACAAAAACAGAAGCCAAGACTTGTAAATAATCTTTTAAAATAATGTTTTTAGAAATCTCGCTTTAATATAATCGTGGTAGAAAGGAGAGATAAATGGGTTGAAAGAGAGTAAATTATGTTCAGTGACATAATATGAACGTCGCAGACGCTAAGCGACGCGATGACGTAATCAAGGAGCGCCGATAGTTTTGTTGTTTCTTCGGATCGTGGTGAGACCAAACTCTGATTGTTATTTGATAGACAAGGTAGTGTATGGCTGTGTTTCTTCCTATTTTCCTTCACGTTTTTAAGCTTGCGTCTAGTAACAGTTGACGCACCGAGTCCTTTGCTCCCGGATTCCTTCAACTTCTATTAAAAATGGAGGAAATGTGTGCAGTCGCTGCTTTGTGTTTTCGTCTGCAGCTAGCTAACTTAGCTAGCTTCTGTGAAACGACTAACTTATGTAAAACTTTATGAAATGCACTGTTAGGCTACTTAAAATAACGTAGTACACGATATATTCCTACAAGATGTGTGAACGTGTTCGAGTACCGTGGTGTGGAATGTTACACCATCTTAGCTAACGTAGTTTCAATTTAATCTCTAAACTTATTTTAATAAGGTAATTGTAGCTGTCGTCGTTAGAGCTCTGTGCGACGTGTCTACGTAAATGAAATGTTTGCAGCGCATGAGTTAAGTTAAAACTCACTGCATCGATGCGATTTTAGCAGAATAGTTTCCTTCCTAATTTAATTGTCGCCTCTTTAAAGAAGTAACCCTCGTGGAAAAAAAGTCTCGAGTCGCAACAAATTAAAAATAAGCCTCTTGTTATAATTTTGTTGACCTAACAAACCGACAATTGCAACCTAACGATTAAAAAACAGCAAGCGAATCCAAAAGTGCGACTAAAACTAGCAAACCATCTGTTGTGTAAAGATGAAGGACTCGGGTACCTTTGGATGGTTTAGTCTCAAACGCATTTTTCCATTGGAAGATTATGATTGAGAGACCACGGACAGAAAGATGAACAGACACAAGATACAGAAGACCTCCTTACTCATTTTAATATATCAAACTGTCTAGAAATCAGACAATCTGCCCTAGACTCTATTTAGAATATATTTATATAGCTAACTGAGATGTTTTAGAATTTTTTCCTTTCTGACAATTTCTTCTCACCTTCTGACTTTTTCACTACACTTAGGAGACAATGATGGTCAAAGCTGGCCGTCACTGATGATTACTCACTACCTGGGATGTTCTAGTCTGCTGTCATGCCAGTTACCTCTGTGATTGGCAAAGGCTTAAGACACGCACAGCAAAAGCAGTGAACAGAGGAATAACTGGAAGGAAAGTTGTCAGAAAGAAAACAAGCCACAAGACCTCGAAACAGGAGGAGAGGACGACATAGTGGACATAGAGAGGGTGTTGGGGATGGGGTTGAAGAGCCACAGGGGGACGTCATGGTTCACAGCGGCTCTTCTTCCCCAATGAAAACGACACCATCAGCGTCACCTCATCTACCTGTTCCTGCTACAGCACCTCCTTTGCCACCGGCGCCTCCTCTCGTGCCTCCGTCTGTAGACACTAGAGAACAGGGCATCACTCAGACCCCCTCCAAACTTACCGCTAGCTCAGATTTGACCCAACTGTCTACTCCAACTCCTGCTGATGCTGAAACTCCAGTCACCTCCAACTCAAATCCAACATCAGCCTCTACACAGACACCAAACCCCACTCAGTCAGCAGTCAATGGGCGTACATCAGGCCGGAAGAGGACTCCCAAGTCCTGCGACTGCTGTGGCCCCAATAGCACAGGACACAATGTCAGACCCAGCGGCAGGGGGAGGGGAAGGGCAAGAGGCAGAGGGAAGGGGGCCAGCAGGGACCTCTTGGACACTCCAAAAAGGAAAGATGGAGGCCTGCTGACAAGTATCAAGAAGTTTGATTTGACAAATGAGACAGTGGATGAAGATGAAGATGAAGATGGCACAATAGTTTCTCAGTCACAAACTTCCCTAGACCTGCACATCTCCCAGCAGGATGGACCAATAAGGAACTGTGTTTCTCCAGAGAAAAGGGATATGCAGAAGGAGGAGGGGTTGATAGATGGGTCCGAGGCTGCTGGTACAGGAGGAAGCGAGGCTGCTGATAGCAGTGATGTGGAGAAGAGGGCATTGGAAATGAAAGGCATGGAAGGACTAATAGTTCGAGGCAGCAGGGGTAGGGGAGCAATGGGAGCTCAGTTTGCATCGAAAATAGAAGCAAATATTGAAGTCAAAAGTGGAAGTGGACATGATGTTGTCATCAGTTCTTCTACAAATGCCCTATCTCCGTCAGTGTTAGTGCTGAGGCAGGGAAACAGTGATGCAGAGATGCAGCACGTAGTGCAGACTGACCTCCGCTTGGTTAAAGCGCCGTTTGAGAATGGAGACATTATAAACCTTTCTGAAAATGGACCCGAAGAGGATGCGAAGGATGACAGCATGACTATAACTCAAGCAGGAAATGGACCATTGTCCATCTCAGAGCTGTCCGGTTGTGCTTCAAAATCAGGAATTAGCCAGGATGTTGACTCAGTGATGCAGGTAGACCAGAGCCCTGACAGAACAGACTCTGTATCTGCACCATTAACTCTGTCCAATGGGAACACCGCCGAACCAACAGACCACAATCATGAAACCACACCTATGGAGGTGGAAACATCTCATCCAGGCACAGGTTCTTCTCCTTCCCGTGGCCCTATATCAATGTGCAGTATGGATCACCCCTGGGCGTTAAGAGACCACAGGCTGTACTGTCATCCTGGAACCTGGGAGATGGAGAAACTGTCGAGTATGGATCAGTCAAAACAAACAGATGGACAAGAATCAGATGAAAAAATTCGAAATGAAGAAAACCTGGAGCAACTTATTGATATGGTCCACGGTAAGATGTGTTTTGTGGCGCTACTGTACATGAGTTTTTTCTCTTCCTTATCGGTTTGTTAAAAGGTCTTGCTCATCTTCTGTCATAAGACATTTTGTGCCAGCGTTAAAAAATGAATAAACACAAACCTGATTTAAAGATGATTTTAAACAGTAATAAATTAGAACATTTTCAAATACACATAATAAGCAAATTGCACATTAATTTACTAGGGGTGGGACAAAAATATTTATAGGTGAAAATATTGTATCATACGATATATTGTCTCATACTGCCAGCAAATATTGCTACCTTTACTAAAACATGCAGGCACTCTGAAAAGATTC
>JAPQRN010000019.1:4262525-4275857 GCA_037367275.1 Coranthus polyacanthus | reverse complement strand
GAATGCTTGAGTAATCCCCACAGTGTCCAAGCATCTGAGTAGAAATTTAATTTGTTGTTGAAATTAATCAAATGAATGAAGTATTCCCATTTCTTGCTGTTACTCGTTATTTTTCTTGAGTCTGTTTTTGTTGTGGTCTCCTATCAGAACATTATGAAGTACCTTCAGTCGGAAGCCAGAGAGAAGAAACAGGCAGCTTTCCAGAAAGGCTGGAAGATTACCATCATTAAGGTGACTGTGATTCTGATGCTGTCCACATTCTGGGATAAGATCATCAATGTCTGGCAGAGTGGATGTTGGTCAGCTGCAAAAAAAACAAAAAAAACAACCACGTGAATGTTATTATTGTTAAAATCATTTAAAAAAGCATTTAGTAATTCTATGTAAACGTAAAAAGAACCATCTGCTAAATTAAGATCTTGCACTGAAATTGTTGAAATGAGTGTAAAGACTTTATGAAGAACTTGATTTTTAAAGTCATGTGATGTAAAAATCACCCTGCAGCAGCAGGTGATGCTGTGATATCCTTCGTCTGGTGTCTCTGATTGACTGGAACTTGTTAACTCTGCAGGGTATTCCTCAGCAGAAAAATGACAGCGACTGTGGAGTTTTTGTGCTTGAGGTGAGATGATTTCCCACAGTTCCACCCACCACTGTAGATTAGCAGTAATTAGGAGGTTATTGATTGAAAAGTGAAAAGACACATGCTACTAATGTATAATACTACATAATGGGGAATGTGTACCTTTTAATGTAAAGTGTTAACAAACCTGTGCCAAAATGACCAGGATATAACAACATACCTGTGGTTTTAAGAGATGATAATTCCATTCTGTCTGTGTTTTTGACGGGGTTTTTTTTCTCAGTACTGCCGGTGTCTGTCTGTGAAGCAGCCTCTGCTCTTCAGTCAAGAAGACATGCCTCGCATCCGCAAGAGAATCTACAAGGAGCTGTGTGACTGTCGCCTCAACGACTGAGTGACTGAATAACGTCTGCCTTCACTCTGACTGCGTGCTTGGCTACACGAGACGATGTGTCTAAGTCTGTCGGACAGCCTGCTTCCCTGACAGCCTGTTACATAAGCTAACACATCCAGGCCATCTGTATCCCAGAAAGCCCTTCTGCCTGTTTGACTGACAGCAGAGTGGACGTCCCCTTAGACCTTTGATGACTGAGTTCAATAAGTTTGTAGCAAAGCAGATTTTTACTTATTCAAACTTGCAAAGAACTACTGACGTGGCTCCCTACTGACTCTGAAAACGCTGGACTCCACACACTTCGGGTGTTTGGCTTTCTACATTTAGTGCTCCCTGGGGAAAATAGCCAAACCTGTAGAGGAGCTTTGGACTTTGACTTGGACTGAAGAGGCAGGCGTTGCACCGGCCTGGACCAATGGGACAGACTTTTCCTTCCAAATGGAGTGGCCTTACCTCCCGGATGGCCATTTTTAACCGAGTGACTATTATATTTGTTTATTTTATTCTGGACTGAACAGCAGAATCTTGCTGACATTAAAGCCTGTTTTATTAATAAAGCTAGGATGTGTGGTTCAGTGGACCAACCATTCACTTAAAACTTGAAGGTTTGAGTTGGTTTCATTCTCTTGGACTACAAATATTTGCACGGTTAGAGGCCTATCCATTGAAGAGTCTAGAATATCAACTGAATGTACTGTTCATATTTTCTTCTCGCACGGTGCTGACTTAGCACCTCACAGGCTGATGGCACATTTTGACAGTGGCTTGAAACTGGGAAACCAAGTGTTTTGAAGGTCCGTTTTTTTCACACCTTACTCAAAGTCATCTATTTCCGGCACGTTTTGTTCCCCAAATCTTTTTTTTTTTGTTGCTGCGATCACATCACTATAGTGTTTATACACGGGCGTTTTTCCTCTTCTTCAACCAAAAGCCATTGTTTGCTAAAACTTCAACATCAGAATCCATCAACTTGAGTTGGTTTGTAATGCTGGTTCGTAGATTTCATGTTAAGCTGTACAGCTGGCTGCTGATGTGAGGACCACGGTTTTTGATTTAAGTCGTGCAGTTCATCCTGTAAAGGCTGACATTGTATGAGTGCATTAACAAAGATGGAGAAACAGATTACGTTACAGATTTGCCTCTTAACAGAGAAACAAGTGGACCTCAGCTATATTGACTATTGATTCTGCCCATCCTTGATTTTGTTGTTATATTCTCTTATGTATTTACAGATTGTATTGTACTTCTGTTGGCCTACTACTGTACATGCTTGCTTTGGCTAAAAACCACAGTGGTTTCCAGACTGTTTTTATTGTTGTTATTAAAAGGACAAACTATACCGCTGGAAATTTTGTAGGTTTTCTCAGCTTTCAAGTGTGCAGTGCTAATGCTTATTGATGATGAAATGTGGAGGCAACAGCATCCAGTATACCTCTGGTTAACCCTGCCTGGAGTGATGATTGAAATGGGGAGCCGAGAATTTTATTTTTGGTGAAATCTCCTCTGATCAAACACACGTCCGTGGCTCCTAACCTGTTTTATTTGGTTTAACCCCAGAGCAAACATAAGCTCAACACAAAATTCTCCTTTACTGACCTTCCAAATGTTACTCATATGGGCACTAAACCAAATGCTTTTTGACACTAATAATGATGTAAAAGTATCTGTTTTTGCAGCCTTTTTCATACTGATCGCCATTTTAGCTGTTCGTTCATACATTGAGTTATTTTATCATTTATGTGAGCTTACGCTTTGAAAATCTACGTCTATGTTATCTTTAGACAACTATACGAAGACTTACCATTAACGATTGTCTATTTGCTTGCTAGTTTTTATGTACCTTCCGTTGCAGCATGTGTTGTTGAAAGGGTTTCAAACACTGTGACCAGATCCCAACAAACCTACTTATGTAAGAATATGTTTGAATGAGGCAACGTGGGACATGTTACCAACGCTCGGTCTTACATTCTGATATGCGTAATGTAAAAAATAAACACCAACAACAGGCTATGCAGGTTACAGGTTAGGCCTTCTCATATATTTTATTTAAAATAAACTTTCCTGACGTTCACAACGTAACCCTAAAAGGAAGGTAATGTCTCACAGGTTTTACTGTCTCGTGAGTCTGCTTGCGTTCACGTATTCCCTTTAAAAGCTGTCAGAATGTGGGGCATCATCTCAAACCGTGGGACCCCCCTGGTTTCAGATGACTCAGGTTTACAGTCGGCTTATTGTGCATTTACTTAACATCAGTATGTAATCCTATTTATTTCCATCTTAACAAACGCATGTGGACTTTCCTACTTATTACCAGAAGAGGGTGCCCTACATCAATTATCATATTGCCATGGCCCTTTTTCTTTATCTGTGCATCCACAGCACGAGGTCAGAAACACCTCAGTGGCCGTTGGCACTGGATGGAGGTTCAGGGTGAGTGTCATGCTTAAAGGCACCTCAGCAGGGACCCTACAGACCTGAAGGCTTGCTACTGGGGAAAGGGTGGTCGATTCATTATGCAGGTCTGTGTACGACTACATATTTTACACCTTTATGATAATTATACACGTTACAGGCAGGTTCAACTGTTCGGGCGGTGGT
The DNA here is from genome assembly GCA_037367275.1 of Coranthus polyacanthus. NCBI lineage: Eukaryota > Metazoa > Chordata > Actinopteri > Kurtiformes > Apogonidae > Coranthus > Coranthus polyacanthus. Next base: position 4,272,282 of record JAPQRN010000019.1, on the reverse strand, counting down.
GAATGTTTTGTTGAAAAGGTAGAAGGTCATGCTGCACCGTTCTGATCACACTGTTCTTTTTTTTTACTTTTTATTTGACTATTTTCATGTTGTTTAACAAATCGTACAGCAGTGGGTCAGATAGAAGTACAACTTACTGAGAGAACTACAGATCCATCTCATCCAGATGCAGTTCATTTCCTCCATTTTCACTCAGTTCAGTCGTTTTCTCAAAATACATCAAGCCTTTCCTTATTGTCCATCTCTTCGATAATCTCCATTTACTTTCCTAGAGTTGGGGGATCTTCTTTGTGGCATTTCCTTGTCATTGCCCTCTCAGTCACTGCTAGCAGAACCTTAAGAAAAAACATTAGTCCTCGTGTTGTACATCTCCTTTTTTACCTAACTCATAGCCTAAAATGAACTCTTCTCATTCTTCATTCCAAACCTTCCTCATGTTTCGACTTTTTCCCACCTTTTCCGAGTATGATCAACATTTTCATCCCTGCGCAGCCTCCAATATCGATGTTACGTAGATAAAAATCTGCGTTTACTCTTAAGACTAATAAAGAATAAGACTATGTTTTACCTGGAGGATCCGTTCCACGCTCTGGAGCTGGTAGATTCATCTTTCATCTTGCATGTATTGTACCATATATCTTGGGATATTTGTGTTTCCAGTTCCTCTTCTCATGTATCTCTTACATTTTGTATCTTCTCTGCTCATCAACAGTGCTTGAATACTGCGCTGCTCTTAAGAGAGTCTCTGCTGGCCTCTTAAGACCTTTAGAGACTTCCATTATCAGTGTATTAACCCTGCTTTCAAGTCAGTCATAGTCAGTCATATGCAGCCTGGCCTTCGTCTAAACGCCTGTATTATGAACAAGCGGAACTCAGCGATACACTTTTCAAGGATGGAAATTGGCAGGTTTTTTTCTCACCTTAAAGCTTTATTGTTTTCATCTGAATGTACAGACACACAGTGAACTGAGTGTGCTTTGGAAAAAAGCTGAAAGGCAGGACTGGTCTTTAAAGTTTATACTGGAAGCAACTGTGAAGATATGTAAAGGAAACACTACTGGATTACAACACAGATGAAAACACGCCAAGGACCAACCAGGTATGGGACATCACTGTAGGTTCAGTTTACAGTTTAAGTGAATATACAGAGTTCTTTACTCAATAGAGGTGAGTGAAAGAAGTGCTTTGAAGTATACGCATAAAATGTAGACCTTTGAAGGACAAGCTAACAAGACACATCGTATTAATATAAAGACGACTATTCTAACGTTCATTAAAATGAGAAATACATACTGAAAATGATGTACATGAACTTTGCTTCAATGTGCAAATCAGTTTTCAATGTCAGCAACAGAACGCGAAACATTCTGATGCCCTTTGATGCCCTCAGATATACAGATATCTCTGTAGAGAATACTTAAGAGCAGTAACCATGTCTTTGTGGTCTTTGCAGTCACTGGATCTCAGCCTCCTTTAACACCTGTGGGAAATCGTGGGAAATTCCGTCATCAAAACACCAAATGAAGGAATACTTTTTGGAAGAACGGTGTTCCAGTCCTCCAGTAGAGTCCACAGACCTGTAGAATTAACGCCAAGGTGCATTAAAGCTGTTTTGGCTCCACATGGTCGAACCACACCTCACCGAGACGCTTCATGTTGGTTTTCCTTTAATTTGTCACGGGTTTATTTAATAATAAAAGTAACTCCTCGTCCGTGTTCCTCCTTTAGTTTAGGTGTTTCAAAGGTTAACTGCAGTGATATGAAGACAGGACTTAAGTGTCGTAGGCGTTTCGGTTTTTCCTCTTCCACCAAATCTAATTCAGCTTTCACAGGCAGGTTAAGTGCTGCTAAGCGGTGCTTTATCTCTCTAATGTAGGGAAACTATAATAGGATGAGCTGGTAAGAGGCGAACTGCTCTCCCTGTGAGTGAGAGTCGTGAAAAAGTCTGATCTCATCTCCCAGTTGGCCCTGTCCTCATCTTTTCTTTCACTCGCCTCCGTTAGTCTTTATTTTAAACCCCTCTAGTCTCTCTGATGCCTATCTGTCTGCAGCCCCCAACTTCAACTTTAGCTTTATTGTCCCAAGGGATATTTGGTTTTGCAGCCCGGGCTTAAAATAAATACAAGCTCGTAAAACAAAATATATTAAAAAACATCCTACAAAGAGGACACTGAATGAAAAAAATCCAGTATAAGTCACATAAATAACAGATTGATGCCAAAATACAGTCAGCGTCAGTAATAAACAGACTCCGACACTAAATGAAAGACGTAAGACGCAAGAGCCAAGTACAAGGGGAGCCAGCTCACATTACATTAAACCATTTAGTCTGTTAAAAGGGTCTCTGGCATTCCTTGTGTTTGTTTTAGGCTCCATGAATCTGCAAACGTTAAATAGTTTCAGGCTCATTTCCCATATGATGCTCCAGACATTTCAGAGAATTTAATGAGGCGCAGAGACAGGTGTGGCCTTCATCGGTGTTCTGAACTGGAAACGATTTACCATTTACCGCCATTTATTCATGTGACTTGCAGCAAGAATCTCGAGTGCAGCCATGACGTTTTAAACACTCAGTCTGGAATTTTAAAAAATGACGTTACACCAAAATGAGTATTTATTTGAAAAATATGGTTCCTTTTTATTAAGGTACAGATATTAACCATTAGGTGCTTGTTAGCGTACATAGTAGTGGTGCTTTATTAGTCATTATAAAACATGTATTAATGCTTTATTTTGCGTGATCATATTCCAATACGAGCCCAGAGTTTCCTTTGACCAAAGGGACAGAATGTGAAGAGTTGAGGTGAGAACCGGTACGACTTTCAGAGTCAAACAAAGTGACAAAGTGATCAAAAAACACAGAAGCATTGCTGTTGTTTTCACCACAGGACACAACCTTAAAGTAAAATAAGTACGTTTGATGCTGAAAGTGCTGAATTGTTTGAGGTATGAAGTTACTTTGTGATGTTGTGTTTGCTGAGTTCACCGACCTTGTTTGGACAATTCAAAACAGATCTTCTGACAACACAAATCATACAGAAAATGGAGGCGATTCGTGGTTTTACTGTGGCTGTTTTCTGTCTAAAAGCAGAGCTAAGCTAATAGAGCTATAATGTAAACTATGGGCTGACGCAGCACGTGGACATTTTAAGACACAGTGTTATTTGGACAAAGTGTCTGAGTTTGTGATTGAAGGAGAACTTGATGACACAGTAATACAGATGTGCTTCACACTGTTCAGTGAGTGGTACAGTCTGTGGTTGGTGGTTTTGGTAGCTGTAGGTGTGTTCTGGTACGTGCTGTTGGATACATTTTTGAACATCAATGCTACATATAACCCCTTTAATCAATCCCATAAAACTACAGACTACAACATCAATCGACATTCCAGTGATTGTAATAGTAATGTCATTTCATTGCTTAACTGAATAGTGTGTATTAATATTACAAAGGCACCAAAAGTTGTGTAAGGAGTTTACAAAAAAAACATAAACTGCTTTTCTGTCAAAACAATGTCTTTTTCCACTGTGCTAATTATAAAAACATCACCTCGTTTTTATATGTCTTTAAAATGAGCCTAAAAGGACCGAGATACAAAATGTGTGATAAAATGTTTTTTTAAAATCACAATAAATGACGTGAGTTTTCAGTCGGATCAAGGCTCAGCACGGTCCCGAAATAAAAATCAACAAGTAGCTCTTTAATGACTCATTACTGCAAATGTTAGTCCTTCATGCAGAACAAGGCATTAATAAATGCTTTATGTGCTTTATGTCTTTTTCCAACCCCTTACATATCGACATACTTCCTTTGGTTTTATGTATTATTATGTCAACATTAAAACTAAATGAATGGATGCAGTAAAACTCCAAACATCTGACTGTGTGTTACTAAATTACCACACTATTAACGCATGTCATTATAGAGATAGTGCTGCAAATATCACACAATTTACTGATCTTTAAGAATAATAGAAGTATTACATTTCAGATAAATTTCATCACAAGTAAAACCACCCAGTGGGATTATGTTATTACCACTATCACAGACTTCTGCCATACGCTTTCAGAGTATTAATGCCAAATATAGACTCAGCCTTGTCCACGTGTCTATAGGTTTACCTTCACTACATTTTGTCCAAAGTCCTTCCTCTAGTTTCTGTGAAATCAGTTTTTTTTCCGAGCAGTAGAAACAGCCTTACTTTGAATGTGGTTGAAACCCAAAGCTGTTTATTTGGGTGAAGGAGTGCCTGCCTGGTGGGTGTCGTACAGTCTGTTCATTAAATGAGTCTTCAAAGGTGGAGCTGTCCGTACAGTCGAAGCAGCACTGCAGGACATCTTGACTCGTCGGCTCGCCTTTTTTGATCTCTGAAATACATCAAGTTGACTAGATAACTATTTAATTCAGAGGGTACATTTTGCCCTTTACTTGTTCGTGCATTTCTCTTATATTTTCTTAGAGAAAGGGATCAGGAATCAGAAGGTGAGGACTGGGATGATGTTGAAAAGAGGGATTTACTGTGGAGAGATTGTGAAGGAGGATAGAAAAGAAGGATAAAGCACAGAATAGGGCCAAGAAGTAGAGTTTGGATCTATGGGAACTTTTAGGTGGATGTGGAAAGCTGTAGGCCCAGGATTAAGAGATGAGAGCAGGAGACATGTGGTTTGGAAGATGTGAGGAGGTCAGAGCTGCAGGAAGTTTTCACACATATTAGGATAAATGTGGATAAAAGACTTTGCATGAAGTTAAAGTAAATCATGGCTGAGGCTGTAATTAAGTCTGTGAATATTCAGGGAGGTCTTTTGCATCTCTTACCTTGCGGTCAGTGACTTAGTGCAGAACACAATGCATGGATTAAATGCTTGTATCTCTAAGTACCCTATTGGGAACTGAACATACAAAACTGCAATTTTTGGTCCAAGACATATGTAAACCGTTACAGTATGCACGTGCTTTCCAACTTGGACTAACGATAGGCCAGTTTTAAATCAAACACTTCTCTCAGAAACCTATCCCGCATGAATATGAGATATATGTGTCCATCTAATCGCATTCATGTGTGCTAGAAAATTGCAATTTCCGTCATCCTGTGATTTTTCTGTCCCTATGTTTTTCCTTTTCATGTATAAATTACATTTTATCATGTCTTCAGTGTATGATAATCAACTTTCACAAGAGCTATAAACCATGAAATGATAAAAAATTCAAAATGTTCTTTCATTATTGCTTCTACATTTAAATCAGGTGAAATCTTTGTTTACAGTGTGTCCTTGAACTCATCTTCCTTCCAGTTAGTGTGTACTTTATCACCTGCCACAAAAGATTACAATTCCACGGACACCGCTCACAGGAAGTGACTTACGTATTTTCAGAAATTCAACCGTCAGTCCCACGTTTTATAAATGTCATCCGACTTGTCACGCTCTTAAAGTTCCACCCACAGAGTTTGTCAAGCAAAAACATTGAAAAATGGTTATAAAACGTGTGTTTTTTTTTTTTTTCACTCAGAGATCACTTAGCTCTACGCTCCCTGAGCTGGACCACTACGACTCAAACCTGTTACTATTCTGATAGAAGGATAAAAACATGAAAAGGATGGAATTTTTTTCACACAACATTTATGAGGCCGAAATGTTACCAGATAGCAGAAACAACCCCATCACATCAAATCATACCATACCATGTAACACTGTGTTGGTTCGTTTGATAATCATTTATCTTTTTTCTTTTAAGGGAACATGTAGCTTCTCTCTACAAATATTCCATCACAGGCATCATAACAATCAGCAGCTCCACATGCTGATCTCAACCCGTTCGGCAACAGATGGACGTCTTAATCTTCCTCGTCACCCCCTCCTCCCGGAAAATTCTATCACAACATTATGGTGTCTTTGCTGTTTATCGCAGGCAGCTGATTGATTTAAAATGTGCATTTGTGAGAAGAACATAAATGCTAAGAAATGAGCTAATTAATGATAACAGAGGCAGTTCTCGGTGGGATTTCTGGCTCTTTCTCACAAAAAAATGGATCTGAAATTCAAGATTTTGCAGCTTATTACTCTTTATTTTTCCCTGCGAGGTTGAATGGGCCTATTGGTTATTAAATAAGGAGATGCTACAGACACTCCTTCATCCGACATGTTTGAGTGTGTGTCCTTGTGTAAGCATACGCAGTTAAATGCATCCATTAAATTGATAAAGTAGACAGCGTTGACTTCATTTTATACCATTGCCATAAATAATGCTACCATATATTAAGTACTCAACATTTGTCTGAACGTGAGCTTATTACGTCATCGCGCTTTAGTTAATTAACGACAAACACTGTTAACACAGATATGGTGGCGCTGCATGTTTTGGTAAATTGCAGTATTGAGGAGAAGGTGAAAAGCGAGAGACTGTGAGTGGGTTAAATGGCCTTTTATTATTAGTACAATGGGCTCTGGACGTTGATGAGTAAGAGAGATACTGCTGCTTTCTAATCACACACACACACACTGTTACTGTCTTCTTCTTCCTCTCCCCTGGGAGCTCAATACAGCCATCTACTTCCTTCCTCATCACCATGACAATGCCCTTTAGGCAAATCAAAACAGCAGTAAATGTGCCTGTCATTGTAGCCTTGAAGGTCCACTCTACAGGTGGCCCTTTGTCTTTAGTAAAACAGGCCATTCTCACAGATTAAGTGACAAAATGGGCTTTTCGTGAATGTACTTTACAGCATGAAAACACACAAACGCACAAACGCACAACGACGCATGTACCTGTTCGGACTTCATGTGTTCCGCAGCACCATTTAACCATCACTGTGTCATATTTTAAGGGGCTTAAGCCGTATTTTAAGAAGGTGGGCTTTTATTTACCCAATAAGTGACGATTTAATGAAATCGATGAAACAACCAGTGCAGTATATGGTTGAAAACCACAGACGAGGGAAGAGCCAAACACAAAATGTACAAATATTAGACAGTTTTCTAACTCACTATTACTGTAATTATGCAAAGCAGAAACTAAATATCTCTTCAGGAAACCGGAACATAAGAAAACTAACAAATCGCTATAGCAGACAAAACATGTTGCGTCCATACTGTCTACAATGAAATACAAGTCAAAGCACATTTTAAAATCACTGCTCTCTGTTTTAGTTTTACATCCCGCCATAACTACATTACTGATACTCAAGCAAAATCAACTCATATTGTTTGTTTTATTACACAAGCACTGCCTGTAACTTCAAGGAAACCTAAATTAATAATATTGCTCCCCCTTCGTCTCCATCCCTGACTTAACAATACTGCCGTTAACAGACCTGTCACAAACTGCAGAGTTTTTGGATTTGCAGCCGTTGGTCTCTGAACATTCATTACAAAGAAGATTCAACACAGCATTTTCACTTCACTCAGGGACATTTCAGCAGCTTATTTTTTTGGGGCACGCAAACCCCCGACTGATTCGAAACAGAGACTGTGAAATGTTTAGTCTTTAGATTTTATAGATTTTTTTACAACTTTTCTCAGACTGAGAAAGTCGTCTTCGTGTCCCCGCTCCGCGACGTGTCTGCCGGAATGGAGGCGGACAAAGTCAGAAGAAAAACAATACAGTGATGAAGCGGTGTTTCAAGACAAGGAAACATCTGCTGTGTTGCAGTTACAGAGCTAGCTCTAGTTGATTATGAGATATTCTGCCACGCTGATGCTGGGGGGGGGGTTGAGCCTTTTGTCCTTCAGATTAAAGGAAAATCACGAGCCTCTATTTCATGGCTCAGTGGAAGACAAAGACTCTGATTTGATAGAACCAATTTTCCTGCAGCCTTTTTCAGTGTGTTGAGGAAAAAAGGCTACGGTTACTCTGTCCTTTTATTTCCAACAAATCTCATGCAACGAATAAAACAATCAATGCAGTGCTTGTTTAGCTGCCGCCTGTTATGCTGTATCTTATGCCTCTGTTCGATAAAACTGATTTGATTTGTTGTCCAGGAGCAAAATTATATTGTTGTGTTTTGGTAACGAATAGACACAACCGGTTTTATCCGCTTTGCCTGATTATATAACTGTCATTTAACTGAATCTCACGCTTTCTCATGTTGTTTTGGACTTTTCCAGCAGATGAAAATGAAGACAGCAGTAAACACATCAGCACGTTGTTTCTGTGACTCTGAGACGTCTATGGATATAAATATACATACGGACGGAAATGCAGAGACTCTGCGCTGTAAATATTTCAGCACTTTATTTCCCGGGGTTGAAAGCAGCAGCATAATGCATCCCACACACACCCTGACTGTGCATTTGTTTGCGTGTCCTTGGCGTGTTGTGAGGTTACACTGTAGGCCAATGTACTGTGTGTTTGCATATGATGTTTTGACATGAGTTGTAAGTATTTTGTGTGTTTGTTTACCAGCTGGTTTGAGCTTTTCTGATTTAACCGTAAAGAAATTGAAAATAAATTATCTTTATCCATGAACTCACAATTTCATATATGTAGTATGATTGTACGCTTGTTCCAGTGAACTGTTTGTGTCTCTTTGTGTGCACCTGAATCAATCAGTTGTGCACTGATGGAAATAATAACCTAGTCTGTCTCCCGGATGCCCCCTGATTGCAGGTCTGTCAAACCAGAATGACACAAAATTGATGCAGGTCAAATCTGCAATAATTGTGGTAAGAGGGACTCGGAGGTAGATTCAAGGCTGAAAGTAGAAGAAAAAGCTAAAGGTCTTTGCTAAAATTTGGCAGGTCATACACAGGAGACAGAGACTAAGCAAAAATTCAGATATATATATATATATATATAAAAAAAAACAAACGGGGTTGAAATACCAAACGTGTGACGCTAGGAATAAATGCTGGATCGAGATGATGAGTACACGGGAAGGAACAAAGACAATCAGGGGGAACAAGGAGATATAAATAAATACAAAGGGATGGCCGGGGGCAAGACCAGAGGCTGGAGCAGGTAATCAACTAATCAGGCGACACATGGGGGCAGAAGTGAATGACAAGACACATGACTATTTCAAAAAAAACAAAAACACAATGATCACAGATAAATGGGATGTATTTATTCTATGCATGTGTTTGTTTGGTGGATGGCATGCTGTGTGTGTGTGTGTGTGGATGAATGGCCTGCAGTACTAGCATATATGTAAAGGTTTGATTCCTATATTTAGACTTGGCTGCCAGGAGGCAAAGAGATGCAGAGGAAAAGCAAAGACTGATTCCGACACAGAACTTACACATGCTACCACCGGCTGATGTGCACTCTTTGAACCCTTTTATCTGGAAATTAGTCTGCGCAGAGAGTCGGGGTGTTTTTCATATCATGAATATCAATTGTCTTTGCATTGTACTTGTGATAACAACAGCAAAGACCCTGAGTAAGTGAGATCATATTTGAAAAAGATGTGTTTGGCAAGCCAGATATAAGCGATAATAAAACATGAAGCGTTTGTGGAGTTTATTATTTGTATGCTTGTAATACAAAAAGAAAATGTAAACTCATTTTCCAGACCACGATGTCTATGTTTTTTGTCACGCTCTTTGTGCGTCTGTCAGCGATACGTGGGTGAAAGTTATATGTACAATATTTAAACATTTTTGTGTGTGTTGTACGGTAATCTGTGATGGAACATCAAGTGTCTCTGAATATTAATGAAATGTGCATAAACGTGTGCCTTCACATTTTCTTTTTAATAGCTGCGTACGTCAGCCTGCAGCCTCTTGTGTGTGTGTGTGTGTGTGTGTGTGTGTGTGTGTGT
>JAPQRN010000019.1:4180719-4210331 GCA_037367275.1 Coranthus polyacanthus | reverse complement strand
TATAAAGATAAATGACGTTTTGCCATTTTATATCACTATGCTCATTGTCATGCCAATAAGCTGTTTTCATACCCCCTTGTCTCAAAAGACCTGTGTGTGGCCAAAATCTTCCATTGATTTTCTAAAGCCTGAAAACGGAGGCAAGAAGAACCGCTGAAGTCTCGTTTCCTCTCAGGCGTCTTAAATTACAATACTCTGAAAGGTTATTGTGGAATTCTTTGCCCGGTGATGCCAAAAAAAATAGTGCCTGGCTAAATAGCTGCACGTCTGAGCTGACTACAACCGAAAAAATCAGCAATTAAATAATCATCATTTGCGGCAGTGTCCAAGTGGTGGCTGACAAACAGCTTGGTGTCTGGAACAAAGCTTTTTAACATGACTCATTCAGGTCTTTAAATATTACAAGTGTCATAAACACCAAAAACGTCGATCCAACAGCAGTGGCTGTGTTATATTTGCTAACGAAGAACTAAGAATTCTCTTTTTAATGCGCAGTAAAGCCTTTTTTGGGGACGTTTTTTGTTTTCACTTGTCAGAACAGAAGGGTTATAGAACCACAAGGGTAGAGAGACAGCGAACGGCAATGACAAGTCTCCCCCTTCAGAGGTTGTGCTTGGAATCCTTTGAACACATTTACCCATTTTAAAGTACAAAGCTGGTGCTGCCTCTGATGCTTAATAGTATAATTTTCAAGCATGAATGAAATTTGCCAATTCAGATGGCTTTCCAAAACTTGATTTCAAACTATATTTGGACGTGTTTTTCACTCTGGGTCAGGGCGACACTAGTCAGATTACAGCTCGTCTGCACTCTGTGTGCTTTCTTTGAGCGAGTGTGTTGTCGATCACTGCCCTCTCCGCTGGTGTTCCAGACGGCTGTCGTGTGGGTGGGAATAATCCACACAGCCAGAGAGCTGAAATTGGATCTTACAGTTTTTATTTTAGCACCTTCAGAGACAGACAAAAGCGGGAAAAATACACTTTTCTGTTTCATCGGTTATTATAAAAAAATGGCGCGCTGAACCTCCCTGAGACGCGTTCAGGTTTTTGTTTTACGTCTCTGTGTGCCAGCAGATTCCGACATTAATCCAAGTAAACCTGATGTCAAATACAAGGAGTGGAAAAAATAGTAATTAGTAAATATGTGACTTTTTTTTTTTCACGCTGCCTGTCTGAGAAATGTTTGTATAACTTTCAGTAAGAATCTCGTGCACCACTTCAAAAGATCTAAGAGACTGGACCTTCAGTGCAACAGTCGGTTTCCGTCTATGGAAAGGAAAATGCAGATACTCTAACCAGCATCACTCAACATGCCTGTAATGCTTTGACGTAATTGACACATGATTATGTGGCTTAGCTTGATACACCAGGTTAAACAACACCCCGTTTTACTGTTAAATCCTTGGGACAAGCAGTCGTCCTCCACACAGTTCATGAGAATTTTGGTTCGGCGTCAGAGGGGGGGGGGGGAATAAAACCCATTTTAATCTCGGCTGCTCTCCTGGATGTCACTGTGTGTTGCATGGTGATCCTGTCATGTGTTACTGTGACTGTTAAGCAGCGAGTTGACGTAGACGTTTTTTAAAAAATGAGAACTGTCTCGTGCATTCTACCGTGTATTCAGACGTCGCAGGACAACATTCATAGACGTACCAAGCAGCCAGGAGAAAAATGAAAAAAGTTGCTTTGAAATATTATGCTCTTTGTTCCTCTTCTGCCTATTCTTTTATTTCTCCTCTCTGTTATCATTGGCCCATTTCATATGTCCTCAATCTGTTCTTTTCTGTTTCTATAAGGTTGTATCTTGTTTATATTTGCATTGATCACGGGGTATTAATAATGCACAACTTCTTTTCAACCCTATTCATCTGTCCTCGGCCCTTCAGTGTTTATTGTGCTTTCTCTTGGTGTTTGTGTCTCTCAGTCCTTTGTGGATGAGTACAGGTGCACTAATCTGGGCCACAATGCAGTATTGTTTTTCACTTACACGAGAAAGTGAGAGAAAGCGTGAATTAAAGAATAAAGATGAAAGGGTTTTGCTGTAATTAGAGATGCTACGTTAAGAGTTCTCGTCTCTCGCATTATGCGCAGCCCCATCACCTCTGTGTGACCCTTACATTTATGCTAAACACACACAGAGACATGCGATACTCTCTTGCTTTCCAACACACAAAAATGGGTTTTCAGGGTGTTATTGTCTTCATGCTTAGGGTTTAACGGTGACAGATCAAGAACACGATGCAGACTGAGGCGTCTTTCATGCATGTTGTGACATTATGGAAAGTGACAGATGGGTCTTTGGGGACTCTTATAACATTATGAACCCTATAAGGCAGTAAGACGGGCAGATAAAACATTGCATTGGCTGGTTATATTTTATCACATACTTTACACATGCGTTCAAATTCAGCAGGGTAAGTGGCTCAAAATTTTTAGCGGTTTACTTGACGTCCAAATTGTTGACACTTAACTGTGTGGCAGTCGTATAATCTATTATCCCAGCACTCGTTTCAGATTTTTATCTTTAGAAGTGGCTGAGATAAAAAATGCATTCAATAAGTTCCGACTCCAACAGATACCAATTTAGCTGCTCTTGAATGAGGAACATAACACACCAGTTAATATCCCTCTGAGCTCTCTTTTACTGTTGGCTGCAGAGGTTATTGTACATCTTTGTGTTGTGTGGCTCTCATTCAAGGTTGTGAAAACCCGTGTTTAACTTGGAATGAAATGGCCCAGTCACTCTAATTCAATCTCTTTCAACCTTTTATCCTGCTTAAAATTACTTTTCTGGCATTCATTTATATTTTGCTGTTCATCTTTCTTTTCTTTTTTTTTTTTTTTAAGCTGAGACATATCACTAAAGTGCAGGAGGAATGATGTTTTTAGGTTTCTGGCTTCTCTCTCGGATTTGCGTTTTCTTCAAATAGTAGTTTGAAAGAGAAATCTTTCCTTTTTCCTAAACCTGGGAACACACTTGATGGACCAGGTGAAGCATTCTAAGACACACATTTAATGTGTAACACACACTGGAGCTGCCATTCTTTAAGACCATCCCCTCCTTTGCAAATGCTTTCACCTGATGCTATATAAGTGTGTAATCCACATTCACAATTAACGCTGTAACAAAAATAAAAAAGCTGCAGTCACTCTTTGCTTACCTGATATAGTCAAAGCTTCTGCAGTTGTAGAACTTCTGTCTTTGTCAGTTATGTTTTGTTTTATAAGAATTCATTCTCTTGTTCAACCGACTTTTCTTCGTTTTAGTTGCTCCGAGTACGTTTACAACTCAAACCTTTTGCTTGCCGTTTCTCTCATTGTGTTTCTTTACCATCTCCCAGGCAGCAGCGTCATCACCAGGCAAAACTAAACATGTTTAAAAAGACGACCGGCCATGACTGGTTCTAAACACTGAAGGCAAAGTCTTCACACACTACGTGATTTCATCTGCCGACGGAAAACACCGACTGAGCCCGGCTCGGTCTGACCGGACCTGATCAAGTGTAATTTACAAATGACATTCCCGATCGGCCTGACTGTTATTGTGTGTGTGTGTCCAGTTTAAGATATGGCACCGTGATAGAGCAGAAGAAATGTGTTCTATGTACAGCATATTGAAACCAGTTGAATCCTACAGGGATGTATTATTTTTATATATTGCTGATTGTCTTTTTCCAAATCTAAATTCCCCTTGCACAATAGAACCTAATACGAGAAATGGTCAGTTTCTATTTTAATTCTCTGTGCACTGGTGTACTTTGTCAAGGACTGGTGTAGCCTACTTTTTGGTGATTATTTCACTAAGGTACACACTACATTTGGGGAGTGACAGAGGACTAAGAGCCAGGGAATGCCGTGCGGCAGTGACTGATTTGACACCAGATGATCCAAAATCTCGCCTGCCGCTTTCCCACAATGCCACATATTACTACAAGTGTTTTCTTCTTTATGTACAGGCTTAGAAATTCTATTTTCAATGGCCGAACTGGCAGGCATTTAGTGAGATAGAGTTCCATGCTTTGATGGCTCAGAATCATCAGTGACTCACAACCAAAACAAATCAGTCCACAGAGCAGCCAAGCAAGTGCTCACATTTCTAATACCCGACACGCTGCCATTCTGCCTCTTCTGATGTTCCTTTTGGATTTTTCCTTCATCTTCTCTCTCTCTCTCTCTCTCCCCACCTTCAGGGCATTGCCCCTTTTTTCTCTTTTTTTTTTTCCACCATTCACAGTGGCCCTTTGTGAGGCTGGATGTGTATCTTGAATGAGTTGTCTATCTTTTCTGTTGTTCGTTCTCGCCACATGCTGCGGTAATGTCATGGTTGGATTGTTTCCATTTCGCAAGAGACAGACGTGTGGACTGGTACGCAGATGATGGAAGATGTGATTTGTGGCACTTTAAACGCTAAGTTAATATGTGGCTGCTCTCTTACTGTATTATGATTTTTATGAACTGGCATAATGTGTGTTTTAAAATGTTTATTTGAATCAGTTGACCTTTGAGTCATGTGTATGTTTCTCTCCACTGATACCCATTAAGCTGTTTGCTTTTATCTCCTTTCCAAATTGCCTTTTTTTTTTCTTGGCCTACACTCACCAGTTGCCTGCCTCACTAAAGGTCACAACATCATCAGCAACATTACCACAAATCCTGGCTAAACAAAAAATAAATAATAAATCTGACAACCTGTTACTGTGCCTGTGTGCTTGTCGTCACACCGACTGCCAGCCAATCCTTAACGGAGGAGGCGTGGCTTGTCCTTGCTGCGTGCCTGCTCTGAGCTCCTTGTGTATATTCTGAATGAAACAGCAAGTGAAGCATTTGGCTGCGTGCTGTGCTCTGCTCTGCTCACCGCGCTGACTGTGGGAGTGAAGGGGAATCTGACTTGAGGCTCGGCATAGTGGGACTCGCTCTGTGCAACACCAGGAGTGCCTTGGGAGAGGAGGGGGTTGTTTGCAGAGAGAGGAGGTCAGTGAAGCAGTGGTTGATGGAGAGAGAGCAAGACAGGCAAAGAGCAGTTTTCAGCCCTTCTGAATCTTTCATAAGGGGGATCCTCCAACATCAAGCTGCCTGGATAGACTGAGAAACAGAGTTAGGACTGAGTTGTGCATCTAACGGGTATCTACAGTGGCAGGAAGACGGAGGGACACGTTGGAAGGAGGACGAGGGACATAGCTCTGGCCAGAAGAGAGAGATGGAAGAGAGGCAGCGCTGAAATAGAAGAGCCCTCTTTCCTGAAAGTGAAAGCTGTATGTGACCCGGCTGTGGGTAAAGCTTCGTTAAGAGACTCTGAACAGAAGACCAGTAGGAAAGCACTGAGCACGAGCCAAAGGAAAGAGAGGTGGAGGGCACAACCGGTGGCTGGCTAATCCCTAAACCCGTGTAGAACGGGGGGAAAAAGGGGAAGGATAGAAAGCTCAGAGGCAAATCCACGCAAGCAGCAAAAGGTATGTGTGAGCTGGCCTTTTCTTAGGTGCATGTTTATGTGTGAGACAGCCACAATCTGTCTGCTACAACATTTCAAACCTGTGTAAACTTCTCTGTATCTGGCAAGAGGACAAAATCTGCTGTACATGATCTGCTGAACTTGGACAGAGGAACACGCTGTAGAGGCAGAATTTTCTGAGAGAACAGCCTGCCTTACGGGACTCGATCCATCGCAGGGATGTCATCGAATGAGATGGACTCCTGCATCCGAACGTTTAAGGAGCACATGCACCTGGAGCTGGAGCCCCCCAAAATGCCAGGTGTGGTGGGAGGGAAGAGGGGCGCCACGTCCCCGAAACTGTCCCCCCGGAGCTCCCCACGCCTTTTCCGCAAGCTGATGGTGAACAAGAGCATCCGACAGAGGCGACGCTTCACTGTAGCGCATACCTGGTAAGGTCTGTGAGGTGTGGTCAATGAAAAATTTAAAGAAGGGGAGAAGAGGAAAAATATGACATTGAGATGTAGAGACAGACAAGACAATGTGTGACAATGTGACGGGGGGATTAGGTGAGGGAGAAGGAGATGAGAGGGAGGATGTAGGAGGAGAGAGCGAACAAGAAAGACATAATAGGGGCAAAATTGAAGGGGAATCAAGAGGGAGATTAAGAAGATTGCAAGGAGATGTGGGCGGTAGAGGTAAAGAGACAGGGGAGAAGCAAAAAAGGGGATAAGAAATAGAGGAGTCAGGGAGGAATGGAAGGGCTAAACTGAGAACCAGCAAGAGATAGAGGAGAGGGGAGGGATGTGGAAAAATTAGTTCACACACTAAAGGTGAGAAAATACAGGTAGATAAAAAAAAAAGAGATCTGTGTCACCAATAAGAAACATTTACTTACGACGAAGGGAAGATAGGGCTGCTGTCTGGTGATTTGTCACTGGGTTAGAGGGTTACATAATGTAATAAAATCACATTTAGCACACTCCCCTGTCCTCCATTTTGATGTGTCTCTGCCCTGTACCTAGGTAAAACGTGTGTGTGTCTGTCTCACACACATCAGCTCTTATTTTGGGTGGCTGCTGTGATGTGGGGGAAATATTACGCAACCTTGTGGTTCTTGACCTTTTTGGTCACAACCCAAGTGGAGAAATGGAAGTCTTCATAATGCACTGCAAGCAACACGAAATCACAGACACCGTAAAACATTCACATACACGATACAAAATCCATTAATATAATTTCTCATGGTGCATTTAATTACAATACCCATTTGCTGTGAGTCAGCCTTACTTAATTTCAAAATCAATTATATGTATTTATTTTCTTCATATATTTGCTTTTTATGACCCCATATTTCATCTCATTTTCTTTTGCTACTTTGCATCATTTTGCGCCCCATCCCCCACCAACTCCCTGAGTCTACCTCCTCATTTTGCAGCAGTTAGGCACTATGGTAGATGTGAAGGGAGGGCTTGCTGTGTTATGCAATGTATGGATTAGTGGAGAGACAAAAAGAGCTGCTGTGATTTGACTACAAAAGCTCAAGGTGACTCTTGTCTCTCATTGAAACAGCAGTCAATTTTGATGAAATTAAGCATTGGCATGCGGAGGGCGCTTTTATTTCAAAAGGCTCAAGAAGATGAAAAAAAAAAAACCCATCAGCTACAAAAGGAGAAATTAACAGATGGATGCAAAAACATATGTCTCAGACTGCTTACTACGGGGTAACATGTACAAAATTTGAAGTAACATGATAAAGTGGGATTGCCACTGCCTGTGAGGAGTGGGTGAGTGAAATCTCCTCCTGTTTTTGGATGGGAGGGAAAGGAAATGAGTGAGATACGAATCTGCTCCTGTATGTTGTGTCTCCAGGCTGTGCTGTTTGTATGATGGAAAAGAGATATATGCATCTGTGTGGTTTTTTTGGTCAGTTTAGTGCAGTCGACACTGTCTGTATGTGTATTTTTAACACTTTGCCTATCCATATGTGTGCACACATGTCTTCAGATGCACATATTTGCAAATGTAAAGGGCGTTTAATCTCTCTTCTCTTTCTTTGGCTGTATCCCTTCGCCCTCCCTAGCAGCAGTCAGATTGGCTGTTTATTTCTTCCCTCTCTCATTGTATAGCCTATTTCTGAGCAACTGAAGATGTGGGGGGTTGGGTGGGCACAGGGGGAAAATCGAAGAAGAAAAACAAGGAAAAACGGTGTCATTTGGAAGTCATCAGGATGTTTGTACTGTCTTTTGACTTGTTTGTCCACAGTCTTGAAGCAGGGACATGACAACACCCATAACAGCCATTAACCGCAGGTCAATCCCATTAACAGTCATGTTTATGATAAGATGTCCTTGAATGAGACTCTGAGGTCTACCTTCTCACTAGTTGTAATTCTCTTGGAGCGATGGGTGAAACATCAAAAATGGGAAAACAGAGCAGAGAGAGCAAGAAAAAAACCTTAAGGGAAAATCGGCAGTCGAACAGTCGTCTCCAGAGAGAGACAGAGGGAGAGGCGTGACGATTAGAACAGCAAGAAGAAAACGAAGGAAATCACAGCGTCCGTTAACCAGGACCAGGTGTTTTCAGTTAAGTTTTGATTATATTTGTTAGGTTATAGTTAAATCTATAAGTAATCGCAAGTTACAAGATGAATCATCGCTTTATCCCTTGTCCTTAATACAATGTTTAGCCTACTGTCCCAAAATAATCTTTTTAGCCTTTCCTGGGAATCGTCCAGGGTATTAGCGACTATGCATTGTCTCCCCACCTGTGCTAGACTTTCAAATAAATAAAAAATGCTATTGAGTTACTGATGTGGCTTGTGTTGGTCTGGCTTTCCACTGAGAAGAGAAAAATGTTGTGTAATTTTCATTTCATATGTTTCTTCAAGGCTCTTCGCACAACCCAGTATTAGCGATAACCAACACACCTTACCTACCGCCAAATGAATTCCTCAATAAATAAACCAGAAAGTTGTTACTGTTTTTCAAGACTGATCGAAAACCGCTGCACCTTTTTTTTTTGCCTCATGGTTTCTGAAATGAATTTAGTTTGAAGTGCGAATTGTCACCCTCGCATCGCATTTGTCATTTCAAGTTTTCGAGTCCCTCTAGTAATTTTCAGATTGCGATAATTCAGACTCTGGAGAAGTTTCCAAGTAAAGCAATGACTAGAATGCCACTGTGGGAGCGCATACAGTCCTGTAATTCAATTAAATGTCCTATCTCACAATGTTAGGAAAATTGAAAAGAAATTATAAAGGGTTCGTCCTTGGCCCATGTCCTACCCTTCCACCAAGTTTCATGGAAATCAGTGCAGTAGTTTGTGCGTAATCCTGCTGACAGACACATAGTAACAAACACATAATCTCTTTGGCGAATGAGAACGCAGCAAAGGTTTTGTTTTGTTGTCATTTTTAATTTGTAACCACTTTACAGCCCTTTAACCATTAACTTTAAGCGTTTTTTAAAATGTCACTTCATTGTCGACAGTCTGAATCACACACACATACGGACTTCCGCAGATTCACCGCCTGATTCATGATCTGATCTCACATCTCCAACATTCTCACTTAACAGGATGAGAAAATAATTTGCGTCACGCACACCGTCCTGCCAGACGTTCTCCCAACGCGCTTCTCTCCCTCCCCGTCATGGTATCGTTTCCATCTACTCATGTCTGAAGTTATGAGTGCTTTTGGATGACCTAATCCTGCATACAGGATATTAGACAAGTTTTCCAAACCTTTCCGTTATCAGTCTTAAATTACACCCTTGCTATTCCTCAACGTAGCATTATTAGTTGGCCCTGCTGTGCTGGTGGCGGCTGAACTCCTGACCTACTGCCACCGAGACAATGAATCTTCTGTTCGAGCTGTTCAGCTGCACTAGTCTCTTTCTGTCCGTCTCTGTCTTTTTAGGCTGTCTTTGTCTGTCTTTTCCTAAGTTTCACTCTTGTTGTCTGCTTCTGCGTATTTGCATAACTTCCTCGCTGTCTGCCCTCCTTTTCGTTCATCTCCCTTCCTTTCTGTCTTTCCTCTCGGTCCTACTCCCTTTCTGCACTCCAAAGCAGCACATGATGTAAATGTTTGATGGCCGACTGAGGCGTATGACCACTCTGTTTTCCACTTGCACAAAAAGCACATTAAGGAGAGTGAAGGAAAGTAAGGAAGTGCCATGGGAATAGAGAGAGAAGGGAAAATAGAGAGGAGAGAGTGAAAAAGAAAAGAAGAAAAAAAAAACCCTTCATTAGCTGACATTCTGAATTCTTTTAAGTGAATATATATGTATGTAAGCTAAACAACACCCCCATTAAAGATGATCACACATTATGTGAGTCTTTTTAACACTTACTGATGCATTTTATTAAAAATTCAGCCACAATACGCCAACTTTGCACTCACTTACTGTAGATTATACTCGACTTGGCCTCCCTCTGCGTGTTGACGAACATTGTGTTTTTTTAGAAGGGAAAAAGCAGATACTGGAGGGGTTGAGGGACAGATAAGGAGATGGAGGAAAGGAAATGCACATGTGTATATAGAAAGAAGCAGAGAGATAAACAGAGCCCATTTACTACAGTGGAGTGAGCCCTGGCAAAAACAAATAGAGGTTGCTCTACACAGAGGGTTATTTATCTTAGCTTAAATGTCAACCTAAATAACCATCTAGACACAGTATTCCATCCAGCTCTTTGTCTGTTATTGATTTATTTCTTTCTCCATTCGCCTCTGTGACTCACCCAAAATCAGCTTTATGTGAACGTCAAGGAAGACTTGACATGATTATTGTTACTGCTGCAGCCGGTACGTTTACGCCAACGGCTCGCTTCGGCAGCAGGAAGGGAGACAGCGGGAGAGATAAGAGAGATGATTTTATTACAGGATAAATGGCACAAACGTCACAAATTAATTTAAATATTATTAGTTTAAAATGCAAAGAATGCCCTCTTCTCTTTGTCCTGAAAAGTGTCTTTCTCTTTCCACACCACCCACCGCTCTCTTTTCTATCACTCCTGCTTTGTGCATGTGTTGCTCTTATGTAATGTCCTGCAACTTCGTGGGAATTGTGGCCACTGTGTCACATATTGTCCTTGAGCACATTTCAGGTTCTTATGTTGGAGCATGAACAGTATTTAGGAAACGTAGATATTTGTTAAGCGTTTCCTGTGATGGCGGGATAAATTAAGAGGCAAAAGGCAATGCGGTGCCCTGGCATAGAGAAAACTTTCTTTAAACTCCAAAGTAACATTAACCCATCTCAGACAAGCAGCGGACAAGCCGCGTTAAACTTACTCAGGGTAAATAATTGAGAGTCAAGAGGGCTTGGTAAAGACTTAAACATGCATGCACAAGATGTCGGTCTAGCTATCCTAGATCCATATCTTGGGTGTCGCTGAATGTGCACAAACATGAGGAAATATCAGCTTTTGGGACACTATGCCACTGCTTACTACAGGAGTGTAATGCCACTAGATGGTGCTCCATAAAGGCCTGGCTCCCTTAGACTTAGATTGAAATTCATTGAAATAAGTCAGTCATGTTTTTCTGGTTATTCTGGTGTCATTTGTTTTATATGGACCCTCTAATTAATGTTCTGGTGGTCCATCTTTGATTTATTGCTCCATTAATAAGATTTTCGTGTGAATATAAGCTTTGAAGTTTGCTTTGATTGATAGGCGTGATTAACAACACACTTGCTTTTTGTGTAAGACTTTCCGAGCTTCTGTTTAATTAATAAAACATATTTTGTTCTTCACGGACGGCTCGGCTGTAATTGCGGTCCGTCACACGACTTTGTTACACAAATGTTTGACATTTAATGTTTTGCTGTGTCAGTAAGCTAGCATTTAGCGTTAGCTCATCCATCACCCCTTGCACTCCCCCAGCTTCACCCTTTTGTCTGACTTCGTGACGGTCAAAACGTGAACTCCTGGCTTCAAAGTCCTACGAGTGACATCACGGTGGCTCCGCCCACTTCCCCATGTACGGTCTATGGACCCCTGAATGTTGTGATCAAGAATAAGTTTGATAGTGAAACAGTTATTATTATTTAATTAATATATTAGTATTTTTTGACAAACTCAGAAAAAAACACAATCACTGGCCAATTTTTTATTGTTGGCAGTGAATTTAAGACTTCATCAAAGTAGCACCAACTTTCTGGAGCATAAATCCGACCACATAAAGGTCATTCAAAGGCAGCATTATCCCAGACTCTGCCGCTGCTTGGTAACATCGTCGGCAGAGCCTCTGATTGGAGCACATCTTTTTTCCCTGTGGCAAACAGCTATTAATGAGAACAAACCTGGACCTTTTCAAATTCAGGGATGTTGGCTGTGAATCAAAGGTCTAGTTCCAGGCTAGCTCCTATCCTGTCTTTGTGATTCCGGTCCTCCTCATTCTCCTCCTCTGCTTCTTCTCTCCAAAACTGCA
Source organism: Coranthus polyacanthus (assembly GCA_037367275.1). NCBI lineage: Eukaryota > Metazoa > Chordata > Actinopteri > Kurtiformes > Apogonidae > Coranthus > Coranthus polyacanthus. The sequence goes on along the minus strand of JAPQRN010000019.1, from coordinate 4,198,471 downwards.
TGACGTGGTTGAGCAACCTCCATCTCCCGCTCCTCTCTCCCTATACTGAATCAGCTGAGCAGAAAGCTAACTATTACGGATGGCTGAAGGAGGATGATGGCTCATTGTTGTCTATGTGCGCATGCCTTTGTGCATGTTAACATGTCTGTATGTGATTATCTTGGTTAGGAACTCGATTCAAGCCCTGAATATCCGTGGAAAGTTATGCTTGACATATTTCACTCCCTCGTACACGTTAGCAGAGCGTTATGGCCCGGGTTATTTAAAAACTTACTAAGTTAATTTAATAACTGCTCGGTAATTATATCATTTGCACTGGTTGCACTGGTTTCTCTACAAGAAGAAGAAATGATAACCTCTTAATAAAGCAAAAGAAAAACGTCATAAACATTAAGCAGCCAGTGGTTTATTGAAAACAACTCTCTGATGCTGACACGACGCAGCTTCACTATTTAATTAACTCCATCGGTCTTTAATTGAACATGCGTGCCGGGCTAAAGGGCTGATGGCAAAGTAAGCCCTTGGTCTCCTGGGATATCCTGGTCGTTGCTTAAAGCTACTGTAAGGAACATACTGCACTATATACTTGGACTGCTGTCAGTTTTAATTTAACCAGTGAGGTGTACTGCTTGTCATGGCCCCCTTGAACTATGCTGTAGATACAAAAGCAGCAATGTATTTCCATTTTTCCCTAGTGCGTTGGGTATTATGAAATGTAAATGCTATATTTTTCTTTTCCCACTTGGAAAGCTATTGAATAAATCGATTGTTTAGACCGTTATCTCTTATCTTGCAGCCACTGAAAAATTTCAAGAGCTTGTGAAAGAAAGGAAAGGAAAGGCTTTGAAAATTCATACATCTCTGCTCTGCATGTAAATACAATGCATTTGTTTGTTTCACACTTTTTCCAGCTGAGGTAAAAACACTCATCAGAATGTACAGTGTGCACCAACAAACAGTGTCATAAATTGCTTTCATTCTCAGAAAACAATGGCTTTTTCAAAAAGGTATTCATCATGAGGCCGCAATTTTCAAGTGAACTTAAGGTTCCCCTTTTCCCTCCATAAAAGATCTCAGGGATTTGTGAAGCCAATCTCTAAACACACTTAACACAACACAAATAAACAGTCATGTAAACAGGATTACTTCACTGAGTAGTTCATTTATGCACTCGCGCAAAACCCTTCACCAGACGATTACTTTGCCCATAAAGGCATTGCATTAATGCTTATTTTTGCATCTCAGTGCCATCCACAAAACTGTAGAAACATTTTAGCATTAGAATAAGATTTTTAGTGATGCTTTTTGGGTGCCTGTTGTGACACAATATGATACAATTTTGTCAGCTTGAACTACAATTTCTTTCTCCAAGAATTGCTTTGTCCAAGAGTTACAAGCTTACAACCTATATGCAATTGCACAAATCACATTTTTCACACATTGCGCAACACAGTCATACAAATGACAAGCTTAATGATTGTACATACACAACATCTTGGAGCTGGAGTCTCATTTGACAGCATTCCGGTGGTTAAGCAACAGCATAAATGTGTTCAGTACAGAATTGGCAATTTCTGTTCCAATAAATCAATGTTAAATCGCAAAGCGATTAAATAGTGTTTAAAAACCATGGTTACTGCGCACAGTGTGTATGATAATGCAGCCTCATGAATCGGCATTTTCTTTCATTGCAGGGCTGCAGGCGCTTGTCCTAGGGTCTCTGCTAAACATGTGGCCTTTAGCACCAGCATTCAGGAAACATCGGAAAACCCATTTATCTTCATTATATTCTATGCTCATCCCCTTTCCTCCTCCTCATCGTCCCCCTCTTTCTGCAACCCCTCCTCCATCTCTCTTGCCATCTACCCTCCAGTGATAGTGTGACATTTGCAATGAAATTTTGGATGCTGCAGAAGCCGCGTCTCTCGTTTCTAGCATTGTTTAAACCTGTCATTTCCAAGTGAAATTCTCGCCCATTTGCATGTTTCATATTATGTCACTGCTGATTCATTGGAAACTGTTAAAATAGGGGCGCTTTGAATCCAGCCTCCTCTCTTAATTGTTGGCACCCTTATTTATTTTATTTTTTGTTAGAGCATTCATTTAAGATGGAATTGATTTTCCTTTCAGAGACGCGTCACATTCCCCGCTAGAATTAAAGAGAAAGAAGCAGCAGGAGAAAATGAAGCACCAAGAAAGAGCGCAGATGCCATTTAATTTTGGTAAAGAATGGGGTTATGGGAGTGTGGAACGACCATGCATGTAGTCACTCTGCTTTTTAGGGCAGCTATAACTGTGAATTTTGTCATTAACATATTACTCACTGTGAGATTGAGCAAGCATATGTGTGAATGCGACATCCACATACTTCTTGGTCTGCATGCATACTTTCATCCGTCTCCGTGGGAATACAGCTGTGCCATTAACCTATTGCTCTTGGTGGTGTGTGTCTGTGCTTTTCTGTGTGTTTGTGAAGTACCAGCTGTATATTCTCTTCAGCACATTTAGGGGAGCACAAGCGTTCATTAATAACAAGCGCTCTAAAGCACCGTTTGCTAAACTGAACCTGAATGCAACAGTACATTTCCTCTCTGCCTCTTTCCCCTCTGTCTGCTCTAAGAAAGAAATAGTGATTATTCTTTACTTGATTGCTGTCTGTCATACTGACTGAAAGTAATTGTCGCAGCAATCAATTTTTTTTTTTCCTTTCCGCTGGCATGCGCAGCGATGCAGAGGGAGGCAGAGCCGCACTGTGCTTTATCTTAGCGCAGACTAGCCACATCAGAAGTCATTATATCTGAAGTTATTCAAAAGTTGTTCTAGCTGAGCATGAATTAACGAAGACAGAGCATTTCTCGTTACATAGACTCGGTGACCAGAGGAACTGTTCATTTTCCCAACCAAAAAAATCATGCAAACTCAGGGAAGCAAGTGTAAAAAGTTTGGCCTCAGCCCAACTAACATACATTTAGTTAAATCGTCAGATTCTTCTAAGATGCAGTTGTGTCTTTTGTATTCATTGTGACGTATGTAATGCATAAAGAGTGCCCCATTGCCTCTCATCTGAGCGCTCCTCGACAACGGCAACAGTAGCAACACTCGCTGCTTTTAGTTAAGAAGCTCACTAACATCAACAAATGACTCGCAGCACAGCACAGACACCAACGCAAACTTCATCGAAGCCCCTGAGGACACACGCGTGTTACGAATTGTACCTTTTTAAATCACCAAATAACAACTTGTGCTCCTGGGCAAAAAAAAAAAAAAAAATGATATGATATGATGCCTCACAGTTGCATTCACAGAGCTTCCAGGGATTGGGAGATTAATCATTCAAATTCAGGGGAAGCGGTTTCTGTTGACTGTCTGGTTCCGAACCTCAGTCTGAATCACAGTCTTATGGCACAATACGATTCTCTGTGCAGCTTTCCGATAAACAAGACATTACATACACATTAATACACTGTCACATTATTGTCATCCTGATTGTTGTTGCCATGTTTTTGTCGCCCCTTCTCTCTCGTTGTGATTATTGCCGTTGGTTGCTCTGCTTTCTCAGCCTTAGAATGTGTGTATGTTTTAACAGCAGAGTGTGGGTCTTGATGCATGTACAATATGTCCATCTGTGCCTGTGATTTCTGGCTGTGTGTGTGTGTGTGTGTGTACGTCTCTTGTCTCCTTGACTTACCGTCACCATAGGCCTATGGGGAAACCACCACCCACACACTTTCTGATATGCAGTGTTATATGCAAACTTTGTGCGCGCGTGCGTGTTGATGTGAATAAAATAGGACTTGCAGAGCGGCTGAATGGTTTAGTGTTAGTTTGTGCTCAGGGATAAAAGGATTTGTGTGCATTGTTTGTGTGTATTTGTGTCTGAGTGTGTGTGAGAGGGACACAGTAACCCAGGGAGGTTATATGTGGGGGGACTTTTACATTACTATTCTGGTTGTTTTAGCTGAAATGGAACAAATTTGTACCAGGACATGGTTACTAACACTGACTTAGTTGTTTTTTTTATGACCAGTTATCAGGATCAATTATCTAGTTACTGTCTCCCATGAAATATAATATTATTTAAACTGTTTTGCTTACAACCCTACATTTGCTGCACATATAAAAATGAATTATTACCTCCAAGTGAATTACTTCAGACTTAAAAGTAACTAAATGCAGTTCTGGGACGAGGATCTAGCCTGTTGTAGATGGTACCTGTAGGATTATATATTTTACAAGCCTTTCTTTATTATGAACGCTGGTTTACAACTGTTGCTGAAGTGCAACACTCCTCTGTTAACAGTTTCATCTGCTGGCCAGTTTTTTGTCTTTTTTTTTAGAAAGTTTTGGACACTTCGTTTACTTTTACTTTCACCCATGACCGACGTATAGTATATCTCTAAGCCTAAAAGAGGAAAAGCCTTAACAGATTCCTGCACGTTTGTGTAGTTACGTGAAGTTTGTCCTGGAGTGTTTTTTGTGCTTGGAGCCAATCATTTGTTGACATTAGCTACCTCCGTTACGAGGCGGACGACTGTCTCCGTTGCCTACATCCATGATAACAACCACAATACATTGATTTCTAAGTAGAGAACTTGGGTCGGATTTTTCACGAAAATCCTTACACTCCCTCCTGGGTTCTACATGGCCTCTGTGCCGCTCCTCTGCAATGTCAGAACTGTACAACACTAGTTAGCATTATCTACAAAATGCAGACATTTTACATGAGCAGTGCATGAGCAGGTGCAAATCTTCCACATCGAACCTTGTAAGGCTGTTTTCAAGCACACTCAACAAATCAGAAGCAGCAGGGTTTTAAACTGACAGAGCAAATAATGGATATAAAATGTTCACTTCCTTTGATTAATGTATTATTAATATTGTACGATGATTACAAACAAGGCACGATTTCTTTCTTGTCTCCAAATGATTGCTTTGAAAAAGGCTGTAAATGTGGTGGCCGTCATTTTTTCCCATCAGTATGAGCTATAACTCACCTGCCAAAGGCTCAAGCTCAAGTTGATGATGACACTGGGGCCTTGTGCTGATACAACGCGGCGCCTCTAGGGCGTTCTGTCATAACGCATCAAAATTAGGTTGACTGATGATACTGTCAGTCAAAGTTGTAATTAGTTTACAGCTTTGTTTTTGACAAGGTCAGCAGAGAAGACCCTGATGGCTATTACAGACCGTCACTATGTATTGGTTGGCTGTGTAGCTGTTTGTCTGGGACATATGTGTGTTTGTATGTCACGTCTGAAACTTGGGGTTGAACGCTCTCACTCTGATAAAATAAATGACATTCATTTGACCGTGCAGTAACCCCAGATAGACTAAATAACAACATCAGGGCTTGTGTCCACGTAGTGTTTTTCTCTGGCAGAAAAGTGCTGGCAGGGCTCTGGGATGAGAGAGAAAAACTGTGTAGTATAGTTTGACAGTCAAAGAATATTAATCAGAATACTCACATAATAAGCGCTGCCTGTCTGTTTATATCTTGCGCCACATGACTCAGGCTTTCTCTCACATCTTTCACTCATTATGGACTGTCCTGTATGTCCTTGACCGCAGAGTATTGTTGAGAAGTAGTTGACATTGGCTGTGTTGGAAAACAGTAAGCAACTGCATCATTGTGTCTGTATGTCAGAATGTGTGGTTGAAACCCTGTATGATTTGAAGTACAGGGTGATATAGGTTTAGCTATGAAGATATGAATCTATGAATGCATGCGTGCGTGATTGACAGAAGAATCTGAATCACAGAACTACATGTGTTAATGTTGTTGCCTCTGACGTAGAAAAGTACTAAATCATGTATGATAGAAGGCGTCTACAGGTGTCCAGATTGTTCTTCGTGTTGTGATCATAGGCTGTAGTCTGTCAGTGTAAATCCTGAATAACTTACAGGTGTTTCCAACAGCGACTAGTCTATGCTAAAAGCCTCTGATTGGAAAGCTGGATTGCGAGTGTGTGAGGGGGCCTCCGACATTTTGTGCCCAGGGTCCTCTGCATTCTTAATCCGTCTTTGGTTACAAGGATATGAAATTAGATTTAGGATCTATTGCCCACCTCCGTTTGTGCTTCATCGATGTGTGTGTTAGATCAGACCTAAGGGTCACGCAGTGCCATGTGGCCGGTGTTTATCCATGCTGGGATGTTGGCCGTGAAAGGTTGGCACCACATTCACATCCAAAAGTCATCTCTCGCCTCTCTCTGTCTTTCCTGTCTTCATGTTGCACCCAGTCATGGATACTGACTGGATACCCATGGGTGTGATAATTTTATCTGATCACCCAGAGCTACTCTCAGATTTGCCAGTGTCCCAGTTCCTAATGACTCATCCTAAGATGTGTATCCCTACAGGCATTTGTTTATTTATTCTGATAATCATGTTTCAGTCAGTGAATTGAATTCTGCTACCGCTGGCTGTGTATCTAATATGAAGCCTCGCGTGTCTCATCTAGGGCTGGGTATAGAACTTCAATACTTTTATGGTATCGACCGACTCGATTAGATCAAGTACTGAAAAAAATCGTATCGTTCGATATCGTCCGATACCAGATCTTAATACCTGAGTAAATCTCATCAGTATCAGTGTGTGGAGCACTGACAAATGGCTCTTATACATTTTTAAAAATGTCGTTAAAATGGGGAAATCTGTATCGCTTCGGGACCAGAATTGAAGCCAAGGTATTAGTATTAGTACCAGTATCTACATTTTTTGGACGATACCCAGCCCTAATCTCATCAAAACCTTCAGAGACCAAAGACTTCCCAGATCTTAACAGGCTCTCACTGAGAACAAGTAGACCAGTTTAATAGGGTTTAACTCATGAGAACAGTTGACGTAATGCTGGTTAAAAAAAATATTTCAAACTCTGTTGATGCCAGAGGAGTACGTGAGCGGTAAGTAAGAAGCATTTTTTAGCTGAAGTCTGCTTTCTCTGTCCTTTGTAACAGTTTATAGTGTTTATTTCTCCACCTGCCCTCGCTCTCTTCCTTCTCTCTCCATCACCTTCATCCCATGATTAAAGCTCAGCTTGCCTTCAGTCTATTCCTGTTCATTAGCCCTGCTCTCCAGCAGGGCTTGTTTAGTTAGTGTCACATTGATTTATACACACCCAAACTGTGAGAGGTCTTTTCATATACTGGTCTGACTTTAATGACCCTGGTGCCCCATACACAGAATCCAAATGGCAAGAACGGTTCAAACTATTCCCATTCAAACTTCAAACATTTATACCTATGTCCAAGGTTGAGAATTTCATTTCGTAGGTAACTCAGACATAGTAGACGTAGTATATGTACATTCAGCACAACCTTTACCCCTCATGGAAAAGGAGAAAAGGGTCTTTAGATATAACATTGTAGGTTTTCAAATTTTGAGTGAATTTGTTTGACCGTATACTGTTATTTCCACACGTTATTTGCTCATTAAATACGTCTGTTTGGGTGAGTGTCTACTACATTGTTATGTCACAGCTGAGCAGACATTCAGCTGAGAACACGTGAATAACGTTGGTATTTTTAGCCATTCATCCTCCACGGAGAGTGTGAGTATTTTTAAAATACTTTGATGGAAATGACATTTGTGTTGGCCAGAGGACTGTCATTTTGCATTTTACAGTGACAAAGGAAGCATTTTTCACAACGCAGTTGAAACGCGTGGGATTTGGCTTTGGAAACAGCACACACTATTTATTCTATTCACTCCATTCATTTCACACTGGGGACTTATGCCATCACCCATTTCTAGTTGTTCCGTCATAGGCTTTCACCAATCACAGTAACTATAGCTGCTCTACATTGCAAGATTAGCCAGTACAGCATGCATTATTGACTTCATGAGGATACGATTGCCATATCTGCAGTTTGCTAATTATTTGACTTCATGTGAAATGATCACATTCGGGCTGTCCTGAGCAATTTTTTCACTATTTATCATTCATCTGCCAGGAGCCTAGGTTTCTAAAAGAAATCTGGCTGGCTCCGTGGATAATATCTGAGTGACTGATAATAGCAGAGTGATAGTTGGCAGTATTTCACACATTCATACAACTGGTTAATCAGAAATGCAGCTCGGAAAGACACGAATATGAATGGTGTGCTCTCTGTGAGCCTTTTTTATTCACCACTACTTGAATCTTGTTGGGGGAAAAAAAAATCTGTGATTCAAAAGGAACAGCAAGTGCTCAGTGTAGAGGAAAGAACCACGACACGGTGTTTATAATCACAATCACAAGCCACAGTTTGAATTTTGAAATGTACTGTGACTAGAAACAGCTGATGGATTTCCCTATTTGTGCAGTTAAAACACTACTGCATTAAAGATAGCAATATCACCCACTCATTATTTAGATATTAAAATAATTATCGATACCTGGGTTTACTGGATAATTTAATTAAAACGCCGAGTTAATGAAGACTTGTGAATGGCAGCGAACAGTACGTTATTAGCAATAAAAATTCAAGCATTGTTCTTTAAAAGGATATTTGAAAAAGACAGGAATGACAGATTGTGGACATCAGTAAGATCGATCGCATTGTGAGATCGTCAGATTGCCCACCACTACATCTATGTTTTAATATCCTGTTAATACAAGCTGGGAGAGAATAATTATGAGCTAAAAGTTTGAGTTATATGCCAGGAAAAACTCCTGCAGCGGGAGGATAGTGTTGGGTCATAACTGTTGTTGCTAACGTTGCCGTTACGCTTTTCTAAGATCATTGTGACAGGGTTGCGTATCTGTCAGATTGTTTGTCTCGATTGGTCGATTGACATTAATATATGTGGATTTACCATCATATCAAGCCCTTGTCGCTGGTTTTACAACATAAAACTGTTGTGGATAATGAAATAAATAGTCATGGTATCACTTACACTGGATCTGTGGATGCTGTGGACCTTTTCCAGCCAAGAAGGAGACTTTCTGTCCACCGTAGGTCTCCCGATGGAAACATCATAACTCTGTGGCATGCGGGAGAGATTTCATATAGGAAAACATTTCAGGAGAAAGGTGAACTCTGTGGAAACCTGACAGAGTCACATAGAGGTACAGTATGCACACATGCACACCGCAAACCTACACAGATTGATTTTAAGGAGGGAAACATATAGATTAGGAAAGTATATTTAGAACTTCATAGAGAAGTTAATGAGGGAAACATACCAGTGGAGCAGTGAAACATCTTGTGCACACACACACACACCTTAGTTTTAATTGCCTTGATAAATGGCTGCTGGCTGGAATAATGTTTCACATCACATGGCCTAGAAAACCCAGCGTGTTTTATGTGAATAATTTCTCTCATTTTTCCTGGTTTAGCTTGTGACTTGTCTTAAGACTCTTTCATGAGATGGAAACCAGTACGTGTTATTATGCGCCTTCAAAAAAGGAGGCTGGCTGAGAACTTTCCAATAGTGCACTCAGGTAATCGCGAATCAAATTGCAGTGGCACAGAAAATCTCAGGACTTTTGTCCACTTGCGCAAATTTCCCACCGTTTTTCTAACTGTTGGGTATTTGTGGTGAGGGCTGGAGTCCTTTTAGGCTCTTCAGCACCTTCGTAAGTAGCATGGATTGAAATAGTGGGCCCCCATTTTGAACTGAAGACTTCATATCATACACATCAACATTCCAAGCAATTCTCACATTAGTCATGTAATTGCAGCATGAACGACAACATAATTACTAAAACGTTGGTGGAGACAATCAGACAATGGCATCAACCATTATACCTATAGTATATTATCAAGGGCATATAAAACAATGTTATATTACCACGAAACATACTCTACCTATTTCAGTTCTGATGTTTTAATAGTTGTTGAATCATTAGCATTTAAACCGCAGTCATTTTCTATAGCTGAGGAATACACTTTTGACTTTTAGATGCATTGTTGTGTTTTTTTCTACTACAATGAGGTCTGATAATATGCTAATTCTACTCTACTCTCTGCAGAAGCCCCGACTGTTTTGTATTTCTTCCTTTACCTCATTTCAGCTTTGCTTTTGGACCCATTAGCTCATTGACTGCAAGTCTTCCAGGAGTCCTCCCACTCTTTGTTTCCTCTCTCATATGTAACCTTTCAGATTATTCCAAGAGGCACCGAGCTCTGAGCCAATGGGCCTGGCATTTGAAGGTCAGTCTCGCAGAGTCACCGTAGAACCACAAAACCCTGATCAGACTACGGAGTAGAGGGCAGAACAAATTAACACTCTTACAAACACACACTGACATATTTCTTAGTGATACGGGATGATACGTCAAGATAACATCCATGGACGGCGAAGGCAGTTTGCAATCTTAGAGGGTTGCGTTTCTAACTTCTTAAAAAGGTCGTTTAAAGGTCCAAACTGGCAGATTTACTTGTGCCTGTGTGCTTACATGAAGTTCATGTTTGAGTCTTTTTTGTGCTGGGAATCGGTTTGACTTTTGTTCACGTTAGCTAATTGCGTTACTAAGCTCACGACCGTTTCCTACATCCATGATAACAGTCTGTGCGCTGATTTCAGGTCAGTTTCTGAAAATCCTTACTGCCTCTCTGGAGTCCTTCAGTCCATTCTTCTGCTCCTCCGCAGTGTGCATAACATTAGCTTGGAAATGCAGTCAGTTAATGTCAAAAAACAGCTAGCTCCCAACACAAACTTCACGTAAGCATACTGAGCATGTGCAGATCTTCCATATTGAACCTTTAATTTTAATCTAAATTAAACCACTAATGATATTTAACCTCAGACAAATTCAAGATATAAGCCTACTTATGAAATGACTCGTACTGTCATAGTTTGCAGCTCTAGAAAAGAGACTAAAAATCCACTGCCTAGAGATAAGAAAACCTGTTTTGGAGACAAACATGGCCTTGACTAAACTGTCTAAGTGAACAGCAGAGGAAACTGTTTATACCCTTTTCAAATAAATCACAAAGCAAGCCGAGCTGCAGAAAAGTTCTATTCACACAACGAATAACATATTGACAGAAAAATTCTCTCCTTTGTGTGTTTAAGCCTGTTTTGACTTTACACAACACCCAGGCTTTTTTGGTTTATCTATTGTACACTCTGCTGTGAGACACAAAGCAGAGCTCTCATAAATCCCTAAATCTGTCGCTCAGTGTCGTCTCAAGGTTTGTGACAAGGTTGCAAAACAACAGATCGATAGATTAGCGAGAGCAGCATCCCTAAAGGTAGAGTGTCGTGTTTTTTCACAGGAACGTCGCTCTTCTTTTTCCGTCACTGTCTCTTTCACTCCTGCTAATGTCCCTTCATATTTGATCAGCGCCTCAAACTGTTCTGAAGTTTCTCTTCCGAACTCATTGGCACAAAAAAGTGACGGTCACAAGGACGTTGTGGCATGTCTGGATTGATGCGTGGGTGTCTGTGCATGTACTGTACCCGTAATTCAAAGACGCTAATGTCAAAAGCTGTCTGTTGTATTAATATTCTGCTCTGACTCTGTGATGTCCTCCTATTAGTCCCAGTTACCAAGCTGAGCTCTGATTGTAGACTCTGCAGACTCCTGCTGCGGGGCCGCAAATAAAAATACATGCACATCAGGATTACATAGCCACATTTTTGGCCTCTGTAAATTGTCTGTTACTTCAATACTTGATTTTGCTGATTAATTCTCCGGCTTAGCTAAATCGGGTTTCTGTCAGAGCTTAACTTCTTGCAGCCTGTGTGCAGTAGTCTGGCTCGCAGGATGTACTCTGCCGGAATAAGCGAGATTATTTCAGTCGCTCAGTAGTAGGATCGGCATTCTTTTTCCTTCCGCTGAGTCCCCTTCGCTACGTGAAAGAACTCCAGCCTCCGAGCTGCAATTACACACGGCAATTTTTTTGATAAAGACACATGCCTTTTTGTGTGGCGTTTTCTTTTGTAAGGATTTAGTCATTTTAATAGCACAACGTGCTTCCTCATGTGCCCTTTCCACCAGAACAACTTCTCTCCTGACATTATTTTGCAAAGACGCTGTCGCAGCATCCTGCACTCAGACGACTGTGATTCTTTTAAAGAACCAGACTTTGGTATGATTGCTGTCAATCACAATCCATTACAGTTGTGTACCTCTGAACTTATCACTTCCCTTTTATCATATTTTTCTAATAATTGCACACTGTCAAACAGTGGTGGCAACTCATGTGTCTAAATGAAACAGCTCAGTGGAGAGATATTCTAACACTTGTGCTGATGCTGAAAACCAACAAACATTACTGTTTCACTCAGAAATTGGTCAAGGATTAATAAGGGAATCGATAAAGGATCAGACCAGTAAGCAGAGTCGCGTGGCATTATCGACAAAGTCTTGTCAACTCCCATCCGTAATTGATAGTGATATCGAAAGGTTTGTTAATCACTTTGCTACAAGGTTGAACATGTTTTATTAATTTCCTCTTAATGCGTCATCCTTATGTGACTTTGCTGATGTGCTTTAGCCCAGACAGTGATCCAGGTCATTTTGGTGCATGTCCCGCGTGTTTCTTCTGCAACAACTGCCAAAGATAATTAAATATTGTCTCTCTTCTTTTCCTTCTTCTCATTCCTCACGACACTCCTCCTACGCTCCTGTCTGTTCGTGTTATGCACGTTGTTCCCTTTTCTTCTCAACCCAGTATTTTCTTGCGGTTGACTCCCTTCTTATTTCTCAGTTGTATATGTCACGGGCAGCAGAGTGGAGCTTGCGTTGTAGTCATCATTAATTCAAAGCAAACAGAGGGCTTCCTTTTTTCTCTCTTCTGCATGATGCATGAATTTTTAAAAACTTTTTCACTTCTTTCTAATTCCTAAAAACTCACACCGCTGTTTGTAGGTACACATCATGAAAAGCAGCGTTGTTTTTTTTTAACACTTGGATTTTTTTAACCAAGTGAATAGGCTTTTGCACCTGGTTTACTTCGTTCGATGTAAAACCTGAGTTTAAGTTAAGAGTTTCACTTGACCTCAGTGATGTGTAAAACACACAGATGACAGAGAGGCACTGAAGACAGGCAACTCCTTTCCTTTATGAAAGATGAATTTAAGAGGAAACTAAACTCCCGGCTTTCAGACTACTAGAGACTTTAGGAAACTGATTGCCACTCTCAAACACATTACCTGCTGGTACTTTGCGGTTAAGAGGATATTTCATGTAATCTCTGTCTAACTCACTCTATTTCCTTCCATTTCCACCTCCAGCCCTCTCGACGACGATAAGTTCCCTTCAGTCTGCTGCTTTACTCTCCAATCCGTCACCGCGCTACATTTTCACAACCAGTTCATCGACTTCATGTCTTGCATGCAGCCTAATAACAGTTATCTTAATTGAAATCAATAGTGGGATATAGAATTGACTATGGCCAGGAGGGACTGAGTGGTGGCGGCTTATGTATTTTCCCTCCGTCTGTACCGCTCCCTTCATGCTTATTCATCTCACAGTTAATATTATGCCCTGCAGAGAATAACCACCAATAATTGTGATGGAAACTGATGAAGAATGTTGTTTATTACATTTGCTATATCACTTCTGTCATGCCTAGTTTTATACTTGCCACTTGTTTTTCTGTCAGTGTTTCTTTGACGGTAGAGACAGGCAGGAAAGATGGGAGGGAGGCGTGATGGCATATAACAAAGGTTGCGTGCCAGATTGGTGGGTGCACAGTATGTGGCTTAGTCATCTGAGCCACCATGACACCATCGAACCCCACGGTTTAGTGCGCGGTTTTGCTCCACAAGGAGTTAACAGTACACAGATATTACCTGCTATTTAGACGTTTTTTTTTCATATTTTTAGAGCTTTATTCTGTATGAACGCCACTAAAAAGTCCCCTGTTGTGTAGAGTTATTATGAAAATACAGAAACTGCCAGAAAGACAGAACTCCAAACCATTAGCCTCCATGCACGCACCATTGCGCTATATTCAGTAAAGTAACGCATGAAGCAAACGGAGAAAATGAAACATGATTTGTAGATTTCCCTTCAGAATAAATTGAGGTGTAATGGCCTCTAAGAAAAGTCTCTATACATGTTCTATACATGTTCAGTGTTATTTTGTTGCTCTTGTTCTAACTTTTGATTGAATTGTGAGTGAAATTGTATATGCCGTATCTCACGTACCAGCTTGTAAAGGCCGGAATGAGCTCGGCTTCATTGTTTTCACATTATTTGCTTTGGAAATTGTGAATTTGCCTGGATGTCACTGATGAGCGATTCTATTCTCCATCCTCATGCAGGTCTGTCTTTTGTCCGTCGTCCTTGACTTTCGCTTCCATTCTTTTGCAAAAAAAAAGTCTTTTGTGTCTCCTCCTCTTCCGGATATGAAAAGCGCAGTTTGAATTATAACATTTTGCACTTCCTTAATGCTGCTTGCTCCAAAGATTATAAAGTCTTTTCTGCTTGAAAAGTCCGGTACAGTATCAGCTTGTGGGAGATTTAATGACGAAAATACGGAAATAAAGATTCAAGTTCAACTTTAAATCTATCAAATCGAACCTGAATGTAGAAATAAACCTGTCAGTTACACACTATGGGCATGCGAGAGTGAGTGTGGGACACTGCAGAGCCATTTATTTTTGCGCGTGCTTCTCTGTAGAAGATGCTAATGACTCCGCGGCGGCAGTGGCTCGGCAGCAGGCTGGAAGCACCTGGAAGACGACGGGCAGAGTGGAGATAACGCCACCGAATGGCTAACTAGGCAAGCGCAGAATAAAACCACCGCTTCTCTGTTAGACCTGCTCCAGGGGACCGAGTGCTTACTTTAGCATTCAAATAGTGTAGTGAGTGTGTGTAGAAGAGCAATATTTATGTGGATTAGAACAGGAAGGCACCCAATTGACAATCGTGAAATGAAGTATGTAATCCTTCGCTGGTGGGTATGACAGGGATGGGGATAGCTATTTATTTTGATATTTATTTTTCAAGGTGGATTCTGAGAATGAACAACCAAGTAGAGGCTGTGTTTAATATTCATGATAGTCTTGGAAAAATAGAGTTACATAAAAACAGTTTGTCTTTAAAGCGAAAGTTACATCTTTCATTTTACCATTGTAGAATTTCAAGATGTTCCTCACACTTGGTCCTTTCTTTCTTCTCTACATCTTAAATTTTCTTGTAGTTCTTGTAGACCTTTTAGTCACCCTTTATGTGGTTGTTAACTTGACAGAGGGGGCTTTTAAAAGCCCTTTGATCAGCAGTTTAAGAAAGTATTCCTTCTTTCTCTTAATAAGAGTGTTTTTTTTTCTTTTTTAACATTTTGCACACCCTCCTCCCCTTCTTCTCTCCTTTAACGTATTACGTCTGGGTCTTATATGAGCTTTGATAACAGCGTTAGTCCGAGCTAGACTGTGAGGGCAAACCAGCAGAGAATGAACTGTAAGGAAGCCAGAGGTAGTTCGATTCCACCGATCCTCAGTGTCCTCTGTAGACCTGTTGACCTATGTAAGATCACATGGCCTTAAAAAATCAAATGTGACTCTTATGATACTAAATTACTTGTTACCTATTGAGTTTCCGAAGTCTAATCTTTAATCCTCAGAAATGATGGACGGTTGTTTGTAAAGGAACGGCTTACTGCAGTAATGCCTTTCCTCTTCATTATTTTGCCCACATCTGCTCTTTTGCTTCTACCTTTTGACTATTGAGTTTTAAAGATCCCACTGCCCGAAAATACCCTCTGAGTATAAACTAAAACATACTTGTCATGTGTCCCGCTACTAACATTTTTCGTCATCCAGCGCTGAACTGCCTTTCCCTTTATGTTTAGTAACAGTCTGGAGTTGATGTTTATTATTGTATTTCAAAGTGTAATTTGTTTACACCGCTGTTGTGTGTGTTCTCTTTATGTAAATGACTTTGTGCACATAAATGTGTGATTGTATAAGCTTGATACATGCAGAGAACACAGCTACCAGCTGTTAGTAAAAGGCTGACGGCCTGTTTACAGAATGAATGGAAATCATACAAGCAGGTCATAGACCATATATTAGAAGGGTGTGTTATATTCTCTGCGTTAATCTGCATTCAATGTGCAGTGACACTGATTACATTAACACTCCATCTGTGATAAACTCACTCCCTCTCTGTGTAGCCCGTCCTTTTTCAGTTGTCGGATGAGTCTTGTTTGCGAGGACACTCCCCGTTTCTGTTTCTATCACTCTCTCTACGTGTGTTTTATGCGTGATGTTGAGTGAATTTACATCTTGTCAGCAGTGACGCAGGATGTTGCTGGGATTTGGTAGATGTAAAGTCGTGGGGGTGCGGCAGCACCAGCAGGAGAACTGTGTGTGCTGCTCCTGTTTGTGAACCTACACTCATAAGTACACACCTTTTCTAAGCTTTTGTTCCGTTTAATAGGATTAGCAAGTCGTGTTTGTCATATGGCTTATTGTAAAAATAAGCTGTCTCATTATCAATGATGTGCTGTAATTTCTTCTTTAGGAGTGCAAAATATATTTATATGATTGACAAAATAGTCTCCTTATGTGCTTTTCCATTCTGCTGAGAGTGAAATGAATACGATACACTGTTTATTTGCTTTTTAAGACACTGAAAATGAAGTTGTTTGCATAGCAACAGTAAATTCTGTAAAGTTTGACGTATAATTCATTAGTGTTGCACAGTGGATGAATGAATCTGCTTCACTACTGTCTGGATGAAACTGTAAGATACTAATATGATATAGTGCCGTTGTCAGGTGAATTAATTTCTTACATCGTTACAAGTTACAATAACTTACAGAAGTGGTGTAAATGAAGTGTCATATTCCATCTACTATCACATTGCTCTTCTGTCTATTTATGTATATTAAATGCTATTATATTGTATTGATATTTAGACCAAACCAAGAAGCGATGCCACCTAATGAATCATTAATCCGTAGACTTTTCGCAGTATGTATAAAAGCTGGTAGATATATGCACCCTGAGTCCATGTTTCTGTCTGTTTGCCCATGTATCTGAGCACATATTGTTTGCACTGTGTATGTGTGCATTTGTTTGTGTAAGGGTAATGAGGCATGAAATGGAACACGGCTGGTCCAGAGTGTTGACGTATGGAGGCTTGGTTGTGACACACAGGGCCCATAGATGAGTGTAGCCTCACCAAGCACCAGGCGGGACGTGATGACATAAAATAGAGTAAAGGGTTTCTTGGGAAAAAAAATTATGGCTGCCAATTGATTTAAAAACACGTACTAACCATTCGCACAGATTTCAAATAAGACCATTAGGACCAAAACCGACTTGGGCACATGTCTTATCTGCAACAGAAATAAAAACATAATCCAGGCCTATATGTTAAAGGGTGGTTTGAATTTCAGAACCGTCAAGGCCATTCAAAATAGCTTAGAAGGCAAACATTTCTTAAACGCACCAATATAAATGATAATGAGCAGCAATAAATGCGTCCTTTACATTCAGCCGGTTACTGAAACAGACCAATCTCTTTACATTATCAGGGAACCAACCAGTGGTGTGTCATGTGACCGACGTACACTATGACCAAAAGTTTGAGGACAACCCTGATCATGTATCTGTGTAGCTGTTTTTTAGGTTTAATATGTTTAATTGTAGGGCAGTCTGAGTGCTGCAGCATCATGGAAAAAAAACGGCAGAATTTGAAAACGCACGCCTTCCTTCTGCGCCTCTCTCTCCTCTCTGTCCAAATTAAAAGACAGACGATATGATGCTGTTTCACACCGCTGCGAAAAAGTGAAGCCACTTTTCCAACCTTTGTCGAGCCACGTGGTAGAGCAGTAGAGCTGCGTCGGACGGAATACGAACG
>JAPQRN010000019.1:4164018-4180619 GCA_037367275.1 Coranthus polyacanthus | reverse complement strand
ACACACACACACACACACACACACACACACACACACACACACACACACACACACACACACACACACACACACACCAGCATAAACTAAATCGTCTAAAGAGCAAATTCATATGAAAACAAATAGACACAACATTTGCACACACCACATCTACACAATGCAATGGTAACAGAGCACAGCAAGAAAGCCGATTCCCCCTTTTTCTTTTATCTTCACATACCAAACCCAGGAGTGACGACGGTTGCAGAAAGGGCTGATGGGAACTTCCAGACTGGATGACACTGTCGTCATCGTCTTGATTACTCAAAAATCAATTTGTTCCTTGTTTGTCTATTGTTCTCTGCAAGTCTCAACTCAATAACTTACTTGATTTGATTCATTGATGATCAAAGCGTACGACTGGTACTATTGAACCAGTCCTGTAAAGCAGTAGCACACACAGCTGTCACATCCTGGAATCCCACTGTGGAACATCACAGGGCACAAGTTCAGCAGGATTAATCTCAGCGTCCGTCATTTGATAACTGCTTTTGGTCTCAACAAGGCAGCATGTGGTAGTTCAGACTGGCAACCGAAAGTCACTCTCCATGCCCCTTCCAACCACAAGTCAGCGGTGTTTCAGCAAATAGGATGAGACAAAACGTGGGTTTGAACCAGTCTGAAAAAAAAATCCTCATTCCATCATTCATAACCGAGAAGAATACTTGCAGTGCTGCCAAAAGCGTTTTCAGGTTTAAACAAAAAAAAGGCCAGTTTATTTAAAAACTGAAACCAGACTAAACACTAGGATCAGAAAAATTCCAAAGAAAAAAAAGGACATTTAAAATGTGTTTTGTACAAAAACAGGCAAAAGAAAAACACCGCCTAATCCGTGACCCGGTGTTGATCACAGCACCTGTTCCTGGCCGGTCTTCCTCCGAGCGTCCAGAGCCATGTGTCTGCCTGTCCCTGTCC
Source organism: Coranthus polyacanthus (assembly GCA_037367275.1). NCBI lineage: Eukaryota > Metazoa > Chordata > Actinopteri > Kurtiformes > Apogonidae > Coranthus > Coranthus polyacanthus. The sequence continues at coordinate 4,179,668 of JAPQRN010000019.1, read as the reverse complement.
TGCTGAAATTGACGCTGTTCCCGTTTCTAGTCCCTGCCTCAGTTCGAGTGTGCCGGACCACATACAGGTCACATTTCATAGATGATCTTTGATCCCCCAGCCTGGAGTAACCAAGGTGTATATTTGCATGGGCCAAACCAGCAACTGCTAAACAAGCTGGATTTCTTAACAACAACAGGGACTATTGAATTACAACGAGTGAACTTTTTTCATTAAGCATCAATAAAACATAGAGAAAAGCCTTAACCTTTAAACAAAAGTTAAGTCATCCAAAAATTAAGACCAGTACATAAAGAAATCAAGCCAATACATACACGGTGTTTACATTTAATTTAACTTTTTTCTCTGCAGTAACTAAAAGTCAGGCCAAGGCTAACGACACCTTTTATCTAATCTTGAGCAATAAAATAGAAATGACTGCAGCTGTGGTGGCGTGTAGTAGTAGTGACAAGCTACTGTACAGCATTTCTAATCTGTTTCTATCTCCAAGAATGCATCATTAATTTTTTAATGGCTGCAACCTTATAGTCCTTCAACTGAAGTGTCTGTCTCACCTTAGCTCACTGTAAAGTAAACAGACCTTCCTCAGCGACGCAGGACTTGATAACATTAGCAGCGGCCTTTTTATTCAAGAATTAGTACATCAATAATAGCCTATCATGCAAACAGAGTAACATTCTTTCTGTGTTCCCTTCTCATGTCACCCGACATCCTTCGTAGCACTCCATGTGTCACAACAGCCGTGTCAGTCTCACTGTACATGCTAATTGTACCTACATGGGGTCTGATTTCACAGAGCAGCAGCACACAGCATGAAGTGAGTGATAAGGACTACAGCGGCAACTTTAACCCGCATCGAGACGCACAATACTCACTTCTGAAAGCAGCACGCATCGAGAACGGCACTTTTCAAAAGCCCAGTATGAGGATGATTTGCAGCTTGACACTTGAGACTGCACGTATCAAGTAGCAGAAACAACTCCAGCTGGATACAAAATATGTTTCTACACTGGTGCCCACTTTGCTGGTCTATTGAAAGCGCCTCCACTAAACAGCATGTGAAACTGCCTAGCAACAGTGGGTTCGAAAGCACTTGACTCCTGACTCTGTGTGGTCGGCCATTGTTTGCTTTGAAACCTGGTACTTTTTCACCGCGTATGGTGGGCTCAGGAAATTATTTTTTGAGAGACAGAAAAGGAAAGGGTTTTTGTAAGACAAACAGGCCAACGGATCAGAAACACAAGACAAAATAATTAAAACCAAACAACACAGAGAGGGAGATTTTAATAAAGCTACACACTCTTTTATTAATTTCCTTACTTCGACATTAACGCATTACATCAATAATGTACTGGTCAACTGTCAGTCAAGCACTTGGACTCAGTCTGGTTGTTTTGTGTGAGCAGTGATGTTCTAACTCCCGGATTTTAAATTAATGAGCACAGACAGTTTCAGGTAGTCAGTCACTTAAAAAGCGACAGATAATAGGTGAGATGTTTCGGAAAACTCACACCAAACGGTTTGTGCGACTTGTCTGCTAGTCTAATTTAAAGCTCCACAAAACAATGATTTTTACTTTAATGTGAAAGGGTTACTAGTACTGCCGAACTCGCTGGGAAACAACACCCAGTTTCTGCAGCTGGTGGTCGCTTTTCCCCCTCATGGAAAACTACAGGCTAGCACACATATTTAACCATCTAGAGATGAAGACCCGACCAATCCTCAAACTGAAGATATCAGACTTCCAGTTATGTTCATCACATGCATAGAGGTAGGAGTTTATTTCCTTGTCCAAAATATTGTAATGCAGGTAAGAATTCCCAACCTTAATCCAAATTTTGAATTCATGAAAATATGTTGCATAGCAAGAGAACAGGCTTTGAACGTTATTATTAATAGACTACCCGCCTTGGACATTTTCTCATCCAAATCCTTCTTGTATCTATAGTAATAAGTTCTATGCACATATTTTGCAATTCTAAGGTTAGAGATCTTTTACAACAAACACAAGTGCATACTTCAAGTCTTTCCTTCTTTTCGTAGAGCTGGGCCTTCTGCTTAGTGTCAAAAAAAAAAAAAAGAAGAAAAATCACAGATGGAGTGTGATTCAAAGTTCAGCTAACTCATATGTACACGTGGAGTCGAGCGCACGCTTAAAGGCAGGCGATGAGTCATTTTGAAACAAAGGCCGCCAATGAAAGACGCACGACTCAGCCTGGATTTTCTACAACTAAAGAGTATGCAGACTAAAACATAGTCTAGGGGGGGGGGGGGCGGCGGAAACGGAGACAAAGCACCAAGGTGTGAGACATTTCCATGGCAACCAGACTCGTACTCCTGACTCCACCAATGGGCTGTGACCTCATAGTGCACCCAAGGATTCATAATTCACCTGAGGCAATGACTTCACAGCATGTTACCTAGTCTCTTGTACTGAGCACGGTTGAACTCAAATGGACAATTTTATACATTTATATTGTATTTATATACACATATGTAGTTTTGTTCTAAAAACACAAAACTGAGAGGAACATAAACGAGTGGAGAAGAGAGCAGCTATAATTTCAATATTCATTTCAAACAAACCTATTGCATTTCACAAAGAACGATTAAAAGTAGTTCCTCCTGCACATATTGCAACTATGGGACTGGAAGACTTTGACTCTATTAGTTGGGATTAACATATTTGCGTCGTGGAAAAAAAAACTCCAGCGGTTTTTATCATATTGCACACATTTGATGTCTATTTCTGTCTAAATAGTGTATTTAACATACGTGAATTTGATGGAGGTCCGTTTTTAATGTAATAGCAAATATAACTGCAGAGTAAATCGAGCACATTTAAACACCAGCAGTAACTATTAATATGGAAATTAGCCTCTTTGCTAGTTAAGCTATTATTTATGATGAGACTCCCCTCATAATAGTGCAGTCGGGTCAAATACTGAAGGGAGATAGAGACAAGATGCTGCTCAGCTTGCTGCTGCCACCACTGCTGCTGCTGCCAATGCATGTCACGGCCCACCACCACCCTGGCATCGACCTGTGGGCTCAATTTCTTCACGGTTGCTTACAGGGTGTTGCATTGATCTCACTCTGCTCTCACATTCACTGGCTTTAAATTATGCTTCACTGGGAGCAACGTGAAGCCTTTAGCCTCAACATCAAAACAATATCTACACTCCCATTGCTTTTCTTAAAAGTAAATACGTAAGCGGTCGAATGCAGAGAATATTAAGAAAATATATGAGCATATGATGGTGGATGACTCAGCTGAAAGCCGCCGTCTCTTATTGAAGTTGCTTTTCACATCTAAATAATCATGGAAGGAGATGTAGAAGTATTTACCAGGGGGGAAAAAAAAGACAATTCAATTTGAGTACACGCAAATTTAATACTGTGAATCGTCTCAGGAATCTTCAATTATATAGCTCTCAGCAATTACCGTGATACATGCTCATGACACACAAACCAGACAATTATCACACACTGCGTGAGAAAAACAACACAAAGGTCACCGCTGACATCACCACAAGTCCTATAACAATGTGCAAAGTAATTATCACATCAGAGCCATGTGTAGGTCTCTGCTATGTCACGTCACATATACCATCACTTCCTCGGCGTGTGTGTGAGTGAGTCTGTGGGGATTTGCATACGTTAGTGTTTAAGTGTATGTGTGCGCGTTTGAGAGTGTGACGAACACAGTTACTAGCAAACATTACTGCCCGGTTGCCATGGCTGACAATTTCAACAAAGCCGAGCCCAGAGTAGCTTCCTGTATCTCCTTTCCATCTCCGTCTCATTCTCTTGTGCTCACCTTATTTTCTCTCTCTGTTCTTGCTCTGTCCTCTTGAGACTGTAATTTTTCATTTTTGTAGGTGATCTTTTCTCTTTCTCGTTTTTTTTTTTTTTTTTCACTTTGGCAGCCTTCCTTTTTTTTTTTTTACCCTTCAGACCAACCTTGTACATCCTCAGGTGCCTTATTTTACGTCATTATTGTACCAAGCTATACTGGCTTCCTTCTTTATCTAACTTTCTATCATAAAATTATTATCCATTCTTGCATGTGTTTTATATTCAGACCTGCTCATTACCTGTGTCTATATTTACTTCTCTGAAACGAACATCGCATCATGTGATGGCTTCCAACCAGGACTCTTGGCCTATTTTTGTCTCGTCTGCGATTGTCTTCTACAAATAACAACTAAATGGGCCACTTGGGATTTTGCTTCGCCTCCTAAGTTATTTCATGAGATATTTAGTGTATTTTCTGAGATGTGGGGACAGAAACAGCACCCGGTGCCACAACAAGTGAAGACAACATGGATGTAGACCATGTTGATATCATCCTCGAGACTCCGTTGTCTGTCTCTTTAATTTGCTCTCCATCCATATTCACTTATTCTTCAACTTTACACACAAATGCACTGGGAAATATGCAGGTCACAGTCTTTGACAGAGCTAGCACATTCACACCTCTAGGCAATTTAGAGGTTTGACAATCAGCTGGAGCCTCCTTTTAGCACCCTGGTGCAGTGCGATACCCTGATAACTTCAACATGCTATGAAGTCCTCCTTATTTAACAGTGAAGTATTTTGAAGGAAGGAGCTGCTCCTCCCCGAGCCACTACGTTGAACAGGGTGCATCTGCCAAAACACACTGTCACACATGTTAAAGGAAAGGTCTGAAATCACAAGACAAGTGAACATTTGTTGTATGAGTACAGTATGTTAAATAGACCATAAACCGTTATGTCCTAAAGTTTTGTGAAACTCTTCTGTCTGTGTTTTTCGTCCGTTATCATAGGGAAAGCTTCCCTTGAGCCTTCCGATTGCTTCCTTCTCAGACCATGTAACAGATAAAGAAATTCTTTCCATATCCCTAGTACCCTGCCACCCATTTGTGAGTCATGAACTCCTACCGTTTGCTTTCAATACTACATACAGTCCACACATCCTCCTAAAATCTGTCTTCTAATTCGTGAATTTCCTTTTATAACCAAGCCAAAAAGACTTCCTTCAGCGCAGCTTCCTCAAATTGCCAAAACACGCACCAATAAGCTTCAATTTACAGCGACATCCTCAGTAGGGAGTGAACATCGTCTACTCAGATTTCATGACCTCTTATGGGTTGCAGAAAAAAAAATATTCAAGTGGAAGCTGAAGATCCTGCAAATAGGTTTGGTTTGATCCATCTCATTTTAACATAGTCATTGTGGTACATCACCAGAATAAAACATCCCTCTAGTTATCCCTGCAGTAGTGGGCAACGTGGCTCAGCTCAGACACAGAGTTGCATTTTTAACGTTCAAACATTTACTTTAGGGATTGTTCAATTATCGAATTCCATATTCAGCATTTTTACAATTATCGGTTTCAGTATTTTATTTATACAATATCCGATAAAATAAATACATTTTAAAATGAGCTACTTTGGCTCTGACGCAGCTGCCTCTCTCTCGGTCTGTAAAGTAATAGTCTACCGTCACTAAAAATGAGAAAACTACTGAATTATTTATAATCCTTTAGGTTAAATGTGAAAACTGCCAATAAGTTTTGTTGAAATATTATTGAATAGGGCTTTATTTAAAGTGACTTAAAGCTTAAAAAGCATTTGAACTGTGTATTGAGGATAGGGTTAGGGTTGTTCTATTTTATTACTCATAACTGGTCATGAAAAAACATTTTAACATTCTAACCAAGAGTTAGATTGGAAGCGTACTTGAACGATACTGGGATACAGAGAGAAAATATCACTTTCTTGTATTCACCATGTCATGCTGTTGTCTATGAACAATGAGAATAATGCAAACTACACCTGAGAATACATTAACCTACAAGAGTCAAGGCCAGAGGATACAATTAGAAGCTGTGGGCGATGATGGCTGAGCTCCAGGCCAGGCTCCCCTGGAGGTGCCAGGTTATCCTGTGTCAGGGACCGGCGACGTCACGACTGACACCGATGTAAAGGGACCTGTGTGCACTTCCTGTGTGCAGAGGAGGGGGGGGGGTCCTCTTTCTGTGTGAGCATTGTATAGCTGTGGCCCTCGGAGCCTTAAGGGTATGGAAGTAGACTCACAGTCTCACCCCCTGCAGGTGCACAGACACACACACAGACACACACAGACACACACACACATCACTGTTTGCAACCTGAGTCCAGGAATCAGATTCCAGTCTCACACACTCACATACCCAATCTCTTCATCACACACACAGGGGCCTCTATCTTACAATGGACCTGAGAGGCATTGACAGAGAGCCATATAATTTATATGACACCAGAACCACATGGGAGAAGGCTAGAAGCAACCTACGTCATGCTGGTCTACAAATGACAAAGAAAGGCCAGTCTGTTAGTAGCGTCAGCACATTGGAGAACAGGCCACTTTCTCTTCTTTCAGCCCTCCCCTGTTGTGTTCATCCTTCACCTCCTCATTTCATTCTCATACTCCTCCTACAGTCTCATCCACTCTTCTCATGGCTTCTCTCTGTCACTCAATCATCTACTACGTCCTCTCACCTTACCCTCCAGGATTTCTCCTGCTGTATTATTTAATAGGGAAGAGTGCTTGTTGTTTTGCAACTCTTCAGTGACTGTGGACTACAGCTAGGAAGACTTAATGCCCCCCTGAGGACCAGAACTTGGGAGCTTAAGCATTCTGTTGTACAGCTTCAGGATAAACCTTAAGTCTCCAAAATGTGATCAGGTTTATCTTTTCCTGCTTTCCTGCGGTGCTGATCGATATAGTGGTGTAAACGGTGTCCACTGATAGGGCTTTGGTGATACCACTTCCACTGCAACAGCTAACCTATTAATATATATTAGGGGAATGCAGATTATGTAGCAAATCATGGATGGATCATTGTGTGATCTCACAAAACTCAGCTGCCTCACAAGGTATTTGGCCAATAGGAATGCTCAGCACATTAAAACAAGTCAAACTTGAAAATGTATTAATTAGTCCATTAGTAATATTTTTATTGAAGCTGGAGTTACTATATATACCAGTGGTTCCCAAACTTCTTCTGTGTGTTTGAGTGTTTTGACTCTTGCATCGTCAAAACACTGCTGAATAAATGTTTTAATGTCAATCACAGATACAAAGATAACATCGACAATTGCTTCTAACTAGTAACGTTAGCGAGGCGGCAGCACAGCACATCACCGACTCACAGACACACAAAACAATTCAAATGCCAGCGCACACAAGCTAACACGACCGACTGACGTTTCTGCTCTCAAAACACTATCTCTGAAAGTTGCATTTTCCATTTGTTGCTCATCTCATCTCACCTCATCTTTTATGATATTTTTTGTGCCATGTCTTTTAAAGTCCTTTTAAAGGTTGTTCTTCTTATGCCACTTATGACACTTTTCTTCTACCTTAATTAGGTAAATGAATTCACATATCATATTATTGTTATGTATTTTACCAACTGGCGACCTAATAAAAACAGGTCTGTGACCTGGTCTGGAAAGGCAGCTGTATACGATTACCAGTGTAGTTTATTTTGACAGTGTTTATTGTCTCATTTCGAACCCAAAAGCTTTCATTTTTACAAGATGAAGTATAGTACTTAGTAAGTAAGTGGTTGTTTTGAAGCTTTTGTCAATTGAATTTACAGGACAATTATTCTATTCTCTGATATATATACCATTACTGTGATATAAAATTACATACCCCCTGCCCGTGAGAGCAGATTGCAGCCAAATCGCTTAATCTTACTATCCTGAAATGATAAAACTCTGGTATCCTGCTTGCATTATAAGCTCTGATCACAGTTATTCAGTGTGGCACACTGCAGGTGTCCAAACCATATGGCAAATTCACATTCACACCCAGCCATGCTGGCAATAGCGAAGGCTGGGAGAGAAGACGAGACCAACAAGCCCAGAGCTGGAGCTGCTATGTAGGCGTTACAGGCCTGTTTCAATCCTTTGATGCTGATTTTAAGGCTGGGTACTTTGCAACAACATCCCTACAAGTCTACAGGACAAAACACAACCTGCATCAGTCTCACGTATGGCAAGGATGAGAGGGGATGAGAGAAAAGACTAAAAGAGGAAGGGGGCTAAAGAAAAAGAAACGGAAAGGAGAGAACAGACAGAATAAATGCAAGAAGATGAAATCTGATAGTAAGCAGATCAAAATGGGACCGAGCATGCACCAGACAAGCAGAGAGGCTAAAAGGATCCACAACAGACTGACAACAGATCTAAAATAGGTACAAAAAAAGAAACAAAGACAGAGAGAGAGAGAAAAGACCCTACAATGTCTTCCCTCCATTGGTCCAGCTGAGTCACTCACTGCAGAGCGACTGCAGAGCTGAGCCACCTCTGGTCTGCCCTGCATTCATTTCACAGCACAGGCTCTGATAAATTATCAAACAAGCACAGTCACAGTCACTACAGCAGCTGTGAGGCTGGCGCTGACACCGCCGCCTAACAAGCCAAAATTGGTACAGTTGCAGGCGCATTTTAATGCAAGACACTGCATCAGCATGGCGCAGCGCTGAGCTGGACAGAATTTTAATCTTCATTTTAAGGTTTATACAAACCCTTTTAAAAAGATTACATTTCAGAAAATAACAGAGAAACTGACTCAATCCAGATTGATGATGGAGATGATGGAGTGGTATGACATGGAATCGCTCGGACTGTTTGGGCCAAAGCTTAATTTCCAGTTTTCAATTTTCAAGGACAATAACTGTCCCTGGCCTGGACACATCTACAGCTAAGCTTCTTGACTGAATGCTCCAAGAAGTACATCTTAAAAATATCTTTAAAAAAACTAATTAGCATAATTTAAAAACACATGCACTATAGTAGAAGATTAAAAGATCCCTATCCCTACTTGAAATCTATTTATACAGAATATCCACATGCTAATAAATACAAAGCTTTGAGGCACAAATAACTTGCAACGTTCTCTCTTCATCTAATGATGCTATGAGCTCTAATGAATTGTTAGACGCACACAGTCTCACTCTGTACAGCACCTACAGCTGCACTCAGTTTAGCACAAAACAAGGCTAAATTTATGCACTTGCCATCCCTAAAATTCACAGTACAGAGAGGCAGACAAAGTCTCTGGGACATTTTGTGCCATGCAACAGGAATCAATCACACACAAAAAAAACCCAATTTAAACGGTTGTAGCTGTGCAACTGCTCCATTGTCTGTAGCCGCCGAGCTTTAATGAGCCGCAGAGATAAAGTAGTGCCAGATTAATGACCCAAACAGTTCTACTCTTGCCATGGGACTTGGGTGTGAGACAATGAACACAACTCATTAATAACTGCATAACTTCAGTAGCACTACCTACTATCCACAAACACTACAAATCAAGTCCACTTCACGCATGATTTTGTTTCACTTAAGCAGAAGTAAGAGGCACAACCGGCGAGAAAAGTGTAAGTGCATTTAATACAGATCTGGAGGGACCGAGAACATGTCTTGTTACTCCGAAAAACTCTTCTCATGTGTTTAAATTGCTTTTAGTGTCTATCTTTACAGGGTTTAAATTTGGAAGAGGATGTGACAAAAGTGAATTTATTAAGGAAAGATGTAACTAGGCTGAACGCTATTTTTCAAACTGGCAGTGACACTCACTCTCTGCCTCTCAGCATCTGTCTCCATGACATTAGCCGTAAAAGGGAATAAGGATGGTAGATTGAAAATGGCTTCATTGCTTCATCTGCTGAGGGGGTGTTTGATTTGATTAGCTACATGTGGATCTCTGAAAGGCTGGCTTTTACTAGACCAAAAAAGGAAATGTCCAGCAGCACTCCATTGGATTTAACAACAACAAATGAAATAACAGCCATACTATCAGGCTGAAGGTGGTCTGAATGGCTGGAGAAAAACACACTATTATGGTGTTGGTGAAAACATTATGTGGCCTAAAATAAAGCAAATTAAATGTTTACATGAACCCAGCGTCGTGACTCCTGTTATTACACCCGACAAAAATAAAAGAATGCAGTCATATTGAGTGAGTGCAGCTGAAGATTATCACAGAAGAATACGTGAAATATAACCATTTCAAGCATTCAGACACCACTGAGCTGACTATCATTACCTAAGGCATCCAATCATAATGCTACTCTTGTGTTCAGAAGACAATACTTATCAGGTTTGGCTACAGCAAAACTTGGACACACAAAGATACATTAAAGTGTAACTTTACCCCCGTTCTGAGTCCAACTCCACCCACTGCATGACTCTGAAAAGTGCTACAAGGTCAGAAAGAGTGTGAGAGTGGGACGAGGAGGGGCTGAATGTGAAGGTGTGGATGTGTGTGATGGGAGTTGTCCAGGGTCATCCACAGGACAGAGAAACACAAGACACCAGTGCACAACCATATGAAGGTCTGAAAGGGTTGGTTTAGGTTTCTGTACTGCTTTACCCCTTAAAAAAGGTCCACATACAACAAAAACAATACATACACAAAAATCAATATCAGTGTACACTAAATTTAGAATCTGTGAGCCGCTCTGCCTTGTCGTCCTATAGTCCTTTCCCACGGGGAGAGAGGGACCCTCTGTCGGCCAGCCCACTCCTATATGACTTTGGTGTTTTAACTTTGCGTTTGTATCCAAACTGACAAACAAAGGAGGTAATCAAGGCAATGGTAAAAAACATAAAAACGTATTTTTTTTCCAACAAAATCTGGCGGTTCCGAATATAGTGCAATACATGCATTATAATGGCTTCAGTTCCCCGTTGGAAAATGAACGAGGTCTGGCAGACTCTCACCGTAGGGGGGGGTTGCACTGATGCGTTTCATCACAATTAAGTCATATAATTCGGTTTACAGCTCAAAGTTCAGCTAAAGTTAGTATCACTTCAGTGTATTTAAATAACAATAGTTAAACTGCAAAAAGAGATGAGTAATCGGGAGTAGCTACCTTGATAATGGGATGTTGGAAAATGAAAAACGGCACATGGAGAGAAGATGTCTACGCAGACTGAGGCAGTATTTATAATGGCTGTGGAAAAACTGGGCCCATGTGGCCATAGATACCATAACCTGAAAGCAGCACCATCCAATACCTGCAAGTTGGCAAGCGAGCTGTCAACGACACTGAACTCACTCAAAAAAAATTATAGACGTTAAACATCTACTCCCTAAGAGATTTAGGGGCAGCCTAGATCCTATATTTCTATATAGAAGCATATTTATGTGCAGCATTTGATGTGGCATGGCTGTCGTATCAAGACATGAAGATATCACATGAGTCATTGCTACTGCAGGTGGTTGGCAGCCTCGAATATGGGCACCGGCACAGAGGGTCTTACTGTCTGTCATCTCCACTGCTTAACAGATCTTGCTGCATATTTATCACTCTTAGTATTTTTCTGCAGACTGAAAAACACGAGCCGCAGGCGAAATGGATATACAACTGTTTGCTGCTGCCGTAAATGCAGCACCCAGCCTGGTTGAGTGGTTTGTAATGACAGATGAAGTCAGAGAGAGAGAGACACAGAGAGAGGCAGATAACCCCTCTGGGACATATTTAGGTGATAAAAACGACAACAGTAAACAAGTCTGTAATTAAAAGCTCATCTCTTTGCGTCTGCCTGGTGGCAGGAAGTGGATTGCTTTCTCCACGAGTCAAGATGATTGACCCTAAGTGCTCAGAAGCCACTAACATTTCGAGCTATTCATAGCAAAGCAAGGGAGAGGAAGTCTTTGTTTCTTATTACAACATCCGCTGTGCTAAATGTGTCTGCCGCTTGTCTGATTAGTTCTTTAGAGTTTTCCGAGTTGCAGTTAGCCGTTTGTCTTCTTTTGACAAGTTGTGTGGTGTTAACTTTGAGATTCATGAGAGCGAATTTCTACTGCGGCTAAATGTAACATCACGAGTCTAATGTCGCTGCTGCTGTTGTCATCTAGTCATCACCGTCACTACACTTTGATTCCCAAAATAATGACTGCCGTGGCCACTATTAACCATTGTCATTACTTTACGGCTGTTCAGAGTCACTGGCATTTATCTTGCGCATCCTCACCCGTTCTTCACCCTCAACAGGCGCTGCATGTTGATGAGCAAGAGGTGTGAGAAGAGTCAGTGAGATGGGAACCAGTGTATGTGTTACTGTGTTCCAGTGGGGTCTGTTGTTTTTGCTCAACACACTCCGCCTGGACTCCTCACAAGGAGCCTTGAAAGGACGTTGGCAGATGGCGAGTATTGGCAGGGGCCTGGTCCCTGATGTTCGTACACCAGCTGCCAGCAGGAAGAAAACACACCACCACAGGGAGGCCTTTTAGGCCACACACACTTGACACAAGGTGCTGGCAGACAGGTCAACCTTAAACACACTGCAGGGGAAGTTCTACATGCATGCAGACACATAGTGATTAATACACAGAGACACCAGTAACCCAGATCATGGGCTGGCCAAGACTGGCAGTGCAATAATTCATTTTGGGCCCGGTAAGACTTTTCTAGGCCAGTAGTTGTAAAAGTGGAGTGGGGGATTCCCAAGGGTGAATGTAGGGAGAGAGGTGCTAACACAAAATAAGTTACTCATCCTTCTTCCTCTGAGTTTATTCATTCTAAACTAGAAAGCCACTCAGAGACCGCAAACCTCCGCCGAGGCCAACAGGCCGTTCTTCTCATTCCACAATATTATTAAACTACAAACAAGTCACAAATTATGACCCGTGTTTTTCTCCTCCTTGCTAGTTTTTGCTGACTGTTTAATTTGACTGACTGTTACTATAGTAAAGGTCTGCAGACAAACAGGAATGGTCACGTAACCTCCTTGACAGAAGTAACGATGTTATATAAAGAAAATATGTGTATTGTGGGTTACGTGATTTCTAACCACCACTTTATGAGCCTCATGAAATGTTACCATGTGCTTTAAACCACATGTACCACAGGAGACATCTTGTCCTGATGTAACAGACAAATCTGTGAGTTAGGGATGGATTTCTTCATGGGTCAAATACAAAAGTGGTATTAGGAATGAAGTCAAAATCAACTGATGAATATGGGATACAGTATCACTGTTTTTTAAAGCTAAGACTGTAAAAACATAGTTTTATTACTAGTGTGTCATGGGTATTTCAAAGTTATAGTTTGTTGAGGTGGAACCACATCTTCATCAAGTATATTGTCGGGTTGTTCTAATAACACATTTTGTTAGTTGTTCATATTTAGTTTATAAAATCTCCAAGGTAACCAGCAACCATAGCCATCAAATAATGGTACTGGTGCAAAAATGATTAATTCTGAACATTAAAATCTTTAAACTCATAGTTCACCCAGCTTCATTTTGTACATAATTACAAAAAGATAAACACTATAATAAATACTTTACTGAAATTTGTTTAAGACTTGATTTAAAATTGATGGCATCCAGTCCATCTGTTTGTTGCTTTGGAAACCATAACGGTCCTTTTGTTTGGAAACTACCAAGAGCCAATTCAATTGCCTCCGATGATCAAAGAGTCCGAAAATTGCTACTGAGGGGAGGCAGGAAATTGTGTTGTCTGTGTACATGTGTATGCAGCCAGCTTTGTCAAGAAAATTAATAACTTAGCAGGACATGAGTCTGTGTTTGGATTACATCCAATTAATTTTCAATTAGCCTCATGGATTTATATCAGCAAGTTTGTAAATACATTTTCTTCTTGAGTGACAGTGCTGCTGACCGACATGCGCTGATGAATGATGAGTTTGTGCAAAATGCACACTGAATCATTAAGACTAAACCTTGCCTTTCTCACTTGGAATGATTTACAAAACAGGAAACTCGGAGATCATTCAGATGAGTGAGCGGATCTTGCCTCAGAGAAAATACTGTGGGTTTAACAGTTGAGTGTTTGTTTCAGAAAGAAAGGCAGCACTGTGGAGATTTGTTGGATGTGTTGCTTCAACTCTGAAGCATCTTCACTTCAGTTTCAAACCATTCGTGTTTGGAGTGGAGTTCGAGGGCAACAAAAGATTAGTGCGAATGTAACCTTTAGTACTACAGCTGAACCTGCAGACTGAGCGAAGAATAAATGAGAGATGATTAAGTACACTTATTCTTGAGGGTCCACTGATTTCATATATTGAAGGAGAAAAAGAACAGTACCATTATCATCAAGGTAATTCCAAGAGTGGCACTGAAAATTGTTCAATCAAGGGCATTTTTGACACATTAGACGTGAGGGTCAAGGGTTGGTTTTTGAATAGACCTGCACAATATGAGGGAAATCTGCGATGTGCACTGACATTGTTCAACATCACGATGACGATATGACTTGCGATGAATGAACAGACTAAACTCACAGTCGCCGCCAAACTGACAACCATTAATCAGAGGGAAGCAAATGGTGTGAATGCGATGCCTCCATCTAATGCTCGCACGCAGAGTGTGAATTCACGACACATGTAAATAAAACAATTTTTGTTATTCTTGGCATTTCAAGCAGGCTTCGTGCTGTGTGTTTATTGAGCATGTTCATGAGGTGATTTGGGATAGACCACGACCGTTTACCGCATCTGATGTTCACATTTTTTACAATCACCATTATCAGTATTTTTTATGAATTTACAATGTGATGCAGCTGCCTCGATCTGTCTGCAGCAAACTGATTAGTTACACTTACACTTATGCATTTACCAATTTATTTATAATCCCTTTGGGTCAATATGAAAACTGACAATAAATATTGTTAACAAAGATTACATTTTTTTTGTGCATGTATACTAGGTAACAGGGCTGGTCAATCTGGCCAAAAGATCATATGACTATCTTCTGAGGTAGAATCACAATCTGAATCACAAGTTTCCCACTTCTTACAAAATGTAGGCGAGTTACAACCAGACTATGACACGTTTTCTCTTTGGAGGTTTAACCTGTGTGGGATGGCTTTTTGTTGTTACTTGACCAGAAACTCTGCATTTTTGCATCATTTTGGACCATATTACTGCAATACTTTGTCAATAGCTGATGAAGTAAACCCTAGTCCACATCTTTCTAACCGTACATGCATCTGTGACAGCGACAGTGTTTCCCATTAATTACCTGGACTGCGGCCTAATTTGTCTGGCTGGAGATTTATAATGAACCAAAAATGTTTTTACAAAACTCTAAAGCATCTGTGCAAATCAGACTCACTGGACACTGGATTTCAGAAGCCGGACCATGCAGCTCACAGACTTACAGTAATTCTTATGAATCCGTATGAAGTCTTCATTTCGTTAGTCATTATTTCTTCAGCAGCAGCAAAAGAACACTGAAACAGAACACTTTAGTGCTGAAAGACGCTAAAGAATTAATATACACAGACTTCAATGAACACGTTAGCCTAGCAGTGTTAATGCTAACAACTCATAGCGCTACACTCGGCAAAATACCGTAATCACACTGGTATGTGGGCAATTTTAAATAAATGGCAACTGAGTAGGAAAATTTGGACAACGCTGTCATTTACAGCACGACCTGTACAATCCCTCTGAAAAGGAGATCATGTGCCAAAGTAAGATCAATCACGATCTAGTTACACATTTCAGTCTCATTCAGTCTCCTTGATTACTAATAACCCAATAGCTACTCGCCTTGAAAACACTATATTGGTTGATCCGTAATTGTGATTTAATCGGTCTGCGTTAGTTTCAACATTAAATTTTAAAATCCTGCC
>JAPQRN010000019.1:4138899-4149664 GCA_037367275.1 Coranthus polyacanthus | reverse complement strand
ACTAGTTAAAACAGTTGCAAGTATTAGTGAAAATAGAAGCTAGTGGAGCTTTAAAGTCTCTCAGTCGGACGAGTGTTTCTAAATACAAACTGTGTTGCAGCTCGTTGCAGTAATGATGTGAATCATTACTAAACATCAGCTACCGAAAGCTGTATTTGTGGTATTTATCATTTCATACTGATATTTAGAGCTGCAACGATTCATCTCTTAAATTAATCAGCAAAAGAAAAAGTAAAAATTCTCTGATTCCAGCTTCTTGAATGTGAATATTTTCTAGTTTCTTTCCTCTGTCTTTGACTTGTGAACCAAACAAGGCATCTGTCGACGTCACAACGGATGTTTCACCATTTTCTGACATTTTATAGACCAAACAATTAATCGATTAATTGCGAAAACAACCGATAGATTAATCACCTTTGAGAAAAGTTGTTCGATGCAGCCCCGCCGATATTAATAACTTCCTAAACTCTTTAGTTTTGGTTCGATAATAGTAAACTAACTCTTGATACATTATGAATATCTTGCATCTTACATCAAAATCTTGCAGGTCTGAGCAGCGCTAAACACGCTCTTTATTGGTAAAAGTTGCCAAAAAGACACTAATGTGTTCGGACTAAGTGAAAGACTAATTCTTGAGTTCCGATCTGTGATAGAAGATGATGACTCCTTGGAAGATTTTGAATGCTGGGCCGTTAAAGTCGAATCGTGCTCCAGTACATGTGTTGGGAACTGGCTACGTGTGCATGTTTAGACTAGCTCTCCTAATAAGTAGACCTCGGGTGATCTATTTTTAGATATTTCTCCACAAGACTCATGTAGTCAAATCCTTCTGTGATCTTCGGAACATGAAATTCAGCTGCTATTTTTGCTCGGTCTGATGGGATCGCTCAATCAGCTCATCATCCTTCTGGGGCATTTTTCAGAGCTCTGGCTCATTTCACTGAGTTAGACAGAAAGGTCTTTTTTTGGTTCTAGTGACTGGCCCAGGCATCTGGCATCTTTCCTCTTCCTCCCTTAAACAATTGACAGGGAACACTGGAAGTTTCAGTCCTAAATAAACTTGGAGTATAATTTTTGCTGATGATGTAGTGGAGCAGATGTGTTGTGAGAGTTTTCTCGACACAAAATTGTTTACGTTAATAGAATTCTTCACTTCAATGACGGAACAAAAAGTAATTCAAGTGTGTGCTTATGAAATAATATTTAAACGCTGGCGAACGCCTGTGACAAACAGGAGGTGTTACCATGGCACCTGTGTTTACACAACCTCAAAGACTAATGGTTACCCGTTTCCTCTGACCATAACACACAGGAAGGAAGAGATTAATTCAAAGTATAAGAAAGTTCTGTCTTCTAGTAGTATCTGTTTCTTCTACAGGACTGTGGTTAAAGTTGAGTTTCATCAGAGCTTTGATACCTGGACTTTTTAGATTTGTGTTTCATTACCATTATTGTATTAGTTCTAATCATTTTATGTTATATATTCATGTAATTGTGTCATAGATCATACCTCTACGCCTCTTTTCTCTGTGCTACTGGTTTCTTCCATCGCTACGCGCGTGTAGTCTCCTCATAGAACCGGAGTTACATCCTCTACACGGTGTGTTACTGAAGTGGTTTGAAGAGCATCAACCTCCTCCTCAAATGTGTGAAAATGAAATGTAATTATGTTTAAGCACATTTGAGAGAAGTAGGCAGAGTTTGCCTTTCAAGATAGTCGGCTCGTACCAGTTTTTGTCTCTCTCGCTGCTTGTCGTGACTCGTGATTGCATAGCTTCCTTTTTGACAGCGGTAAAGGAATACTATGAGCGGTTTTTACCTTCACTGTCACAGGTTATAGATAACACAACACTGAATTCAAGGTCAAGATGTAGAACGCCGTCTTCCGTGATCCCACCTCGCTTTACGATGTCCCCCGCTGCTATATAGAGCAAATAATGTTGTCACGATGAACATTTTCATGATTAAATCATTATTTGTTTCGAGTTTAAACGCTGGTCATGAAAGACATCAAAAAGTAATGCAACAAAAACGAACCTGTATTGTCTGATTTTGTTCGTTTTATTCATTGTGATTTAATGTTGTGAAACCCAGCGTATGATGGAGCGAGCGCAGTCGGAGTCCTTCAAAAAGATGCAAACATTGAAATATTTTGCCAGTGATTTAAGTGTATTTGGACAATCCCACGTCCAACGTTACACAGTGTGTCGATTTCTCCATTTGTTTCCACACACTACGCAGTCACTTTCTTTACCATCAAGGCACAGGACGCTGAGTTTCCCTTCCTTCTACCAGTAAATGAGAGTCAGGCAACTGGTCAGTAACTACTGTCACCCTGAAACAGCTTCGTCTCAGACGTGGGAAGTGGATTCATTTCCCAAGAAAAGCAGAAGCATTTGTCACAAACCTTTCCACCTTTGCTATCCACAGTGTCTGTTATCGAATGTTTTCAGTTTGGTCTCTGCTTTTTGTTATTCTTGACTGTTTTACAGCACCGGCAGCTGCATTGTCCCGAATACCTCTGAGTTATAAATGGAAATAAGATCCAGTTTACGGTCAGAGCAAGGTTACTCAGAAACAGGCAGTTTATTTCATAAGTAATTTATATGAAACTAACCCCTTTAAATAGACTCCATGTGGACTTCGTCTCTAATTTAGCTCTAAGTTAACCTTAAGTTCGGGATAGTTTTATGAAGAGGTTTTAGTTGCTTCCCCAGGAAATACACAATTCCAGAAGAATCTGTTTTAAAGCAAATACATATCATTACATTTCTGACCTGAATACAAACCAGTCACAAAGTGGTGGGATTCTCAACGTACTGTACATACATTACAGACCTCACACACTGTATTAACGTTCAAAATCAAACGGAACATTTGTGTGTCTGTGTTAAATTAAAAGTAATAAAAAGTGGAAAAGTCCATCTTTATAGAAGACTGTAAAAACATAAAAGTTGTGATCAATAGTTATGGTAACTGTCAATGAATTATACATAACTTCACTATTTACAAACCATTGACAGTAGAAGAAGTCATATTGCTGAAGATGTTGTTATTTGCTGTTTGGATTTGAGTCTATTTGCTTTGTTATTTTAAGGAAAATGCACAGATTACTCATTTGGAAATGTGTATTTTTTCAAGTCAAACATACAAACTTTTTTTTTTGCGATGTTCTAGTTTCTCAGGCTGATATTGCGTTTGGATTAATTGTGCACTGACAGGAACGACCTCTTCAGCCGAAGCCCTCAGCTTCTCTGTAGCGACGAGACGCAGAAGAACTAAAATGCATTTATCTTATCAACATCTACTGCAGACTTGACATCTTTAAATAATAAAAAAAAATATTGATAAAACCAAATGTATTGAATGTTTATTAACAGATGTTTAACTTCAAATAAATAAGTTACAACAGTTTTCAATATGAAGAAAGGTAAAAAGAACGGAGTTTATGATGTTGGATAATAAACTGTATAGAAAAAAAAGCAGCTTTTTCACGACCTGATTATTTAAGGGTTTGTCTCAGTCGACATGAGGTCAGAGGTTGTCACATAACATCTAGAAATCATTAGTAGCAACTATTATTAAAGACATAAGTCGCAGACGTGTGAACTCTTTCCACAGGTTGGTTTATTGTGACACAAAGTGACACCTCACTGAAAGAGCCTTGACGTGGTTAACGAGCCTCATGTGACCACGTTGGTAGGACTTACGCCGCTTCTTTGTCACGTTGTCCGTCATCGTCTCAGCTGCTCCATCGCTCAGCTGGATCATGGGAACGGAATTTGGGGTCATCCTAACATCGTTCCGAGGTCAACGGGAGCACTTCCTGATTTGCTTTAGTGAAAAATAAAACCAAAAACACTACTGAGTCACTCTTTCTCATAATGACCATGAACAAATTGGAAAACAATTGTTCATAACCTGCGACTAGAGATTCCCAGAAATATGTGTGCTGTAATTCTTTTTTGTTCCAAGAAAAAAAAAAAAACATATAAACACAACTGTGCGTCATCGAACCCAAGTGTGACGCTTTGATCCCTCTAACTCCTATTATCCACGCACTGTCAAATTCCCCTAAGTCGCACTGGTTTGACAGATTATTTCCCTTCTACCTTTGAAGCTAATGACCATATTCCTTCAATGAAGCATTTGACCTTTAGTTGTCTTCATCTCTCAGCAATGCCGGACAAACAGTTCTGTGACATCTCGACATGTTAACGGGTTAACGGAGCAAGAACAGTTTAGCTTCTTCACATCTTTTTATGTTAATACACAAACATGTACACATTCAGAGACTGGTGTCCATGTTAGACTGTAGGTAGTGGGAAGAGCGGGGCAATATTTAGAGAAAAAAATCGACATTTTTGAAAGTAAAGTTGAACATTTATGGGAAAAAAACTGAGATTTATTAGACACAACTGGGTATAAATACAGATAAAGTCCTGCGAAGCTCATCAGTGTAGTTTGTTCTGACCGTGTGGGGCTTCGACACGGGGGACCGGAGTAATGAATTATTACGTATATGTGCAGTTTTTGAGTTTTGTTCGGTTTAAGCAGCAAAAGTAGTTTTGCTGAAAACATCGCGGTTTGTTACGGAGCCTCCGGTGTTAAATCATTCCCTCGTTTTGAAGACGATAAGTGCATAGTGAGCTGGTCAGAACAAAGTACAGGCTCGACTGTAAACTGCAGAGTGTGGTTTGTTGTTTGGATTCTGTCTCTGATCGTGCAGTGGTTTGTGGTGAAGATGGGAGAAGGTGTGTGTAGTGTGTAGTTCTGTCGCCAAAACCCGCCAAAACGGAAATACTGCATATTTAAAGATGAGTTTCTTGGGGACGTGAACCCCGGTTTCCCACATGAAAGCCCTGCACAAAACCCACTCATATCAATAAGCCAATCCAGCATATTTTGAGTTTTTTCACGAAAAATGACCCCCCTTCTCCTGCTCAAAAAAAAAGTTCTTTAGCTAAAGTCGTCATGTTTTAATACATCAGTATATTTTACTATATTCATCATCTTATCAGTCATTTATTATCTGGTTGTATATCGTCTCAACTTATCGGCTCCCACAGAAAAGTTATATAGTATCTATTTTTTTTTTTCTCAATTTTGTTTTAAATGTTCATATAATTTTCTCTAAAGTGTTTGGTTTACTCTTTATAAAGTTTTGCGTCATTTCAAATGCATCGCATAGCTGCAGTATTGTAGTTCAAAGCTTTAAATACGTCAAGAAGAAGACATTTCAGCCTGGATTATTAAACTACATTTACTATTCCCAGGTTTGTGGAGGACTTAGGTGCTGCGATGGATTTTATTGTCATTGTTTGACTAAAAAAAACCTGCATTTTTGGATAATTTCGGATCTATGTTATTACAGTATTTAGAAAATTGCCCAAACAAAATCTCCAAAAAAAAATCCAAACAAAATTCAAATTGTGCAAATAATAGACCTTTAATAATAAAAAAAGATCTATCTATAGTCTATTCAGGAGTTTTTCTTAAGTACATGCTACACTTAACTCTACCAATGGAAGGAAAACGCTGTCAGACAGGAATGCAGTGCTCAAATAGCGTATTAAGCTTGTACTTGGTCTGATGGGGCTCTGCTGGTCTGGTGGTTTTGCAGTTACTGCTACCTGGGGACATAGCAAACACTGGCATCGGCGACCCAGACAGTCACGAGGGAATAAGAAGACTGCGACTGTGGAAAAATGCTGCTCAACGTAAAAATAATGCACTGTGTAGACGCAGCTTTTTGAAGTTCAGTTCAGGTCAGTTAAGTCAGGAAGTTTGTAGTCTGAACCGATCAGTTATGAGGTTCTCGTTCTGCCGGTTTTATATTATTCTGTTAAACTGAGAAGAACTTTGTGTATGTTGTGCATGAAAATTCAGCTTCTTATTATATAAAAAAAAACCGTAGCGCCTGAGCATTACACCGTGCTCATTCTCGTACTTGGATTTGTCATTGAGTTGACGCTTACATAACACAATAGACGTCCGTGTAGAGGGGGGAGGGCTGTGACGGAGCTGTCCATTTTACTCTCTTCCTGTTCAGCTTCTCGTAACAGCGTTAAGCTCCATCACAACACCTGTACCCCGGCTGTTACCTTCTAACATGACTCACATGACTGTCATGACTGTGTCTGAGGAGGATGTGACTCAGTTCGTGGTCAGCTACGAGCTGATGTGTTTGTTGGCTTAACATTAATAAAGGTGGTTGTGGTTTTTATGGGACTGACCTTTCTTGTCACTTTGCTGTATGTTACCATTTCACCGGTTTCGTCTGCCACAGCTTTCCGTTCACTTTTCATTACACGGATCTCTCCTGTCTTTAAGGATAAAGGATTGGACCGTGAATGTTCTTGCCTTGTGAATCTCTCTGGTCTCGAAGATCATTTTCATCGTGGTCGGAGGAAAGATTTCTATTTTTTTGTTGAAGCTGGGACAAAAATATTTCTGTGTTGTAATGGACTACAAGCGCCTGAACAAACTCCAGAATTAGTCGTCTCTGCACGTGGTTACAACACACAAAGCAGAGCAGCAAAATGACCCGAGGGCAGAAGCAGTCAAGCATTCAGTTCGAGATACATAGGGCAGGCATGCAAGCAGTTTTCATTTACCTTTGATCTTTTTTCACTATATTTCCACATCTCTTTGAAGCATATACTTGAAACTGAACAGGAAACTGTGCATCTAAAATCGCTTGTGCCCACCGTCGTATTATATCACATTTCAACCTATTTACACCGTTTGTGTGTTTGAAATGGGACACTAAAATGTAGGCCTGCAGCACAATATGACAAATGCTTCGAGCAAAAAGCTTGTTAGTATTCAAAATATAAAAACATCCGAGGCAGATTGATTTGTTTTCCAATGTCAGTTTCCATTAGAATGAACAGAGGTCAAAGCTGGATGGGAGCAGTGATGCAGTAAAAATACACCTGAACGCTCAGCTTCAAACAGTAGCCTTTATTTAACAATGTTTCTTTGGTCAATACATCAGTCTTTGAGAGTTTATGTGAAGTTTGTACTGTAACCAGCACCCTTCTCCTGGTTTGTGTTTATAATACAGAAGAAGCAGTGACGGCCATCGTGGCGGAACAAAGACATGAAAGCCACTCAAAGAAACTAAAACGTCACTGGAAAACAAAAGCAAACGTAGTGTCACGAACTGTTTGGAAAGCTAACACTGGCAATCTGCAACACAGCCAAAAAAAAAAGAAGAAAGCCATCCTCATTCTTCTTCCACACGTCTCCTTCTCGATCCACCTCCTCCTCTCCTCATTCCTCTGCTTTCTCAGCGTAATGAACGATGGAGCTACTGTTTCACTCATTCTCATCAGTGAATGAACACTGTGCATTGTAGCATGTCACTCTGCCCTCTCCTGCCCTACTTATGTATGTGTGCGCCTACATAATTATGTGTGAGTGTTTGTGTGCAACTGGAGCTTATCTCTTAAAGGGAAGCTGATTTTCTCATGTCATTAACAGCTTATCAAGCTCGCGGAGTACTCGCTAATGAAAATAAAATTGGAAAAAGCGGACCGTGACGTCTCTGTGATTTATTAAAGGTCATAGTTGGAGTGTACACCGGGGAAAAAAAAACAGACATTAGTGGAAAGTGGGAGCACTTACTGTACGTTAATTTCGTTATTTTCCTTCTTCTGAGTACTATTTTTCAAGATCCTGTATCTGTTTGTTTTCAGTTTTGATGTGGAGAATGGCCCGTCTGCCAGCTGCAGCCCTCTGGACCCTCAGGCCTCTCCCGGATCCGGCCTGGTCCTCCACACCAACTTCCCCGGTCATAACCAGCGCAGAGAGTCCTTCCTCTACCGCTCTGACAGTGACTATGATCTGTCGCCCAAGTCTATGTCACGAAACTCCTCCATTGCCTCTGAACTGTAAGTAATAACGCATGCAAATCAGCACAGGAGACGCACGCAGCATGAGTCCAACTGTCAGTTTCAGAACTCAAGTGTCCATTCAGATCTCTCTCAAATTTGAAACATAATTTCCAGATTATTTTCAAATGAATGCAGATCTAGTGTGGTTTTCATCCACTGCTATTCACACAGATTAGCTATTGATTAATCTGCAGATTATTTTTTTCAGTTAATCGGTTAAATGCTTTAATAATATTTTAAAGGCAATATTTTATTCTGGTAAATGTGTTGATCCCGTTTAACTGCAATATTGAAAACAATATGATCACGTGTCAACCTAAAGTCTGCATGTTTAACAGACATTAGCGTCTTGATGTTGTGCTTCGTGGTTTGCTGTCCACTAGAGGCCGACCGAAGGCCGATATGATAACGATACGTTGGAGCAGGAAAAAGCCACGTGCATGTCCAAAACTGACTACTTCAACTTTATTAAAAGCAGGGTGACTCTGAACACAGTCGAAGTAACAAATATGTAAATAAATCTGAATCAATCAAATTCAAACTCAAAGGAATTAATCAAGAAACGTGGGAATGAAGATCAAATTAACTGTAAAAATTCTAGGTGGGAGTGATTTTTATCTTCTGAACTCTGTATTATTCTCCCTCAAAGTCAGTATTTCCAGTTGAGAAGCCAAATATTAACTATCGGCCACTATCAGCCCCAACTTCAGCCGATTGGTTGGGAAAAGGTCCGATCGGTCAAACCGATTGATCTGCCTATCGAAGAAGAAACTGGCGGCTGCTTATAGTCACGTGGATGGTATTTTTGTTTATTTTATGTTGTGGCTTGTTTGGATCAGGAGTTGACTATGAAGTGAATGAAGAAGTACATTAAAAGTATCATTTGGGTATTAATATCAATGGTATCATTGTACTGTATATCATGAGAATTCTGGCAAAATCATTTAAAATAATGAAGTTGATGTTCGACCACCTGCCAAACGTTGCTCTTACTAAATGCTTCACTTGCGCGGATAGACAATTTTAGTTTTTCTAGATGTCTAGGTGTCAGAGTTGTGTAAATGGACTCAGCTTTCAGACACAACCTTTGCCGTTTGCCTCTTAATCATCCCTGTACATTAAAGTGCATCGCTGAAGTCAAATACAGCTGGTTTCTGTGCAGGAAGAGCTGCTGCTCTGCCCCCAGCGGAAGAGTTAGATGGAAGATACTCTGCTTCGTGGGGGAGGGTTTATTGAGTGACTTCAGATATTGCATAACATGACAGTGATCTTGAAAACCACAGAGCAGTAATTCAGTATTTTTGCCTGGCTTCATTTTACAGAAATAGATTTGGATGCCTTACCAGGTTACATGCCACTGGAACTGAAGACTCCTGTTTATGACCCACGACCAATCTCTTAAACTCCTCTCTCTTAGTTAGTTATTTTAATCAGGCTGAGAACATTTTTCCTTGGCCAAGTTGGCAACAAGCACTTAGCATATAAGCTTTATGCAGCAGAAGAACCTGATACTTGCATGTTTCTTACCACTTCTTTGTGTTTACAGGCATGGCGATGACCTGATTGTAACGCCATTTGCTCAGGTAAATATCTTACTGTCTGTAACCTAAAAGTGCTCTAAAGCTGAGTTTTACCTCTGCATTTTTGTGGAGCAGTGGTGGAAGAAGCATTCAGATCATTTCCTCAAGTAAAAGTACTAAAACCACACTGTGGAAATACTCCACTACAAACAAAAGTTCTGCATTAAAAACCTTCCTAAAGTATGAAAAGTAGACGTGTTCATTGTGCAGTAAAATGGTCAGTGTTTTAAAATGATCTGATGTTTTTTTCATTCATTTTACTGCTGTATATGTTTAAGGTTGAGCTCATTTGAACCACTTTACAAACTGTAGGTAGTGTAATCTACTGCAATGCGTCATATTCTATAAGATCATCGTATGTCCTGTGAGAACCACGTATCTCTAAAAAGTCAAGTTTTTATGAGTTCAGAAAACCAGGCATGTTTTCAGCTTTAACTTTGGTTCATTCATAGTTTATTTAACTTAAGATGGAGGAGAACGTTCTCAATCCAACACGTAATCGCTTTAGTTTATTACAAACATACATGGCTCCCACTGGACAGAAAGAGGATGAAAAATGATCATCTGAAATGTTATTAGTGACTAAAGACAAATGTAGTGGAGTAAAAAGTACAATATTTGCCTCTGAGATGTTAACGTTTAGACATTTAAAGCTGCATAAAATGTAAATACTCGTGTAAGTAAATATCAGTGCAAACAGGCCAGTAATCTTTTAATATGATATTTAATAACTATACAACTATTCTTTGCACTATGCACATTAACCCGATGTCAAGTAAAAGTTAAACTGCATAGTTAAATCAATACACAGACTGTTAAATGAATACAGAACACAGGATGCTAATGATTGTCCTTCTTCTACCTGTTTAGGTTCTGGCAAGCCTTCGAAGTGTGAGGAACAACTTCACAGTACTGACCAATGTCCAGTGTGCCTCCAACAAGTGAGTGCTAATGAATCAAAATGAGCAACTGTGCATGTGAAAGTGTTTTCAGAAATAAGTGTCTGACATGGAAGTCACACTGGATACGGTTTGAGAGTTTGGACAAAAGATCAAGATGACGGTTTATAATGAAACATCAGTTGACCTTAGACTTTGTTGGGGATGAAATGAATGGCTTTTAACTAGTATGCTTATGGAATAATATGAGAAAGACTGTGTGGGTTATAAAGAAGTTGTCCAAACACATTTTTGTGGCAACAACCTCTAGCTATAGGCTCTTCTCATTTCCCTCCTCGACTCCTCGACTCCTCGACTCCTCGACTCCTCGACTCCTCGACTCCTC
>JAPQRN010000019.1:4113817-4124588 GCA_037367275.1 Coranthus polyacanthus | reverse complement strand
GTGTGTGTGTGTGTGTGTGTGTGTGTGTGTGTGTGTGTGTGTGTGTGTGTGTGTGTGTGTGTGTGTGTGTGTTACAGAGCTTGTGAAACGTGTGTGTGTGTCTGGTAACCACCCTCATAATGTGTTAAATGACCTTTAAGTGTGATATCAGATATCCTGGATGTTACAATTAACTGCAAGTCCCTCGAGACAATAACACTTCTTATATTTATGCAAAGTTTTCTCATTTTTTTCTTCCATGTGCACCATTGGTCTACTTTATATTAATAAAACTGCGAAGACAAAACAACAGCATTTCCTAAAAACAGGCAAAACATGAATAAAGATTGGTAAAACTTCCAATGAAAAGACCAGAATAAACAAGGAATACGTCAGAATTGACTTCATTACAGTTCTGTAACAGCAGCCAGTGCAATACAGTTCTTTCCATCTCTTAACATATGAAAGCAACATAAACCTGTTGCCAAGTCTCTGAATGTGCTTAACTGCAATGGTAGTTATCGCTCTGTCATATATTTTTTATACTTTTGAAATTAGACCAAACCAAATAAATGAAAACACAGTCAATATGTACGGTTAAGTTATTGAACAGCAACATAAAATGACACATCACTGATTGGTCTTTTGCTATATATTCTGCTTTATTTAACAGTGCACCCTTTTTGTTTATTACCTGTGCACATTGATTAATAAAGTGGTTACATTCAACCTTTTCCCTGCTGCACTTGAAACATTTTATCACGATAAAGTTTTCACGTATATTGCGTGCCTGCTCACTCATGTACAGTCAACATCCACCTGAAAATATCCCCTAACCTCCTCCGGTTCTGTTTTCCCATGATGTCAGGATGCCACATCCTCCCTGCAAATCCCCCACACATCCACACGTCTTTCTCCTACACTACCTCAGCCTCTGTCCGGCTTTCTTTACATCCCGACGAGTCTTTATTTTTCCTTTTCATTCATCTGTTTGTCTCTCTCTTTCTCCGTCGGAGGGCAGGAAGTGAGAGGCAGGAAGAGAAGATCAGATTGTTCCTGTTTTGCTGTCTCTAACTGTTGTAACTTGACGGAAGCCAGAAGGAACTGTGTAGATGTGAGGTGTGATTGTGATTGTTGGTGTGTATGAGCGTCTGTGTCAGCCCACCAGAGAAAAATAGGATGCAGAGAAACAAAGGCCCATTGTCTGTGCCCACACACTACACAAACATGCACACGCTGACACAATGATATAATACGTACATACCTACATTACTGCACACTCAGACTGCATTGCACACAGGTGAATGTGTTTTAGCCTTTTTTCTGGGCGCACACTCATCCTTTACCACTGATAAATAATATCAAGGCAATTCAAAAAAGTGCATATTCTGAATGCCATTCGTGAATGTAGTCATGAGATTAAAACAGGTGCAGGTTCGCTGCTCATAATATCTCACAAGCACAAACATCCTTTTCAGCACCGGCCCCACTGACCACAATGTTGAGTAGTATTACACCTGTATATATATCTATGCACTTATCTGTATTGTATCATGTAGTATTACACCAGTATTAAGAGCTTGTTTAGGTTTTTGCACTTCTGCTGTCTTAATTTACAGCGTATAAATGTAATGTCACACTCACAGTTTGGTTAGGTTTTAAAGTATGAAGTATTTTATTTATTCGACAGATGCTTATTTACAAAAAGAAAACACAACCTCTGGTTTCAATGTCTTGTTCGAGCGCGCTTCATCCTCCTCACCGCCCAAAGCTGGCGACGTTCAGATGTGGTTGGATGTAAAACATCTTTTTGCAGTGCATGCACCGCCGTGGGTTTTGCATGTCAAGCACATGTAACAATAGGCGTGTGCGGAGATCAGTGCAGTAATGGCTTCAGTGCATGACAGCACATTACATTCTGGATGTGTTCTTGTTAATCAGCAATTTCGCACGGACAATAACCTTTTGTGTGGAATAAATAATTAGAAAGGCCATTTGTGACAGTAACGCTTCTCGTAACAACCTGCATTTATCGTGTTTCGCTTGAATGTTTCAGTTGAAACATAGTGACACGTGAGCCATTAGGTGTTCTGCACATTTTGTTGAAGTTAAGCTTTGCACTTCATTCCTACTTCCCAGGTTGATTTGTTTTATCAGTATTATAACTGTTTACTGTTCCTTTATTGATTGTACTGCAGCTTCTACACTGTGTGTAATGTGTGTGTGTGTATTGAGGGAATGTTATGCAACCTGAGGCAACTCTATCACTGTATCAGGTCCCACCCATAACTTAATAGTATTCAGGGGTGAGTGAAACTAGAGAGTGGTGCATGCTCTTAATCAAATGTTTGCGAGTACCTCATGTTCTACTGTTTCACTCTCACAGCTTATGAGCTTGCAGTACACACGGACATATTGTCTGTCTTATATTTTAAAATGCTTTCTCTTGTGCCAGTGCTTTTTCGCGCGGTACCTTTTGCTATACGTGGCAGGAAAAGTACTGTACATTGCTTTGTTATTTTCTCACGAGATAAAGGTGGAGATGGTGGAGATGCTCCATCAGATAGGGTACATCATTTAAAGCAATCTAAGTAAATAACATAAGAGCATTTTGAGGTTTTCATATTACACTTTGCTGTGTGGACATTTAATTAAAAAGATTGGAGGATGAATCACTTGCAAGGAATCAAATAAAAGGCTTTAATTGTATTTGCACATAGAAGGATCGTTCTACAAACGGCCTCGAATGCAAATAAATGCTCAGTCATGAAGTGGCAACATGAAACTTTATTACTGGTCGGTCTCCAGATGTTTGTGTCTTTCAACGCCCATGTGATTGTGTTTAATAATGAAACTCTTAGGCTTTTTTTTAATCACAGAGCCATCATCAGTCACACTCACAAACAGGTCGGTGAGGTCTGCTCACACACGTGTTGAAAATTTCCTCATAATACAGAGCCACTGAACCAAATCAGATGTATTGTGTCACGGTGTCAGTACATACCAGGAAGTATTCTGTCCCATTCTGTGGGTATTTCACTGTGAGAACCTCGCAGAGTTTTGACCTGCCTTCCTGGTCAAGCTGCCCTCTGTGGTGAAACGCTGTCATACAGGATACATGTAAGGCAAAGGGCTCTTGAACTTTCTCGACCTGTTTCACTTACTCAGTATATGTGTGTGTCTGGCAGTGTGGAAAGGTGTCAACGAGTCGGCTTTTTAAGTCCCATTGTGTTGTGTGTCCCTTTCTATTGTGTACGTGTTTTCGTATGAGGCGCGGAGGCCCCCCCCCCCGTTGTTTCAAAGCTCGAAGTCGGTGTTTGGACAACACTAAACAATATGTATGCCTAGAATGTATAGGTGAAAGGTGTTCGGACAATATGAAACTGTTACGCAATAGGTTAAAAAGAAAACACAGTGTAAATGGTGCGTTTCACATGTGTCCACAAAATGTACGGTATGATCGGTCTTTTCAGTATTTCTCCCTTTGTCTCAGTGTGATTGGGAAATAGCCAGATCTTAGATAAGAGACTGTTCTAAAAACAAAAGTGGATAAAGATATCACTGACACTGTTTTGCAGATCGGTTAGATTTTAAACATTTTAGACATGAGATTTTACTCCCGTTTAATATATTTAATGTGTTACCTTTTACACATCAAGAAGGGAAATCTCTCTTCATCAGTCGAGCGAGCCATCCAAGAAAAGTTAGTGCTAAAGGTTGGTATTCAGATCGTGCGTGTTTTATCTAAGTAAATCCTCAACTGATCTTGTTAGCCTTGTTGTTAGTGATCTGTAGAAAGTTGCATTAGAAAAAGAAACTCAAGCAGCCTAATTTTTCATAAGAAAATGTAATGAATGTTGTCTTTACAAGGCCAACCCTTAACTTTTAAGGTATAAGAATGTTTCATCCTTCATTGCATCACATCAACTAAAAGGATTCTACACTTTCTGTGTTTTGTTCTGGCCTTCAGTTAAGAGCAAGATAAATCATCAGTATCGCATAATTTCATTTAGTCACGGAAACATGTAAAAGATTTGTTTCATCTAAGCTCCTCTGTTCGCTGGCTGGATTTCAGGGAGCAGAGCGAAGGGCCATGAACGAAGAGTACCTCACGCATCTCTTCACGAATGTTATTTAGTACAGGCCTTAGACAAACCTGCACTTTCTGCACTAAACAGTGGGCAAGTGCGTGCAGCGATGCACTGAGGAGGTCAAAGAGAGGAGGAGACGAGACAGGACAGGAGGGGGATGAAAGGAGGAGAAGAGGAGTGATGAGGTGAGAGGCCAGGAGAGATAAGAGTCGTCTCGAGAAGGGAGGCAAAATAAGCACGAAGCTGCCAGAAAAGATATGACACAAAACAAAATAAATCCTTTTGAGGAACCAAAACTTCTCAAGGTACTCTGTAACGCAGGGTTCAATTTTGCTCCAAACCAGAACTTTTAAAGCTACACAGCGCACAGGAACAAATCAAGTCGCAGTGAACCAAGACCAACCAGCAGCATAAAGATTGTAATGACCCACCGATGCTTCACTTGCAAAAAGTATGCAAATGAAAGCATTTTTTTATATTTATAGACATAGTGTTGGCACAGAGTTGATATGTGTCACCGGCAGCAAGAAAGATAATACTGTACTGAGACAAAGGTCAGTTTAGGTTGTGGTCATTGGATCTTCTTTTCCGAAATCGAAGAAGCGGCTATTTGATTTTCATTTTAAAACACAAAAATCAAAGTTGAAATACAAGCTGTACGTGGTCATTCACAAGCTATGAGTGATGACAGTGCTGTGATACAAGGAAACATTAAGTGTGTTTGTCCTGACACACTCAATGGCTCTTTTTTTTGTTTGTTTTTTAATACCCATTTCTGAAAAAACAAATCCATACATGCACCAAAAAAACACCAAAATGTAAAAAAAAAAGAGCTCAGAGTGTTTTTTGAGGAACTACGTGCTGCTTGTCAGTAGGTTTTGTTGTAGAAACATACATCACTTTGGAGAGTGTGTTACGGAGGTGAGATATGACTGCTTTACATTATAAACACACACATACACGCCCATATGGAGAGAAGCTATGTGTATACTGGCATTTATTTACCAGGATCTCATAATAGGTTGTCATGGGACTTGCCCAGCTAAATCCAGAGGCTCCAGTAGCTATAACTCGTCCACAGCGGCGCACCTGTCTGGGGCTTCTCACTGACGGAGCCGCTGACTCCAAATAGAGACGAATATCTGACAGGGTGACCAGTGTGTTCATCTTACCCAGAGTATGCATGTAGAAACAGTGTCACCAGGACAGAAAGCCATCTTTTGGGGGGACTGGTTATTGATAAAGATAGTCTATATTGGTTAGTAAGTGGAGATTCATATGATTGATCATTGATATGCTAACATTTTTGGCTAACAGGAGCTATCTATTTATTGAATAAATGAGCTGATAGATCCACTTTCGAGCATCTAATGCAATAAATAACATTACATCAGCGGAATTCACTGCAGTCATATAGGAAAAGTCTCTCTAGTAAAAACTGTGTGGCCATGCAGTCACCACACGGGACCTGTTTACTAAATACATTTACTGGGATAGGGGTAATGGGAATTTACTACTGCCGGTGTTTGGAAATGTCACGTCTACTCTCTGTGGGACTACAAACCCTCATCGGTAGGTGAGGTAATTCTGAACCGGTGCCAGCTCTGTGGTCTTGATATGGCATCAGTTCAATAAGGGATATTATGGCAAGGCTAGCATGTCTAAATGTCACAGATACAGTATCTGCCGGACAGTCATTCTGTCTCTCACCTCGCACTTCGCTGTGAACGTCCACAAAATGCCACCATGAGCTGTTGCTATGGCAGCAGCTCCCTCCTTTCCCTCCAACCTTCACTATATTCTGATCACAGCCCTGCTCTGCCACGACAACCCACATCTATCGTTCTGTTTCTCCCTGCCCCGGCGTCCAAGTAGCCTATTAAGAAACCCATATTCTTGGCCTGGTTTGTCGTTTATGTTGATAGCTAATATGCCTTAGTATTTCTGTCCCTGGGTGTCTTGTGTTACCTTCCCTCTTTACTACTTCCCGCTCCTTGTTACTTTGTTGACCTCAGAGGGGCTCCCAGGTGACGGACAGAGCAGCCTGGCCACTGTGCTGACTTCAAAATATGACTTTTTACAAGAGAGCTGCCAAGTCCTCCTGCGTCACGTACGAACGTCTGACGCCACTTTAACACCACAATTATTAGGCCACAATTGTTTTAGAGCTTATCAAATTACTACCAAATCAGCGGGGGCTGTGGACATTTCTAAACCCCTTCCTCCCCTGAACTCTTTCATGTATCTGGGCAGTTGTCTAATCACTGGGCAGAGGTGAAACTTTAGAGAAAGACTTTATGTGACGGCGAGAGGGCTTGAGTTTCTCTGATGGGAACCGTTCATGCAGTTGACAGGAAAGGCTGTGATATATAAAGGATAGATTTTCCATTAGATTTTTTTGTAAGGTAAATAAGCAGATCGTTGATGTGTGTACGTGCGCCGCTTGGTGTGTGCATGGTCCTCGTCGTAGAGCCCT
This sequence comes from Coranthus polyacanthus, assembly GCA_037367275.1. Classification (NCBI taxonomy): domain Eukaryota; kingdom Metazoa; phylum Chordata; class Actinopteri; order Kurtiformes; family Apogonidae; genus Coranthus; species Coranthus polyacanthus. The sequence goes on along the minus strand of JAPQRN010000019.1, from coordinate 4,118,042 downwards.
GCAACAGAAAGACTGTGTGTTTTCAGATAGAGAGAGAGTACAAGAATTTCAAGTGTTCTTACGTGGCATCACTACTGTTTTTGTTGCGCTTTCTGGACGGAAAACATGGCACAGAATATATTCTATCACCGTCTAGCATCAACAGTTGTCTGTTTGCGTACTATTGTGTCTGCTATTTGAACTACATAGGTGACAGCTCATTTGTTTAACAGGAACTTGGATGGTATCTCTGTTGGCGCTTTTTACACATGTTACTGGCAGTAGCGGCACAGCTCCAGGAGTATACAAGTTCCATCTGCTCTCTCGTGAATTATTTCCAATTTAACAACGAGGATGTAAAGTTTCACAGTGTCTCTAACAGTTGGAAGAAAGGGATTAGTTTGTAATGTGAGTCTTCATACCTTATTGAACTCATTGGCTGATCGCTCCAGGGAAAAGTGTCAGAAGAGGCAAATATTACAAGTTTTGAACCAATTCATTGATCTAAATTGGGAAATAGAATTATAGTGTTTTGTGTGAGTGGTCTGTTTCCTGGATTTCTACAACTGGAATCTGGATTCATACAATGTCAGTCAGAAAAAGGCCAGTGAACATGAAAATATCCATCTCAGAGTTGGGGTTATTTATCCTCTATTACTCAGACTTCTCTAACCTCTAGTCTCTCACAGATGCTTTTTTTCATCTATCATTTAATCTAAGGTCTTTTTTCCATTTCTGTCAAAAAATGCACAACATATGAGTAAAGCCTACTGTGTTTGATGACTTTTTGGTTCAGTTACAGTATGTTTTCAGCTGCATTTATTGATTCAATATGATCTTCTCTTTCTCCGTAAAACTGATGATTGATTAAGATGATTTTGTGCTGATGTTACTTTCAATAATGTTTCCTCTGTTGAGTTGATGTCATTGACCTCAACTGCCTACAAAGGCCGACAATCGGATCTGATATTTAACGTTCTTTTGACTATCTGTATCGTTGTTTTGTTTTTCAAATCCTATATCTGATCAAATAGATTACCATTTAAATATCTGCTATTTTGACTTCGATGCAGCCACCTCTGTCTGTCTGTAGTCAAAACTCTGTGATCAACACTGAAATGGACAAAGGACATTTATTTATCACCTTAACTTATTTATAATCTTTCTAGTTCAGTTTGAAAATGACAATAAATTTGGTTGAAATATTATTAAATTATACTTTTTCTTTTCAGTCAGCTTAAAGGTATTTCAATAGAGTTTTTTGTTGTTGAGTTTTGCTTGATAAGTTATTCTACCTTTTGACACTCACTCGTTTATTATAAATGTATATCGGCCCCAATTTTAGTTTTTTGGTCTCCTTGATAATCAGTATCGGTATCGTCCTTGAAAGAAAACTTATTGTTCGACCCCTAATCCTGAGTCTAAACCTTCCTCCAGCTCCCAGACCCCTGTCAGTCCGAGTGCTGGTTGCCCAGGTCATCCATCATCTATAAAACAACAGAATAACATAAGGCAGGATGAGAAGTTCCATCTCAAAGAGGACAGATTTGTGTCCAGAAATACGTCAGAGGTGGCAGATGTGTGCAGAAGGCTAAGCATAAGTCGTAATAGCAGGTGTCACAAAATTTAGCCAAATGTGTTTGAATCAAGCGTGGATGTTTGTCACACAGACACCTTGCTCGTCCATGGAAGGAAGTCCATGCCGAGCAGGATTGTGACACTAATGAGGAAACAGTCCAGTGGGACGGCAGTGACTTCCTTACACACAGAGACATGAACACTCAGTTTACACATGCATACACTATCTCCCAGGTGTTGAGACACCCCCCGCAGGCTCCTTTTCTACAACAATCCATCCATCTTTCTGTGGGGATAAATGATTTCCTTTGCCGTGACAGGGAGACAAAGAGCAGACAGGGCTTGACCTGCGTCACACACTGCAGCAGGACAACGCTGTCATTCCTCCATTCACCACTCATCCATGACCCTGCTGGATTGTTTTAGACTTACACCTGGCTCTACACAACTGGTTTCTAGTAATGTACCCCAGGCAAGTGGATGTGGGGGGGGGGGGGTGTTAAACATGTGATTGACAGCTGTAATTACTGATCAGAATCAGGCGTGACTCGACTGCTCAGCGTCGCGGCTCAAGCTTGGAAAAGTTGCTTCTCTTTTCCACAGCAGTGTGAAACGGTGTGAGGTCAGCTATATTTATATTTTTCATCTTTTGATTTGGACTGAGAGCAGAGGGCTGCAGAAGGAAAGTGTGCATTTTCAAAAATCTGTCATTTTTTCTCCTCCTGATTTCAGCTCCTGTAGCTCTAAAGAGAAGCACCGGTGGCCAATAACCATATTTCCATAAATGTTGTCAAGCGAATTTGAACTTTTTTTTAGTTCAGTACAGTCAGTGTAAACATCGCTTCCGTGTTTGATTAACAAGCACCGCAGCAGACGATGACAGGGAGAGTAGTGTACTTATGCCATCAAGTTTCACTTTGCTGAATCATTGTCTGTCAAATGTATCGTACAAATAGGGCCCATAAAGTACATTGCCAAATGTGCACGATGTTTACCTAGTACACATTACCAGTGACTTTTTCATAGTTGTGTAAACACTGCAGAGTCACAGTTTAAACAGCTGAAGTGCTAAGTGGCATATGTGGCCCCCGATTGCGTAAGGTATTGTACCGTTCACATAGAAACTGCTCTGGTACAGTATATCGAGAACGAAATCAGTGTGGAGAGAAGAGTCTGTTCTTGTCTATCACAGATAAGGATGTTTACCTTCAGTCTCTGAGAAAAGGACAGACCTTCAGTGTTTGCTCTACATTGGGACCTGTATTTGTACCCATGAACTAGTTCTTAAAGTGTGTCTGTGTGTACGGTGTAAGTTTGTATGCAGCATGTGTCCCTGTAGATGTTCATTAGTAACACTCTGATGCCTCTTCTCAACAGGCAGAACTTAACAAAGCTGCTCGCTGTCGCCTGCGCCTCCTCTACTTCGTGACCTGTATGGCTCAATGTGTGTGTGTGTGTGTGTGTGTTGCGGCATTATGGTATAATCAGGTTTGTTAAACAGTGCTTCGTCCTTGTTTTGGTAGAAAATGAAGCACAGTATTAATTAATCAGCCAACTCACGTGGAATAGATTACTATTTACAGTAAATGAACAATATTTCCCCCCAAGGAAACATTAAGCTCGGCTCAGGGAGCAGGGGGTGACATTAATCTGCTCTTTCCGTGGGGAAGGTGCTCTGTGATGGATGCTGGGATTGAGGAACAGAAAGGGCGAGTTGAAAGTACTTTGTATACAAAGTGAATGTAGAGGCAAACTTGAGTTGCTCTGCTTAAACTGACTCACAGGCCTCACCTCATTTCAGGCAAAGTACACGCTGTGCTTTCACTACTCTACCCGTGTTATTCGGAGGTTGTGCACTGCTTAACATTTGACGGTGAAAATTTGTAAGGCTGTACGCCGATATTCAGCTATTTGGATATCTGTTTGTTGCGTATGGTATTCTATTTTCAATTTTGGGATTCAGATATTCTTTTTTTCTTTTGACATGCCTCTCACTCGCAGCGTTGAACGCCACGGGTCACGCTTCGGCTCACCTCGGCCGTTTCTCACCCTGCATTTATTTAAAGTTCCATTGGACGGTAGTTTTTTGCCGTCATTGGTGTGATTGACAGCTGTAATTACCAATCCTGGGTTTCCATAGCAGCGTGAAATGGCATCAAGTCATCCATGTTTACATTTAGTCTTTGATTTGAACCGAGAGGAGAGAGCTGGAGGACGAAGGTGTATATTTCAAATTTGTGCATTTTTTCCTCTGATTTTGGTTCCCGCAGTGACTTTGATCATCATAAAAATGAGGAGTATTATATTGTTTGTCCAACTGTTACAGCCATCTTATTAAAACTACTGGTGAAATAGTCTAGTCTAGTCTTTAACATGGGTTAAATACAGAGGATAAAGCTTCACATATTTGCTGTTGAGTCATGAAGCACAATATAAAAAATCTGGAATTGGCTGGAATTTGGAAAGCCCAAGAAATGTGTTCATATGTGGATATATAGGCCGTGAAAAACAAAAACCTAATACTGCGTCCGTTTAGAGTTAAAATAAAAAATGTGAATCTCATTAGCCATGCAGCCTGAAACAGCGGCACATCCCTCCTCGGCGTTTGGCTTGTTATTGTCAAGATAAGTTATTATTTTTTGCCTGTTTCTGCATCTGATTTAAGACG
>JAPQRN010000019.1:4082237-4093634 GCA_037367275.1 Coranthus polyacanthus | reverse complement strand
ATAATCAACTTTGGAGGAGTCTTCGCTATGCATCGCTTATGAACGGCATTTTAACTTCTAGAGCAGGGGACAAAAGAAAAGAAGAAGAAGAAAATCACCTCCTCATGCCCAAATGTACAAAATTGAATTAGAAACTACCATCAAATCCTTGATCTTTTACTTCATATTATTATAGAATATTATATTGTTGTGTTTATGTATTTGTTTATTACTAACAAATACACTTGAGAGTATTAAAATGTATATAAAAGTTTGCTTGTTTAATAGTGTAGTACTCCATCAAATCATAGAAGTATATCATCTTTTATGTAATTAGTCACGAGTAACTTTTAAGAGTCAAATAAATGCAATAAAAAGTACCGTGTTTTCCCCTGAAATGTAATGGAGTAGAAAAAAGTAGCATAAAATGGAAATACTTTGTTAATGTACAAGTATGTTGAATATGAAGTAAAGTACTTGAGTAAGTATACTGAGTTACTGTCTACCACAGCTTTTAGGAAAATTCATTTACATACACACATTTTTATGTATTAAATCAAAAGGATTCACAAGCCAAGTTTGGGAAAGGTAGTTCTAGAGAGCTGGATGCCCAAAACACTCCTTCACACTTTTCAGACAGACGTTTAAAGGATGAAGTTAAGGTTGTTTATCTTTTTTTTTGTACAGAGGATGGCACTCTCTATGCGAAGGCCAGCGGACCATCGGTGTGTTATTTGCTGTGTGAGCAGAGTTTAAAAGTTCACATGAAAAAGCGGTTTCAGGGAAAGACATCTCTGTATGCTCTTCAAAAACACAAACCACCTCAAAAGTGTTAGGAATCCTGGGAAGAAACGCCTCGACTGAGCCTAAGCTGCTTTAATATCAGAGGCTGCTCGGTTGAAACTAAACACACTCCCTCTCTTTCTCTGACTCCCGTCATCAGGGCGAGGAAAGGCTTCGGGCAGAGCGCCAGGTGCCTCTCATGTTTGGGAGAGCAAACAGGCTCGTGTCTTTGATGGCGAGGAGATCAGAGCAGGGGACACATTCTACGTGGCCACGCTAAGGTCGCCACAGTGCACACCCTGCTGCCATGTTGTGCTCTGCAGCTAGGAGACCCAAAGTATACACAATGCAGGGGCGGCAGACAAGTGTGTGTGTCAGTCTAACCCCACCAGCCGCCTCATCACACACCCCTTCATCTCTCCAACATGGACTCTAGACAAACCTCGACAAACAGTTGGGAGTTGTGTGAAAAACACGGTTTAACCACAGGAACAGGCTTTGAATACTGACTTTTCGCTCATGCAAGACAGTTTCAGCAGTGTGACATCACTCTGCGTCCCATTTCAATAATCGGTGTGAAAGTGTAAGTAATTTATTAGATTTTAAAGGAAAAGGTCTCAAAAGTTTGGATTTATGTCAGAAAAATGCAACTGTGGAACATTTGTCCTACAAACATTAGAGAGTTAGACTTCGTGTTTGTTTACCCCAGTCTATTATTAGATTAAAAATGTTTTTTTCCTTGAAATATTTTCCATTCTATACTGTGGCTTTGCTTGACCCTGACTCTTTTTCCTTCTATTCAGTTGTGTGGTTAATGCAAGGTCACATTAATTATACTGACAGTATAAAGCGATGGTTTGATTTTACTGCATTATATTTGACATCTTTTGCACTACACTCATTTTATTTAAACTAAAATTCAAAAACTGTTAGCTGCTTATAACACTCTGCTATAATACTGAGCAGACGCCGCACAGGAGGGTTTTCTCCTGTAAAGAAAAGAAGCAAACTTAGCAAATGTAACAAAGAACAAAGCACAGAAAATATGCACAATAGCGCACACACCCTGGTTGTCGCTAAAGGTTACGGAACTCATGTTCACTTCTAGTAAAATTAATATATATGCCGTTTCCTGTAATTTTACCTGGAAGCTTCATTCTTCTCTGTAATGTGGTTGGGCCTTTAGCTCAGCTCACGCTTGCTGCAAAACAAAGCTCGCACGTGCCTTCACAGCAGCTGTTATGTTTTGTACACCAGACCAAAATGAAGAATGTTTTCAGCTCACAGTGGACTCATTAAAATATCCTGCGTCTTAGACCGGGGGGGGGGGGGCAACAGAGACGGATAGGCTCATTACCAAGTTTGCGTCTCAACCTCTGTTTGAACTGCACAGTATCACTGTCGGTCGAGGGCTGATTACACAACACCGATCCACCGAACTTACCCTGCGGAAATCTAAGCTAAGCACGTCTACTGGTGGCGGAACATTTGTACCAATTCAAATTACAACAAACTGCAGTTTTGTGGTACTTGTACTTTACTTCGCATCTCCATTTTGTACAACTTTATACTTACCTACATTTCAGACGCAGATATTGTACTGTTTACTCGCCTACATGTCTGACGGTTACTTTTCAGATGCCAATTCGATTCGATTGTCTGTGATAAACTGATTAAGTATTCCTTTATGGGTTGAGAAATGTCTCCCGCTTCTTAAGCTAAATAAACTCTTTAAAACCTAAAACTCTTGGATTAGCTGGAAAATGCATTGTCACAAAGCTGAAAACAGAGCTGACTTTCTAGAGATATATGGTTCTCACAGGAAAGCAATGCTGCAAACACATGTGATCTGGCAGAACATGATGCACTGCTGTAAACGAAACTATTCAGCACTGTATGAAGTAGTAAAATGAGCTCAACTTTGAACATCTACCGCAATAAAATGCAAAATACACATTAATGCAGCAGTAAAATGAATCCAAAAGCAAATATAGAATAATAAAACAGTGACAGGGACTGTTTTACAGCACAATGAATACTTTTCATACTTTAAATACATTTTGCTAATAATACTTAGATACTACACTTATGTAGTTGTAGTGGAGTAGTTTCAAAGTAGTGTGGTATTTGTACTTTTACTTAAGTTCTGTTGTATGTGTGTGTCAGAGCATTGTTTAGTATGACAGTGTGTGTATTTAGTTGAGAGGTTTAGAGGTGTTTGTTTGCTTCCTGTTATGTAGGATAAAGTGTGTGTGTGTCTGGTGAGGGGGGTAGGTGGGGACTATCTGGTTTCCTGCTCTTGGGGGTTGACTTTATGTAAATGCTCTAGGGGTCTCACACGGGGAATGGGGTGCATATGCACAGAGAGAGAAGGTGAGTGTGCAACAGAGCGAGCGTAGGACGTACATAGCTTTCCTCCGTTCTCCTCCGCTGACAGCTGCGAGTCCGACCAGCTCACCACAGATACACCTCCTCATGATGAAGGAGCGCTGCAGCCGGGGGCCCTCAGTAGCCATACCCCCTCCTCAGCAGCAGCAGCAGCAGCAGCGGCAGCAGCGGCAGCAGCGGCGGCCAGCTCCCCTAGCAGGACCCGGGGTTGGATGTTGCTTGGGAGTGGCAGGGCAGTGCTCAGCCTCCATGTGTCCCATCTGTTCTGACTGCATGTCTCTGTGTGCTGGCTGCATGTTGACAGATGAGGCGTACCAGAAGCTGGCCATGGAGACGATGGAGGAGTTGGACTGGTGTCTGGATCAACTGGAGACCATCCAGACCTACCGCTCTGTCAGCGACATGGCCTCCAACAAGGTAAGAGAGGCTGCATCTTTCAAAAAGATTTCCATCTAAAAGAGTTTTAAGGGGTGCAAAGCTGCTTTCATTCTTTTGCAAATAAAAAAACTTTGAGCAAGATATGGCTAATCTATTGGAAATGTTTATACAGAAAAGGCTCTAAGCATCAAAAACTAATCCTTCAGCATAAAATATATGAACCACAGAATCCAAAGTTACTGTTGCTATAACCATGCATGAACTTAGTGTGACCTTAACAAAGTCAGCTGCATTAAACGTTAGTGAGAAGAGGGAGGTTGGGTTGCTAGAGGGGGCTGTAGCAGTGTTGGCATGAGAACTGTCAGGTTATAGAGGCCGCCCTGTGCGCTGCACAGTACCATTATGGCTGCATGTTACTCATCAGATCCACTTACAACTTCTGACAACTTAAAGCTGCATTAGCTCTGCTTTACTCATTTCCTTCTTTGTGCAGAAATGGCCTGAGTAAAGTGTGTTCTCCTTCCCACTGTGGCTCTCTTTTTTTGTCTTTACTGTAAAAAAAAACAACTTTTCACTGTCCACTGGTTATTCTGTTTTTTCTGCGTCACTGATGGTGTGTGATGTGCACCAAGGTTCAGTTCCTGGTTGTTTATTTAAGTAACCTCTTAACCATATTACTCACTGACAGACCATAATGCTGAGCCGTATTTGGCTGTGTCTTTTCTGGATGGTTACTTATTACCCTGAACTTATTGCTTGGTAGATTCTGCTGTCTTTGCACTGGAACATGTAATCTGAACCTAAGGATTAATCAATTGCATTCATGCTCAGACTACACTCTCTTTTGTATGACTTTCTTATCTTGTTCTTATCATTGTAACCATAATTATTTCTACCATTAGAGGTAGCTGCAGTAGTAGCGGTAATTCTCTGTGACTGGGCCTGAAGGCACAGAAGACTTTTATTATTACTGATAGATTTTCCTCCTATTATTGAAAAGCCAACCAGTCTCATCCACTGTAATGGAAAAACAGGAGGAGCCATCGGAAACTTTGAGATTTCATATAAAATTGTGAATAAATTAGCTGTAGGTGCTTTTTATGTATCAGACGCCTGTAACGTAGGTAAAGTCAGTTCTCTATGAATGTTTGTATCTACATATATTTTCTGTGATTCAACACAAAAACTTTAAACGTTATTTTCCTTGGTTTGATTTGGTGCCCTCTTTTCATCTTCACAGTCCACTGGTTATTCCATGTCTTCTGTGTCACTAAGTGTTTGTGATGTGCACCAAGGTTCAGTTCCTGGTTCTTATCTAAACGAACCAAGAAGCTAATAGAGCGTGGCACGAACAATTTTCAGCTGTGTCTCTGGATTTTTGGACTTAAAAATAACTCAGACCAGTTCCTTGATTTATTTATAACTCCTTGAGTTTGTGTGCAAGAATTAACGGCCTGAATTTATGTTTAAAACTTGAGCAAGTGCATTTATATTTCTTGGGAAATTCCATTTAAATGATCTGCAGTAGTGAGTGAGGTGAGAACACAGTTGAGACGATTGCCTCTTGTACTAGTATGTGGCTTTTCGTAGTTACTTGAGTTGTGTGTTACATCGATAGCATGAGTTTTGCAAAGTACAACTCAGGGTCATCTTTGTTTTAGTCCTCCTGCTATTTCAGAGCGCTCTCTCACCTACCTCGTTTGGTCCAGACTTTCGGACTATCCAGTTTGATTCAGACCAAACTAGCAGGTGTGAGACCTCCCCCAGACCACGGTGCCGACCAAACAGCTGGTCTTCGGTTTCGGCCAAAAGAGACGGTCTTGGTCCGGATCAAACTGAACCATGGTTCGGTTCATGTACACTGTGAAAAGACTTTTTTGGATAGTTCAAACTTTCAGACCAATTACAGGAAGTTATACAAGGCTATCGTTGCCAAAACCAAATAAGAAGAAAAACTAACGAAAGAAGTTAAAAATGATCAAATCAGTGTCAAGTGTGAATGAAGACGTCAGGACCTAATAGTCCGCTACCAAAACTCCAGTGTGAAAGCAAAACTAAGCAGGACAAATGTATACAATGCAGCAAAAACGTGAACCTTGGTTTGACCTTTTAGGTCTGAAAATGCCATTAAATACATGTTGCCTTTGTAGAGGGCAACAACGTACTTCATTTGTTTAAACAGCGACAGGAGAACGTTATCTTATTCGCTCAGTATTCTTCAGCTCTTTGTATGCTCTGCTGGTGGCGGTGAAGAGAAGCTGCTGCCGTGTGCTCCAGAGCCTGAAATCATTGAGCCAAGAGGAAAAGCGTGTTATTTCTCATAAAACTGGACAACAGGATGTGAGGGATCCCGCACCAGGTCAAACACAATAAACTAGGGAGGAAGAGAGTGAACATTTGTGTGTGAGGGTCCATGCAGCCCCCTGGGCAGAGTGACTCTCTCTTCCTGTCTCCTTCCTGATCCACTGCTCGCTCTCCCTCTCTCTCCGTCTCTCTCTCCAGACGACAATAGACATCCCATTTTCCTTCTGCATGGTTAATGTTCGTGTTATTTATCCCATTGCTGTCGTCATCCCGCACGCCCATCCAAAACAGAGAGTCAGGACTGGTTTCACTGAAGACACATGAGAACTACTGAGTGACAGAGCAAATACTGTTTAACCATTTAAACAAACAGACATTTAAACATGGAAAAGAGGCAACACAATGACCCACGTCAAAGAGACAGAGCAGTTTTGGGTTTTCTATTTGTGTCAGAGGAGAGAGGGCACAGTGCGTCAGTGTTTTATTGTTTTTAAAAATGTCTAAATGTCATTTCTTGCTGTATTCCCAGAGCTGCTACTTAATGGGACAAAAAACATAAATCCAGAAAATCTTATCTCATCTTGGATTGTACGGTAGTTTTTGCACTTTTGCAATCGCTGAAAACTTGGCAGGATGGTACGGTATGCGCAGGTTGTGAGTGTCCACTGTGAGAAATTCCAAAATATTCCCATATGGAAAATGAAAGAGATATTTTCAGTTATTTCCCAGAAAATACTGTACTACGTTTCCCCTTCCAGCTGCCAGGGTGATGAGGCGTTCAAGTAACAGGTAGACAGCATGGCCAGATACAGTACACTGTACAGATATTAGTATTGTTGTTGTTACAAATGAATGTAAAATTCTAGGTTTTCTTAATTCGATTCATGTAAAACTGCCTGTGACAAAAGATGAACTGTTTTCTTAGAAGGTCATGGGTTTTTTTTCTTTTAGTTAGCCGGATATCTTTTTTTTTAAGAACTGTGTATATTCAGAAATATGAGAGTATTTTTAAGCAAGAATGGAGGATTGATTTGTATTGATTACATTTCATTGTCTCATATCAAATAGCGCAGTATATTTACAGTGTATTATGACACCTTCACATTGGTGTGACTTTGGTTGGTGGATGCTCTGACACCGTACCGTCTGTGGACAAGACATGATAAAGACTGTCTCTTAAGCGTGTATTTGTGTGTATATGACAACATGTGTGTGTGTGTGTGTCTATATTAACAAAGGGACAAATCCCACCGACATGTGAGCCGACTTACACGTAGCTTTGTTTTTACAGTAAACTAAAACATTACACAACAGCTGCCCCTTTGTCAAGTGTGCCATTCCATCTGACCTGGTTTTATTAACATGCCAATCAGCTAATGTGCCCCCCCCTCCCCCTGCCTACCTGTTGTATTTGGGATGGAAAAAATGTTATTCAAGCCGAGGCGGAGTATGAAACATGAGCACGACGGAGGTGAAAGACGAGAGGCCGCTGTTTCTGTACTTCCAAGGTGAAGTGCAAGGGCCTGATACAGCTGAGGACTTACAGTACGTGACTGTCCCTCATGTTACGTATGGCTGTAGATGGGTCAAGGGCTGTTGTGAGGTGGAATTTTCTTCTGTGTCAAGGCTGTGGACTCTCTTACTTGAAAAAAACTAGGGCTGAAATGATTATTTAAGCAGTTTATCTGTCTATAAAAGTAAATCATTTAGGTGATTTATCAAACAATGGCAATCTCTATTTCCAGCTTCTTACATGTGACAGATTTTCTTTGTCCGCTGTCTGTTTTAGTTGCATATTTGTAAGAGAGACGCCTATTTTAGAGACAGATTAATTGTAATTGACAGATTACACGACAATGAAATTGTGTCTTAGTTACCAGTGAGTGTAGTGCAGATGCTGCAGGGTATTTTTAAATCCCACAGGTTAAAGAGCCGCGTCCCTGCTGGTTCATTTCTCTGTGTGTGTCTTTGAAACAACTGCTGTTAGATATTATTAACTGTGTAGCCTGGAGAGTCAACTACACCTTGTGTAATGAAAATAGATTGTATTTATATGCTAAGTAGTAGAGTAGAAGCCACAACTGTGAGGATTTTTGCACATTTTTGCGATTTGGCCAAAAATGTCAAATCATTTCATTTCAACCATTGACTGATTTTTGTTCATGAGTGAAAGCTGAGGAAACCAGACTGTTTAGGTATTCATAAAAGACAAAAACGAGATCAAAACGAGATCAAAATGAGATGATGAGATGTAAAAAAAAAAAGGTTATTTGTGGTTTTAAACTTTATGGGCAGAACATTTCACAAACCGTAGTACATTCAAAACTATTGTAATGATAAAATCTTTTTTCAACATCAGACTATGCAGCAGTAAAATGAAGTTAACAGCAAAACTTTGAAACATTTTGTGATTTATTTGAAAGTGGAAACAAAATAAAGCCTGAAGACAAAATTTTTTATTTTGCTAACGATAATTATCATGACATTGAGTTATATTGGCAAGTAAAATTGTCAGGATATAATATAATAGTCTGGTTGTAAATACGTTTCCCAAAAAACAGCTTGTTTTGACAACACTGTTGAAAGAACGTAGGGTTTCTCTCCTGCTTTAACTTTCACCTGGATAGATTTTAACTACAAAAAAAAAAAACTGAAAAGAAAAGGCCTGGCTACCTGCCAACGTCTAAGTTCAAGAAAATCCACTTCATCTAAACAGGAAGCGTTGAAATCACCAGAACGATCACCAAGATATTGATAGTGTAAACCTCAGAGCTGCGACTGTCAGCTGTAGAAGATGTGAACAGTAAGCAAGACGAACGAGAGGGTAGAGGCGGGACTACCCCCATGAGGGAGTGTGTAAGAGGCAGAAGTCTCTCTCTTGAACTCGCACACATGCAGTCACTGTTCCACAAACACAGGGCGTGAGGTAAAGCCTAGTCAGACCTCGCAGCCTGAAGTGAGTCACTAGAGCTGTGGCGTTTCCCAGCGTCAGAGAGCCAAGGCTTGGTCCTTTTACTCATGCTGTAGTCAGACCGAGACAGACACTTTAACAGACAGCAGCCCTGCTCTACTCTGCACTCTACACACAGCAACATGGGAGCCTGCTGCTTTGACAAGAAAGAAAGGAAACTGGGGAAGTTAAATGGTTGGAGAAAGGTACGTTTTTTTAAATTAGATGCATTATTGTTTTTTTGTTTTTTTTTTACATATCTTACTGGACTGTTGTAGCATTTCTCTGTCTTGTGTGATTGTCGAGCGCTGAACTTTTGTGGCTTGTTTAAACAAAGTCGTTTAAAGTCTTTGAAAGTTGAAGCAGATCCTTTAAGTTTCTCTGTCCTTTAGTGCCGTGTTATGTGATCGTCTTCAGAGAACTTTAAAATATATGTCATCGCCGTATGCACTGGACCGCCTTCCTGCTTTTAGAACCATGTGCTGTTTTTAAAGCTCAGTGCTGCTTTTTATTTGTTCATTTTTTAGTTTATATACAAATACATTTATACAGTCACGTTCATCTTATTAATACTCGTGCACAGAGAATCAGCGATCCATGCATTTGGCTTTTGGGAACAGTTGTGCATCCTTTTATATGATATATATTATTAAGTAGATGTTGCATTTTTCTCTAGAGGAGACTAGTTGTGTGTAAACAGATTGAGGAGTGTCTTAATAAGTAGAGTGAGTGTAGATTTATGTCACCTGAGGCCCAGGTGGGTGATATGTTCTGTTTCTAAGCAGAGCAGCCTGGAGATAGTCTTTTTCTGCCTATGACTAAACATTAAAGTTATCTGGGGAGAAAGAGAGATGCGGGAAGAACAGACTCCGGTTCAGTTCAATGGTTGTTTTGTCCAAATAATGAATCGAGCTTAAAGAAAATCTTTGTTTGAAAATCTCCCTACATTTAGGAGGCTGCATGACACTGTAGTGATTTGAGTTTTTATTTGAGTCTCATTTGAGAAAAGCAAGCACAGTGTTTGAGTTTTTGGAATCATTTTGTGCTATAAAACTACTTGTGGCATTTTTGTATTGGGTGCTTTCTGCTTTCGAAGCAACCAGAGCTTTACTGTGCACAGTTGTGCAGCCTGTTAACGGTCCTCCTCCAACCAAAAATGTGCAGCAGACCACATCTGACTCGACTGGGGCCTTGAACAGCCGGGAGTGATGGAAATGAATCACTCAGCTGAGAAATTGCTTGCTTACTTTTATCTCTTCACTTGTTTCTGTACCCCTGTTCAATAGCTGGCTGCTTTTCTCAGTACAGCTCAAAGCTTAGGTTACGAGACACAGGGATGCACAAGTGAATGAGTCAGAGGAAGTGAGATGTTACTCAGAAGTCATCTCAAACTGCTTCTGTACCTTCACCCGACATACGCACAAATCATACGTAGGTACGTTTCCTGATATTTACCGAGTTATGTCACTTCGAGTCTTTGCTGTATCCCCGATGTTACCTTGCGTCATATTCGTGTTGCAGCAGAGGGGAGATAAACCACAACTACTACAGATTTGCTGCTATGGAAGAATTGCTTGCATAAGTCACTGCCAGGCGTATTACCTACAATAAACATGAAGTGATGTAGGTAAGCTGACGTAAACAGGAAGCTAACGAAGCAATGTCATTAAATGGAAATGTGATTCATTTTAAGAGAAGCTTCGAGGGGTTGTTAAAATAAATAATGTTGTAGTAGAGAAAATAGTGTAGTGTGGCTAAATGATTTAATAGTGTATTGCAGTGGCACTTCTCTGTAGAATTGTATTAGATATTGAAATAATAGTGACATTTGTAGCAGTTTTTTCAGCCAAATGAGCGTTAAGTTCAGGTTTAAGTTCTGTCTCGGCAGAGTTGAGGGGTCAGTACTAATCACTGAGCGAGCTCCACTTCAGCACACTGAGCATATTGCGCCCACTAGTGGCTCAAAGGCATAGCTTTTTTTTACCACCATGCATTGAAATAGCTTATGATTTAAAGCAAGGACAGGAGCTCGACATGTAATTCAGATTTTTTGATATTATAGGAAATCATGTGCATTTCAAGCAGTGTCGTGTTTCTTACAAGTGCTCAAAATGGCTTCTGGTTTGGTTACTGTCTGATGTGAAGCGCCTGGTCAGATAATGGAAGCATGTTGATGATAGTTGAAGCTCAGGGGGAGACACGGGGAGACTTTGTGTCTGCCTCCCTGCCTACCTGTCCGCCTGGCTGCCCTCTACAGTGTGCTGTCCGAAAGGATCACGTCTGAATGGAGGAGCTCAGCATTCACTTTTTTCCTCGCTCACAATGAAATGCCACGGGCTCCATTCACCTTCTCTGCCTCTGTCACAGCAGCTCTCTGCTGAATCAACCCTACCCCCTGCGAGCAGAGAGAGAAAGGGGGAGAGGGATGAGGGGTGGTTAATGTGAGAGTAAAAGGTTAGTAGAGGCAGACACAGAGCTAAATGAGAGCAAATGGCACAGTAGAAACGCAAGTAATGGAAGGTGGAGAAGGTGAGGAGGGATGTGGAGAAGAAAAGAGAAAAAAACGAAAGAGGACAGGATGGAAAAGGCGAATAACAGTAAATGACACAGAGAAC
>JAPQRN010000019.1:4048817-4082137 GCA_037367275.1 Coranthus polyacanthus | reverse complement strand
AGAGAGTTACCCACAGAGCTCAAAGAGGCTTATCTCAATCAGGTGTCATGATGTGTCAGTAGGATGGCAAAGATGCTTTACTTCTGCCCCCGGGTGAGAATAAAATTAAATGCATATTGGCAGTAACTCATGGACAGGAATGTATAAAACATGCATGTGACATGTCAATGTCAACTGTACTTAGCTACAGATAACGGTGTTTGCCGGCTGCTGATGTGAGTGTATGTGCGCAGAGAAGAATTTCTTTCGGCCTCTGGGGAAGCACAGCTCTTCAACACATTGCAGAGACATCCCCCGCTGTTATTTTTGGTTTCTTTATATATTATGCAGTGAGCTATTATATAAAGAGCTGCCTCCTCTCTGTCTCTTTTTGTTTTTTTCCTCCTCTTTTCTTGCATCCTAACTCCAGCTTCTGGTTTTTCCTTCAGTGGGAGGATAATCCAGAATCCTCTCGGGGAAGCTTTGATCTCCCCCTCATCTTTCCGAACTTGTATACACAGAAAAATATTGGACTGAAAGGTTCTCTGGGAACTTATGTTTGCAGTTTCCTATGGATTGGGTCTGACAGTACAATTGATATTTGTTCATTAGCAGACTGGTTTCCCTTGGAGCCGCCCTCGAGGGTTTCACAAACTGGAATCATGACAAAACTGATGAAAGCACAAGCATGCCTCTAAATTGGCCAGTGGTACTGATGTAACAGTATATTCCAGTCAGGTGGCCCTAGCCTTGTAAACTGCAGCGGTAAACACCTGCTCCAAGGACAGCCCATTGATTCTGCCAGCAAAGCAGACGGACAGAGAGATTGATGACTGTGTTGGCAAGTAGCAGTCGAGAGAGAAATTGACATGTAAGTGGTGGAGAGTGAGGGAGAGATGGAGCCAGGGGAGGGAGACGGGAGCGATTTTCAGCCTGTGCATTGGTAGATGTGAGCAGAGGCGATGTGTGTGGTGTGTCCTCGTGACAGCTCAGCAGCTACACCACATGTCTGCCTGGGAAAGAGAAGGGGAAGCCTTTTCTCTCTTCTCATCTCCGTCCCTCTCCTCTCCCTTCAGAAAAGCCTTACACTGCACGCCGTTGCTGTTGCCATGGCTTTGGGGTGTTCTGGTGAATACACAGTTACTCACAGGTAGAGAGAAACCCATGGCCTGATGTCACTTAAATCGGAAAAGGATGCAATTATCTCCCATCTTTTCCTCCACCCCCCCCCATCTTTGACCGTCTTCCCCACTCGTTCAATGGCTCTTGGTGCAGGCTGTTAAAAATAGCCTTCCACAGACACCCTGACAGCATCTAATATTATTGTGGGAGCCAGATAATGAACAGGCTTATGAGTGCTCCACAATGGCCGCAGCACTTGGGGATGTCAGCAGACAATAGAAGAGTCAAAAGAGAGAGAGGGAGAAGGGAGGATGATCATAGAGATAATGGAGATAAAAATGCAGATTCTGTGCATTCACATTCCTCAAAACGTGCCCCATCCCTTCTCTCGACCCTCATTGTTTTACTTCAGAGGGGAGGAATATCTGTGCAGCTCAATGACATTCCTTCACAATGGCTGATTTCATAAAAAGTGGCTTTAAGAGGGAATTAGGGGGGGGGCTAGAAATCGAAGGGGATGGGAATTATCCGCGGCACAGCTGGAAAAAAAAAGAAAAGTTATATCTGGAATCCAAATCTGGACATTATATGTCTGGGTGTTAATCACTTCAGCAACCCATCAGATACTTGCATATACACCAATGCCAAACCGTAATTAGGATCCCCTCCTTTTCCCCACTTTCTGTCAAATCATGCGTTCTTAATAGAGCGTGTTGCTGGGGCTGGCAGACTACAGCAGGGGAAAAAGAGACAGAATAGAAAGGGAGGGAGGGATAGAAAAAGGGAGAAATGTGGAGAGAGAGAGAGACAGGAT
This sequence comes from Coranthus polyacanthus, assembly GCA_037367275.1. Lineage (NCBI taxonomy): Eukaryota > Metazoa > Chordata > Actinopteri > Kurtiformes > Apogonidae > Coranthus > Coranthus polyacanthus. The sequence goes on along the minus strand of JAPQRN010000019.1, from coordinate 4,080,222 downwards.
AGGAGGGGTAGTGAGTGCTACAGCGGAGAGAGCAGCGAAGCAAGACAAATCCAGTGGAGGAACCCCCCCTCCAGTCAGATAAACATCGCTGCCTCGCTCCCTCCTCCTCCTTCTCCTCCTCCCGTCTCCATCACTGTTTTTTTCCCCTCCTCCCCTCCTCACTTCTTCTCCATTATTCATCAGTGCACTGAGAGTCCCCAGCTCACAGCTCCAGCTGCTGCTGCTCCAGCCGATCCACCGAGCCCTGCTGGATCTCCTCCTCCTCGGCTAACCTGGCTACAGAGCCTGCTTTTCTTTCCCCTCCATCCCGCCGTCCATCTATCCCTCTATCTCCAGCCATGGAGACTCAGAACTGTCCCTTTTGTGCTGCTGAGAGGGAGAGTGAGCCTTCATCGAGCTGCTCTCTTTGCTGCTGAGAAGAGGAAAGAAGAGGGGATTTTGTGTCGTTTTTTTGGCGCTGAAAGAATCCTGTTCGTCTGCCTCTATTTTTTATTTTTTTCGATTGGATTACAGTTCTGGCTTTGTGTAGGAAGGAGAAAACGGGGTCCAAAATGCCTGAAGCTAATTACCTGCTGTCGGTGTCTTGGGGTTACATTAAGGTGTGTGGCGCTTGTCTACGTAGCTTTTCGGGATGCCGCACTCATTTCATTGTATCTTACTGTGTAGTCTTTCTGTGCGTTACTTGGTGATTCTAAACTAATTCAGCATTTTTCTAGTATTTGTTGTTCTTGTGGAGCTTTTCTGATTGTAATGCTTGTTTGATTAGACCAAAAGATATTTCCTGATGGTGATGGGGTCTGGCAGAATGGTGTTATGTAGCTCAGGCTCCATCTTGAGCCCTCTGCAGGGCTGTGTGTTTATATGTGTGTTAGTGTGTATGAGTGTGCACGCGCATGCATCAGACTGTCATAAACAGCTGCTACTGCAGTGCCTGGATCTCCGTGTACTGTCAAATGTGTCTGTCTGCTTCAACAATTTTATTCATGTTCATTTTATGAAAAGCAAATGAAAATCACCAAAATGTTGGAGGAAAGAGATACATAATGAGCTGTGTACAGATTTCCCTCTTGAGATCACTGGAAATTTTTGCACACTGACGCAACAGCTTAACAGGCCAAAATATGTGGTTCATTGTAATAAAACTGTAAACTGGTTGCAGGGGGTGAACTGCAGGGTATTAAAAGGTGATAGCCTTTTCAATGTTAACACAAATAATTATCCGCACCCTAATTAATTTTATGGAGAATGGCGAGGGGGAATTAATGTGTCCCCCCACCGTAATTTTAAAATATTCTTGAGCTGGTGGAATAAGACTGGGCACTAATGTATTTTCCATGAAATCTTGTACCATAATCTCTCCCAGGTTTTCCCTCAGTGGAAACTGACGACATTTTTTTTTTCTTTCTCCCCCTCCTCTTTCTCTTTCTGTCTTGCAGTTCAAGAGAATGTTGAATCGGGAGTTGACGCACCTATCTGAGATGAGTCGGTCTGGAAATCAGGTCTCCGAATTCATCTCCAACACCTTTCTAGGTAAATGAGAGTCTTATGTAAATACACTCAAAATCACAGTCAGAAATTCACAAATTTGATGTTTAAAATCTCCCTTCAGTCATTAGAAATTATTATAATGGACTGTATTTTTGCCAAAAATACACACAATCACTCACAAATATTTAGTGGCTCACACAGATTTGATGCTTTACCGCACTTTTTGTGATGAGGTTCAGCTTTTTCGCATGATGCTAAGCCGTGCCGGTTGTTCTGGCTTCTGTGGGGGCGTACCATAAAACACTGCGCCATCAAGCTTTGTCTAGAGGTTTGTGGCATCTGCCTCAAAATGTTGGTGAAAATTGGAGTAAACATGTTTTTCAAAAGAGGAAAAAGATATTGAGGCAGTTCAGCACTTGCAATCCACAACCTGAGTGAGGGGATTGGAACTGGATGCTGTGGGTCGGTCATTTGAGATCTCAAAATAAACTGTATATTTCTAAATATATATGCATTTAAATTGTCTGTAGAAACATTCTGTTCTCTGTCCCAGACATTAAGAAAGACTTTGGGGAAAAATATCAGGGAACTAGCAGAGCAGTCAACAAATTAAATTGTCTAAATGCAGAGTCCAAAGACTTGAAGTTAAGTAAATGTGAGATATCTATTGAAGGGCAATGACAGACATGTGAATGAGGTAAAGATGGATAAGACAAAGGATAATAGCAGCCAGACAGAATGCACATAGAGGTAGTTTAGACTATTTATAGACATTGAGCTTCAGATCGATTGCCATCCTGATCCGGTGTAGGGTTGTTGGCGGATCCCTCACTGCCGGATCATAGAGAACGAGAGGAGGGGTGAGGGGAGATGAAGCAAATGAGTGAGAAAGGGAGGGAGTTGACTGCAGCGAAGGAGAAAACAGAGGTACAGAGGAACCCCCTTTGCTGGCAGTGAGATGAGCTCAGCAGATTGGGTGACTCATCTCCGTCTTAGTGCATCTCTGTCAGCGGGGACACCTTGTTGTCCCTCCATCTTTCCCTCCCTCTTTGGCTGCCCCGAGAATCCAAACAGAGATGCCTATCGCTTCGATAAGAAATCAGGATTACCTTGTTAGCGATAGAAAGGGAGGGCAGGTCAACACCAATACAGACGGCAAAGAAAAGGCCTCAGCTGACCAGCAGGACCGTTTAATCCTAACATCCATTAAGATTAGTATCGCGTCAGTAATGCACTTATTTCTGCTTTGTATTATTTTATGGAAGCATCCATTGAAGCTCAAAGAATTAAATGTTGCTGCCATATGCCGGGTTCTGCAGAGGCCATTCTCAGATACATGGCAAGTGCACGTCACTGTTTGTTTCACCGTCCGTGTGAACCGAAAAATCCTGTGGAGTCAAATTTCAGACCGGGATTTCTGAATTTCCGTTGAGCGTTGACAGCATGCTGGCCATTCACGTGGGCCTTTTCCATATCACAGCTGTCAGAGCAGCATAATTCTGTCATAATTCCCTTTGATCAGCTAGCAGCAGAATACACCTAGGGAACATACTGTGGGGGAAAAAAAACATCCCCCAAAAAGGCCTCCCTTCCCTGCTGCATCTGGGTCTCTAACAAGAGAGCATATGGAGGAGGATGAAAAGGAATCAGATGAAACTGACATAAACGTGGGAGGTGACACAGGAGAGGGAAGAGGAAGGGAGAAAAAGGGAGGCTTTACAAAATACCACAGATATTTACTTCATCTGCTTAATTCTCTGTAAATTGTAATCCAAATAAGAAAGAAAGAAAGAAGGACTGTCCGTGTAACTGCCTGACATGCTGCAGGCCAAATTGAGACTTAAGCTGGTAGCATATGGAGACTGCGATCAGGATGTCTGTCCTAAAAATCTCGGGTGCAGTATTAATAAGATCGGCATATAACTCAACCGTATAACTCCTCAGTCCTCAACAGTGACAATGACAGGGCTCAGTAAAACTCACATACAGTATATACAGGCCACACACAAACACTTGGCAGTAGTGTGATAATGATGGCTTGTAATAAATTAGAGGGGAATATATTGCTCTTCCCCTTGTTTCCCACGCAGCACATGTCTGAGAGCGCTTAATTGCCCATTCTCAATTACCACTGGAGGGCTGAAGAGACAGAGAGACACAAAGAAAGACAGAGGAAACGGTGTGTGAGAGAGAGAGAGGAAAAGCATGAGAGTGAAAGTGATTATTTGAATTACAGCTGGTAATTGAATAACCCTCCACAGGGGAAGGCTGATAGGCCAGCAATGAGCTGAGCCGAGGCTTGATAGATGAGTGCAGGGCTCACGTACATGCCGATAGCCAGTCCCCGCAGGATTTCATTCAAGTCGTATGTGATTGCGGTAAACAAGGGTGTGATTGCATTTTATTTAAGTGTTACATAAAATCTGGCGTGGTTTCTGTGTTTATTTCTGGGTAAAGTGTGACGACTGGCATATTTTTAGAATTCAATCTTTTCAAATGAATATTACATGAAAGTGCGGCGTGTTTTGTGTCTACTTTGGGATTTCCAATTTCCGCTCATCTGTGGCCAAACCAAATGCACAACAATAGTCCAAACATAAAAAAAAATTCCTCTTTATATAAGTGATTTGACAAACACTTCAAAGATGCAGCAGCTTGTTGAATGAGCAACTGTATGGAGCTGCCTTAACACTTTAGAAGCCCCACATTTTATTCTGTCAATGGACTGACTGAAAAGACTGCAGATGAGATTTGAGCCACCTGCTGAGAGACAGCAGAAAAAGTACTGAAAGGGAGTGAGAGGGACTGAGACAAATAAACAGGCAGATGTAACACAAGGAGCATGAATGAACAAATGAATGGAAGGACAGATGAATGAATGAACAAGTTGCTAAATCTCCGAGGAAGTAACCTGCTGCAGGTGTTTCTGTATTGCACCAGGGATGTTCTGCAGCCACCACATTATCCCCCCGGTCCTTATTTAGAAGCAGACAAATATGCTCAAACCCAAACGTTTGGTCTGTCTTGCAGTTTTTGTTGCTAAGACTTCCAAATTTTGCCCGTTCCTTCCTTCAGACAAACAGAATGAGGTGGAGATCCCGTCGCCGACATCCAAGACAAGAGAGAAGAAGAAGCAGCAGAAGCAGCAGCTGATGACACAGATCAGCGGGGTCAAGAAGGTTTCCCACGGGCCCTCACTCTCCAGCAGCAGCATCTCGCGGTTTGGCGTCAAGACCGATAAGGAGGAGCTGCTGTCCAAAGAGCTGGAGGACCTCAACAAGTGGGGGCTGAACATCTTCACGGTTTCAGAGTACTCCAACAACAGACCTCTTACATGCATCATGTACGCCATCTTCCAGGTACGGAGTGTATTTCACAGCTCATACATTACAATCTGTAGTCTTTAACTGTTTTATTACCATTGTTCGTGTCATATATTTGGACTCTGTCTGTATCCATAACTATATTAAATGTTTTTTTCCACTAGGAGCGAGACCTGTTGAAGACGTTTAAGATCCCAGTGGACACGTTTGTGGCCTACATGATGACGTTAGAAGATCACTACCATTCAGATGTGGCCTACCATAACAGCCTACATGCTGCAGATGTAGCCCAGTCCACACATATCCTACTCTCAACTCCAGCCCTGGATGTAAGTAGAATTAACAATAATATCTAGAACATTGCACATGTAGCTGCAGAGCTTTTAGCTCCATTGTTACATTATTACTTCCTTGTTTGTACTTCGACTAGAGGGCAGAGAATTCCCCCAGTTCTGTCTCTGGCATCTGTGCATCCACAAAAATAAAGGAAAAAAATAATAATTAGAGCTCTTACATCATTCCATGTGCCACTTTCCTGGATCGCCAAACTGTCTTTGAAGAGCTCAACATCCTTCCATTGAATCATCTTTTCCTCTTTTTTGCCTCTACCAACACATTATGGTTTTCTCTGAGGAGACACTCCTTCTTTCCCTCCTAGACTCTCCCTTCATGCGTTATTTTTTAGATTTTTGCTGCATACGTATTTTCACAGCACTCCACCACAGTCGCATATTTTATATTAACTGCAAATCCAGTCAGAGAGTCGCTCATTTATAACTCTTTGCCTGTTATCTTTCCCTCACACTCTGGGAATCGATAGTTATTGGGCCATGGATTAACTGTTCTGTTATTTCCTTTTTTTTTATCTTCAGAAATAGTTTAATTTTGTCTTCCCTGCGTCTCTTTCACAGGCGGTCTTTACAGATCTTGAGATCCTCGCAGCCATCTTTGCTGCAGCTATCCATGATGTTGACCATCCTGGAGTATCAAACCAGTTCCTAATCAATACCAGTAAGTCGAAATATTCAACATTTTTTGCTTTCCCTCATATAATGAAATGTATATGTTCAATAAGAAACCGATCAAATAATACCTTCTTTTCCGCTCTCTCCAGACTCTGAGCTGGCACTGATGTACAATGATGAGTCTGTGCTGGAGAACCATCACCTGGCTGTGGGATTCAAGCTGCTACAGGAAGACAACTGCGATATCTTCCAGAACCTCACAAAGAAGCAGCGACAGTCTCTTCGCAAAATGGTCATCGACATGGTAAGATATTGAGATATTCTGGTATCTTCTACAATGAACTCGGTCGCTGTGATAATCTGTTTCAAGCATATTAATCTGACTTTTTTTTTCTTTTCTTTTCTTGTATCCAGGTTTTGGCCACTGACATGTCCAAACACATGAGTCTGCTGGCTGATCTGAAGACGATGGTAGAGACCAAGAAAGTGACGAGCTCTGGAGTGCTGTTGCTGGACAATTACACCGACAGGATACAGGTACACAGACAGTGTGTGTGTCTACAAGTGGTTTTTAATAGCTCTAATCAATAGCATGTGTCAGTGTTTCAATGTCCAAAGGTCATTCGCCGGCTTCCTACATAGCTGACCTCTGTTCCCGCTGTCACTATTTTTCTCACTCCATCCGTCTTCTTTTAACCCTCCTCCATTTATCGCTAATGGTCTTCCTAGGATTTTTTCTTTATTAGACTGTTGTTTAGACCACCTCCTTTTAATAAGTCTAAATAAAGTAATCTACCACAGATAGCTGTATGACGTGAAACATATTGGCTTGTAACGTTGACAAATTCCACGGGTTTTTGACAGAGGTGGCAACAATGAGCCTGGAGCTTCAGGTATGAATGTGAATTCAATTTCTTTTATTATTTTAGGTGCTGCGTAACATGGTGCACTGTGCTGACCTGAGCAACCCCACTAAGTCCCTGGAGCTGTATCGTCAGTGGACTGATCGGATAATGGAGGAGTTCTTCCATCAGGGAGACAGAGAGCGGGAGAGGGGGATGGAGATCAGCCCCATGTGTGACAAACACACAGCTTCAGTGGAGAAAAGCCAGGTAGGCACCTTGTAAAACCAACACCTCTGCATCAAAATATTTTAAAACAACTAGGCCCATGTTAGTCTTTTGTTGACTCGTGTACTTATTATATCAAATGTTTGAAATCCATAATTGTATTAACTAAAACGGCACATTTCATCTGGTCGCCTGTCAGTGGTGTCATATCTCCTTTATCCCCTTTCTTTTATTATTGCTTTGACGGAGGGAATTACGTACTTTGCTTTTAAAAACTCAAAAGATGCGCACATTCTCATCTGACTCCTTACTCTCTTCAAGGTGGGTTTCATCGACTACATCGTGCACCCTCTGTGGGAGACTTGGGCCGATCTGGTCCACCCTGATGCCCAGGACATTCTGGACACGCTGGAGGACAACAGGAACTGGTACCAAAGCATGATCCCCCAGAGCCCCTCGCCGCCTTTCTATGACCAGGGTACGCACGGGCACAGCGGGGGCACTGGAGGGCAGGGGGGCGGGGAGAAATTTCAGTTTGAGCTGACCTTGGAGGAGGAGGACTTGGATGGAATAGAGAAAGACGGTGACGGGGAGGAGGAAGAGGAGGAGGAGGAAGAAGAGGAAGAACTCGAAGAGGAGGAGGATAGTCTCGGTGAATCTCGTTCTCCTCCCCTGGACTATTTGGACGGTCAGGAGCATGAGGACGGCGGCATGATGGAGCCCGCGATGGCAATAGAGATCGTGACACACGAGGCATCACCCACAGACACATAGGGCTTCCATCGTCTGGTTCACATGGTGATTTGAAAGTTTTTGGAAAAAGAGGAGAGATCCTCTTGCAGCTGTGCTTTTTAATAAGCCCACAAAGGCAAGGGCTTAGTTTTAGCCCGCACAGGGTCGTCTTGCACTTGGGTGTTTGAAGCCAGACACGGATGGACAGTTTTAGTGAAACGGCTTCAGAGTTCTCAGGAAATAATTACTGCGAACATTTTAGTCTTGATGGACAGATGAGACTGAGGGTGGAACTTGAAGGATTTTGGCCAGTTTTGGAAGTGGTTATTTTTCTTTTCTGGACTGGCATTAAATGGACAATGACACTACTGAGAGAAGTTTTGTACCTTAAGACTTTTTTACAGACATGATATGATCTAGAAGTAGCATATAGTAAGATCTACTGATGGAGATATGTTTGTATAGCAAGAGAAAGTGTTTACTTTTTTCCTGTACCATTTGTCAAAGGACTTTTGTGTGCCTTTTTTACTATTGTCTTTATAATAGTTTTTTATTTATTGAACACTCTAGTATGTCTGTGAAATGTTTTCTTTTTCTTATCTGAAAGAGCAAAATCTTTTTTGTATGTTAAAAAAAACAGTCTTCCATGTATTGGGCAATAGAGAAATCCAAACAAATGTCGACAAACTCTTGGACAAACTCATCGAAATAGGGAAACATAAGCACGCATGTTTTGTCACATTATCTTTTCAATCCGAGCACAATGTTTTTCCTTAGAGGTAGAATTTCATATACATTCATTCATGTCAGTCTATGATTGTCACACTGAAATACATTCGCCTCTATTTTCATGCTTCACCTAGATAAGTGTTCTCTTTTTTTCGTTTGATGGTCTGCAGACCATTAGGGCTTCCAACCTTTTCACACCAAAACTTGACTTTTGATGCAAAATACTCAAAGTAATAAAAACCAATACTTAACTGTAACTTAATGTATTTCTGATACATTGTCAGTGACGAAACGAGTATGGAATGTGATTTCCGATCAGATTTTGTTGTTTCATTTTGGTGTGAAATGGAGGTTTTTCCCAGTTCAAACCTTAACAACCCACAACCAAACCCCCAGAATGAGAGGAGAAACAAAAGAAAAAGGGATATGACAACAAGCTGCTTAGGTCAACTATACTAAAAAAAAAAAAAAAATCAAAAATGAGGTGTTGCTTGGACAAAATGCACCACAGCCGTGAGTCTATTTTTAGCCCACAGGTATGCTGCAGTCTTAATAATCCTGTTAGTTGGAACGTGTTTTGACCCCAGATCCGTCTGATGTAATGCCTCCTGCCCCTCTGCAATCATGCCCAGACCACATGATTAAAGGTGCTCTTACAGCTGCCTGTCTGAAAAGCGCCGAGACCCTCATCAGTGGGAACATTCACATGGTTTACAAACCCCTCCGGGCTCCACGGACACAACCCCGAGACAATCAGGCCAGCTATTTCTTCCACCCAATAAAAATCCCTCAAGTGCTGCTTCTGCTCATTGACGTCAATTGAATTTCCCCTCCCCCTCAACTGTATCAGGTTTCCAGGACAGTTAGGTTATTAGAATTTGGCACAGATGAAAATGGTGGATTCAGCATAGCAGACTGTACCCTTTTGAAAAAAGGAGAAATAATTAGGTGTCGTAGCAACTAAATGAACTTAAAGTAAGCTAAATTGACCTTTTTTTGTTTTCTTCCACAATGAAAGGGCAGATTGTTTGAAAATGGTTTGCAGACCTGTGTTGTTTTTCATATTGGTTTACTGATATACTCACAGGTACTTCATCTGATTTCACTTAGGCATGCTTTAGTGGCAATCATTTGTATGCTGTATGTGTGAGAGGTTTTGTATGCGTGAATTTCTGTATGTGTGCGTGACTTTGTTGGCAAGCCTTACCCTCATCACTCCACACCTTTGTCTCTACTGTTTGTCGCTAGGAGCTCAAGTTGGTCCTTTTTGCTGTTTATAACAGTGTGTATTTATTCTATACTTTAAGCTTGTAAATAAGAAATACTGGTTCAGTGTAAAATCTATTTTAATTTATATGCACTTGCATTACCTGGAAGTGGTGGTGTCTAATGTGTAGGAGACTCTGAATTAGAGTCTTTTTATATATGTATTATATATTGTTTTTATATATATAAATATATATAATTATATCTAAGTATATATTCGCACAATGTTTTGAGTGCCCAGCAGAGCAGCAGCTAAAAATACATGTTGTTGTCGTCACATGAGAACTTTGTAACTCCAAAACGCCCTTTTTAATAAAGTTAAAATTGTCTTTTACAGAAACGTTAACATAAGAAAATGGACTTCACACTAACTTATGCATGAATATTTGAACCTCTTGTGATTATTGCATCACTCAAATATAAATTGCTATCAGGACTTTTTTTATATATATATATTTATATATATATTGCCGATAATTAAGTTTATTAATATTGATAATTAAACTTTTATTAAGTAATTGTCACACTTTTGCAGAGGACTCTGAATGTCCTCGTTTTGTGTCTTAGAAGATTTTTCTGATGGACCAATGAAGTTTTTGAAGGTACAAAGTTTTCATCTGACGGCAGCAACTTGGTAACCCAGAGGCGACATAGAGGACATGTTAAACTGCGTAGGCTTGGATATAGGATACATACAAGCTAGCTAAGGAACACAGAAGCTTATCGATGCTTGTTATCAAAGTACACAAATAGCTTTTTTTCTCTCAGCGGCTTGTCACAACCTAAGCTTCTCCATCCAACATTTTGATTGCAGATTGCTGATATATGAGGCCAGATACAGTTCGACTGAGACTGACAAACACAAAGCGATTGTCTCCTTTTACACTTAACGCACTTCATGTAAAAGTAGATAACACAGGGACGGTATTGGTAGCATGCTACAATACGCCCGGCACTGACGTGAATAAACAACAAAACATGATCTTATGTAACTGATTGTGGTAATGTGTGAACTCTCTCTGACCAAACTTGTTAGCAGTTTTGAAATTCAAATTTGTCAGTATTAACATTGTTTATCTATGTTCAAGCTTTTTTTGGTCCTAGTTGTGTCCAAATGGTTAGCCAGATTTAGCACTATCTGCATGAGAGATGGGTTTTTTTTTTTATTGTCAATAATATGTTCAAGTCCGCCAGTTGTTGCAGGTGGGTTATTAAATGTTTCACACAATGTATGGTATTATATTGTATATTGTGTTCAAAAATAAATCTGAAATACTTTTTCTATGAAGTGATTAAAAGCAAAGCATGGATATATTCCTCTGTTTCTGCTTCTTCTTTCTCCCTCGTTGCCTAGATTTGGCCACTATGGGTGTGAACAACAAATTGGGTCACAGTCATGCTTCTGGTGGGTTCCCACATGTTTGTCATGTTACATTAAGCTGCATCCCTATACAAAAGTGTATGTATTGAACATCTGAGCCTGTGCTGAAAAAGAGCCCCCCGGCATCTAAAACAGCAGCAACAACAGAGGCTAAAATGCCTGCTAGTGGCCAAAAAAAGGCCAGTGCTTCCCCGCACATCCAGCTGAAGCAAGGAGCTGCAAGTCATTTTACTGGCAAATACAAGAACACAACAAGAAATTAGACTACAAGGAACCAGTGCAAACACACTGCGGAGAAGATGTTAATTAGTGGATAGTTTACATTAGCCAATAAGGCCAGTTTATGATACACTTCACAATAAGAAAACAATAAGGATTTAAGAGGGTCTAATTGCAGAAATGGGATATAATATTCATAATTATGTTTTCATTAGTGTATAATTGCACGGAAATGAGAGTTGTTGTGGTTTCGTTACCTTAGAACGAGCTGTTTATATCTACAGAGGGAGTAGGTCACCGTTCACAGAGTCCACGTTTCTACAGTAGCTCAGAACAGACTTCCTCGTCTTCTTCTTTACCATTTTAGAGTTGGTGACATCCAGCATTACGGTGCATCTCCATCACCTCTGTTTGTGGATTGAAGTTAATATCCTCTTAACTAAAAGGCCCAGAACAGACAAAACAAACAGTGGCTCTAACCAGGGACGTTTTGGTGGCTAACGTTGGTGGGGGTGGGGTGTCGTTTAACTTCACCTCTAGAAAAAATATCACACATTGACCACTGTGCTGGGGTATTGACCACTTTTTGGGGAATTAAGATATGCTGATGGTGGTTAAAGGAAACTCAGTAACCAATGAGATCTGAGGTGTAACAGTAAAGGAAACTGTGGGATCAATAGGTCACTGCTGCCCTGTTTTCTAATGTGTTACAACAGCTTTTTAATGATTTATGAAGTACTTCCAACCTAATTATAAACCATCTATAAATCCTTTATATGGGTCTTAAAGTGGTGTCCAATATGTAAGCTGTCAAATTCACTGACACCATTTTCTACAAACTGCTTACTTTATCCAACCAGCAAACATTTGACTTGTTTTTACAGTCAAATAGTGTTTAATAAAATGTGGTTCTACTTTCAAAAGTCCGATTTAAGTTCCCACAGAAAGCAGACCACTGTTTAAATACAAAAGAAAAAAACACAAGCCGCTAAAGGTCATCAGATTGGTCTCAAACCGTAACTGGACATTGAATTGAAATGAGACATTTCGGTGTATCTGTGTGCCTCCGTTACTCTTCATTCTCTTTGATGTCACTGTGTTTGCTGCATCATCAGAGGCTTGGCTCTAATGTGCTGAGACGGGAACACAGTGTGACACAGACTCAGCACCGCAGCCCACACACAATCTGACAGGACTGTCCTGATGTGACATGAATCCACACACAAAGCACACGTCATGATTGAAAAGATCTTGGTGATAAAGTTGTTGTTTTTTTTTCCTATAACATTTTTTGGTGCCAAAGAGCCACAAAAAAACTGTTAAAAGTGGCAACGTGCTGTGATTTATGAAGCGCTTCACATTCAAAACTCCTGAAATATAACACGTAGGAACAAAATAGTTTTATTCCTGTATTTTTTGGTTCACAGCAAATCCTCCGTGGGCTAAACTGAATGCACGCTATTTATATATTTCATACAGACGGGTGACAAATGAAAGGAAAACCCAAAATAAAGTGTCTTAGTAAGGTTCCGAGCCACCACGTGCTGCCAGGACAGTTTCAATGAACCCTGGCATTGATTCTACAAGTCAGTGAACTCTTCTGGGGGTAACAAACATCATTCTTCCAATTTTGGTGTTTTGATGATGGTGTTCAGTTGGGTTGAGATATGATGACTGTGAAACCATAACATCATTCATCATTTTCATTCTCATCAAAGTGTACCACTCCCATCAGGTTTTTACTTTTATCTTTTTCGTACGAATTACTTACATCTTAAATAAGCAGTAGAAACCAAATTGGCAGATGCATATATCAGTGCTAAGCTTCATGCACTTTCAATTCAAATTGAGGGGACTGTGGAGCATCAGTGGAAATATTCACTAAATGCGATCGAGCTTCAACTATCAGCCCGACTGCTGTTCCACTGACACATCTCCTGTAGTGACTTCCCACTAACATTAACTGAAGCGGATGCAGATGCTGTGTTGTTAAGCTTTTATTGCTACATTATTTGCCCGTTTTATTTAACGCGTGGGACGCTGTACACAGCCAGGGCGAGAAGGCAAAAATGCTTGATGAAGCAATTTTTCAGGAATGCTCTTTTAGACCATTTTCCGCAAACGGTTTGGTTTTATAGACTCGTACACCTACGGAAACCCCCCAGGAAACTTTGGCACAAACATGCCGCCATTAATTGGCTTTTTACTGTATTTACTGCAACAACTTCCCCCACGAAAAACATAATAAAGCCAGTTTTGCAAAGTGATCACAGGTGTTACCAGTTTACATGATTACTCACGTCTTATTTCACAGTGTGTTTTAGAGGCACATCTGCAAAACCGCATGTGTAGGCAAGACAAAAAAAAAAAAAAACACGATTTCATCTTCTTATCAAGAACTTGCATAACATTTTTTTTTTGTATCTTTTTCAAAATCATGCCTAATAATGGCTGGCTCCTAATAATCCTTCTGGGGCAGAGGAGAATTTTTATTTTAACCTAGACTAAAATAACACAGGTAAGAAGCTTGTGTAATTTCTATCCATGACCCTTCATATCTAATTTCATAGTGACCCGCAATAAGAGCTCTGAGATTGTCCGGCCTTGTATCCACTCCAGTCTTGCTTAAAAAAGAATCATGAGTGAATATTATCAACGGGGTCCGTCATCTTATTCTATCTTTGCGCTCCTCTCATTTGCAGTTTTCACCTTCTTGCTCTTATCCTTGAGTTTTCATATTTATGCTTCCTCTCCTCTCATCTGACAGAACATTTTTGTGCCTCCCTTCTCATTTCCTCCACCTCGGTGTCCCGATCACCTACTTCACACTATGGAAGCCACTCCTTATCTTGTCACTGACATAACCTAGTAGAAACAAAGATAAAAGATAACCAGATGTGAGCAGAAAAGGAACAGACACAGAGAGACACATTTAGAGCACAGCAGGTCTCCCCTGTGAGTCTTTTACAAAGGAACAGAGGTCTGTTGGGATGGCGAAGTTATCTAATGAAGCTAAAAACAGAGCGAAACCATTTCCCACAAGTCAAGGTAAATGACACCACTTAACTTCTCCCTTGTGTAGGACAAAGAAAAGGATGATCTTTGCAGACAAGTACAGAATATGGTTAGTTTGGAAGATCACTGGGAATTGGCTTAAGGCTGGAAAAAACTCCCCATTGTGGCTTTTCACTCCGAGTGAATGATAGAGACGGAGACAAGTACAAGTGAATGACAATGTAACCTGCAAAGAAAATCAATCACTTACTAACACAAATCTAGATAAACGTTACCCTTAACTTAGAAGGAAAAAACATACTTTGTAATGTTTTCAATCAAGTGCAAATACACAAAGTGCAATACTTCACAGTCTGTTTCTAAGTTTCTGTAACGAATGAAACACAGATATGTGAAGTTGCAGTTTCATAAGAGCAGAGAGACAAAGAGGGGGAGAGGGAGGCAGAGTAGCTGATGTAACTCCTTAAGGCTGAATAGGCCAATGCTTCATTGAGATGTCGGGTAATTTAATTTAAGGTTGCTGAGCCCACGCCTTGTTATTTCACAATGGTGCAGTAACAAATGTGGATTTCTCAGAGTTTTCTTCCTGTTAACCTTCGTAGAATTGAGTAGAACATTTTTATAGCACCCTAAGAGACATAGTTTAATTTTTCCCAGATGGTGATGGTGATGTCTGGAGAATGACACCTCATATGACATAACAGACAGGCAGAGAGAGGAGTGACAGAGGTGCAGTCATTATCAAATACAACCAGAGCACAGGCAGCCATTTATCAGGCACACTGATGCTGTCCCCATACAAGACCGTGTTTTCAATAATTCACAAGTGGCACAAATTTTTAGAGCTTTGCACGTAATTACTTCATTAAAAGGTCTGATTTAAGCCAGAGATCACACATGCATTACCCACGTATATTAAGACCCTGCTCTGTATGACCGCAGAGGGTTAAACCTCCTCTTTTAATGCAAATTCTGTGGCCCCTGCTTTTGCGTCATTGTGGTTTTATAGCTGGCTGTAAGGGTAGCTGGGTCAAATATTGCTGCTGCTGCTCTCACAGGAATACACTGTTAAAATGACAAGCTTGGCAATTGATTTTATTTCACATTCAGATATCCTGAGCTACCTTACAGCACTGGATATATTTGTAAATTTAAAAAAAAAAAAGCCAATTTTATATTGTATTAATAGAAAAACTCTCTCTTGCTTTTATGATTATATCACTAAGGGCGTTTTGATGCATTGTGGCTGAGAGAGGAAATATCGATACATGAAAAAATCACACATCCGCGTGTCAGTTTTCTCTGTAGCTACAGTGCTTCCAAGGGAAAAGGCAACACGATGCCCCCCGGATCCCCTGACGCTGCATTAACCTTGTAAGTGAGGAAAGTAAATCAGTCTCGTGATGGATACATGAAGCTATTTATATCCCCCGAGCCAATTAGAAGAGAGATGATGAAGTGGCCGAGGGTGTAGTGAAACTCCACAGACAGTCTTTGCCTTGTTCACGCTACAGTGATGAAGGAACAGGTGGACATAGCTGGCATTTTGGAAATATAAACCATATTTATGGTCAATCACTGCACTGGTAATGGCTATCCAGCAATGTTCACAGCACATTTTAAACATGGAGAGAATACTGAAATACCACCACCGTGGGAAGAGCCAAAGGGTAGTAAAGAACTGGTAATCTGTAAAACACACGGAGTGATTACCATAAAGACTCATGTGTACAGTTACGTTTTGCACACCTGATATCGCTCTTTTTTCAGTCTCTTACATTCTGTGTATGCAACCATATGCCTTCTAGGAGAGACTGTTGGAAAATGATGGAAAAGCCATATTTAAAAATGATCGCAGTATTAATATTGCAAAAATAATAACAATATTGCCTCCCAACAGTTGGAAGTCCAAGTGATTTATGCTCCAGTGCTGCAGTATTGTGATTTTCAGTGTCTATTTGTGTGAAACTCCAAAAATGCTGGACGTTATGTTTGCCATAAAACCGGCTAATCATATTTTTATTAAACTCTTTCTCACCATGAACACAGCTCAGAAAATACTGTAAAGTGAAACAACGAGGCCTCCAAGAGGTGTGGGACTTGCAATGGTCAAAAACACATGCAACAAAGGCCAGAATATTGTGACGTTCGGTACAGGCACGAAAGTCCAAAAATGCTGGATCTTATATTTCCCATAATGCAGCCTAATCACATTTTATGAAACCCTTCCTGCTGATAAATTCCTGTGTCTGTGCGAATCCACATTCCCAGTTCATGAAACACATTTTTTTACACTCTGAATTTAACAGGTTTCCTTTCTCAGACCATAGAAATCTCCAACTAGGGCCACAAGACATATAAACTGTTTACACAAGACATGCAGCACACTTTATAACAAGTAAACTGAACTTAATGAGTAACGGTAAGTGGAGGGCCCTTTTAGCGCCAACTTTTTCTCTGTCTGTGCTGTTCAATGCAATTAAATTGGTAAAAAGTAAACAAGCAACTTAAGTGACATCTGCCCCCTTTTATCATTAACTCTTCCTGTGGAACACCAACGTCAGCAAACATAAAAATGGAGTAATCATCTCAATCAGTCACAGTAAAACAAGAAATGTGCATTTTTTTCTGCATTGTGACCAGGTTAGCAGTCATTTTGGTTTCTTTTTCTTTGGTTTTTCCACAGCTGTGTCACTGGGCCCTTTGGATATTTTACTCAGAAGGTTAGAAATTAATCTGTTCCTCTCACGCACCATTCCCAAAACACAGAGGTCTGTAACACATGGGAACAATTCTTTGGCTTGCATAAGAATATCTGATGACATACGAGTGTGTGTCGTTCACTCATTGTTCTCCCATAATGCCATTCCTTTCAGTTATAACTGTTTAAGAGCATTTATAGTTAATGACAGCCAGGTCAGCAACAGGACTTGAACGTGGGTCATCGAGTTAGACTTTCTCTCTGACCAATAGGCTATCCTGGTCGCAAATAATATTTTTGGATTGTTTTATATGTTTTTAAAATATTACATCCCAGAAAAAAAACTAGCATTGATTACATGCTCCTTGATTGCTCCTGTTAGTTACGTACTGTATTGTCAAGTGTCAATGTTTTTACATTACCAGGAAAAAATGAGAGAAACATCAGAGCAGAGTAGGGCTTACCTCTCTTTCATGATAACAAAAAATACATATACAGAGAAAATACAATAAAGAGAAAAAATACAATATTCATTGTACACATAAGCTGCGATATCATTGAGTATACATAGAACTGCATATGTTTCAATATAGAAGTGTTATGATGACCACAGCTTGCAAAATTCAGTAAAATGAAACAACAAGGATGAATTTGAACTGGTGACCTTCTGGTCATTGGGTCTTAGACCACTGGGCTACTTATTGACAGCAATAAGTGCCACCAAAGCTTTCATTATAATAAAAATATACAATAATACAAATTTGGATCTTGTTAAACATAATAAGTTTTCTAGGGAATAATATAGAGCTACCCTACTGCAATTAAGCTGACCAGGGAGATAGATTGTGTTTCCTTTTAACAAAATGATGTGTGAGTGAGCAGAAAGAGAGTGCATGGAGGTTGAGACACAGCCAGGCAGACAGGAGACACAGTGAATTGGGATTTTGACAGGGTTTTTCTCTCACATCATATCACAGGGACAATCCAGTCCTCTCCATCGATCAGGTTGCCTGGCAACTGTGTCAGAGTTGGGACACAGTCTCTAGACATTTGTCTGTGGGATAACATCTTAACAGTCACATGCAGGCAATGCTTCATACAGCAGGTGTCGACACAGATAAAGCGTGACGCTCTCGCAAAACACACAGAAATTCTCATGATGCTCAGTATCAACTATCACATATTGATTACAGCTGAAAACCAGAAACAGATGAAACGTCGTTGGACCATGCCAAAGACTGTTACTGTTTCAAGGCCTGAGATGGGTTGCTTTCCACCACATACCACTTCATGAATATCATTATACCATAGTACATTAGTGAAGTGAGCAAGTGAAGGAAGGAATTCCATGTTACGCAACATTATTAGATTGTACAGCAAAATTTTGAGGTTTTGATAAATTATTAACAGAGTGGCTGGTCGACTGGATGGGCTGGTCAGGCGTATGAAGGATAAAATCAATGGATATATTCAACATTTTTAACACACTAAACGCGGTGGCCATGAAGCAACTGACAAGCACATGGAAACAGCCAAACACACCAAAACTGAATTCATGGCTATTAACAATAGAACACATTTTGGAAATAGAAAGATTAACTTTTACAATTAGACGCTACATGGAAAAATGGAATAAGATCTACCCAAATGAGAAACACTGTAAAATAACACATTGTATCGATAATATCAATTATTTTACTTATCAATTAAAAAAAAAAAAAGGTATTCTTCCTCCCCTGAAACCCATCCACGTATCCCACCTTATTTTTCAATCCTTCTTTCTCTTTTCTTTTTAATTTAAAGTCAGTTTAATTTGTGTAGAATTGAAAAAAGAAAATGCCATTGGTTGCAAAGTGCACGAATTGGCAGGAGGATGTTGAAGGAGACACATCACACTTGCAGATATACATGGTCTAGTAATGTTCATACAATGTCGAAATATATTAATTACATGAATTAATAAATATAAATTTGTCAGTCAGAGGTTTCAGGGAAAAAAAGTGAAATCGTTACTTTTTTGTTGTATAATAAACCGAGTGATTTAAGTAGAGAATGATGCATGACAGTCAACTATATGAATGTCACTTCCGGTAGCCATCTTTGTTTGTAAGAGTAAAACAAAACGCTAAGAAATGACTGTTTGTTGCGCAGAAGGTAGAATATGTTTTGTTTCAGCCGAACAGAAGAGAATCTGTAACGGTTTCCGACACAGAGGTAAGTGTTGTGAAAAGACCCGTTTGTAAAAGTTTGCCTCGTAGCTACCTATCTTTGGGGAAAACAGCTCAGACAGCTAACTAGCCATTTGTAAATTCACAGCAGCCGTTAGTTTACAGGTAACACGGCGAAATTAGCTGGCGGTAGCTACATTAAAAACTACAGATCCCCTAAAGTCCCACAAGGGGATTATCCCAGATATTTCTATCTCGTTCGCACGAGTTATTATCTTCTGCCAACGAGATACTATCTCGTCCAAATACTTGCCTCGATACGTGAGACACTTATCTATGAATTTATGAGGTAAATACGATGCAGATGCACACAGCCACCGTGCGATGGACACACCTCAGCTAACTGCGTTTTATTTTCACCTTGAAATGTCATATAACCAAATAATTGTCATCAGCAGGAATCATTTTCTAGAGATTAAAATATATCAACTTGCGGGGCTTTAGAGGAAGTAGTTAGAGCCGGATACATCCCAGAAATAAAACCGGCATTTTTACACAATTATGATTTCCAACAGTTGCTTTCTTCCAATAACCAGCAATGAGTAATGGGAAACTCCAACTCTCTGGTAGAGTCATTCATGCTGTTTTCTGTTGTGTTCAACTGTAATTTCGTGTAGTGATAAATGTTTAGGTTTGGTTGGAAACATTCTTTCTGTGGTCTTTAAAAAAGTTTCAAAAGTTGCCCCTTGTAGTTCACCTCTTGTCCAGGTTGTACTTGCCAGTTAGTGACATCAAATCATATTGGTCGCAAAACCAAGAAACATGTTCGTCACTTAATGGACAGAACAAAAAAAAAATCAGTCATGGAATTTTCATCAGCAGTACGTTTTCCTTCTGATTAAAATTATTCTAAAAGGTGAAAGGGCCAGGCAAGGTTTGTTGTTGTTTGCAAGTTAAAGTAATTTGAAAAAGCTCCTATTATTAATTCTAAAAATCCTTCAGACCAGTCTTAAGGTTTTTTATGAAACTTGATACAGTCTAGTGCTTATACTTGAAGATACAAGCTGCTGTAGCCTTGAGTTAGGTGGGTTACGACATCCTGGAGTTTGGGCGCTTTGGAACCTTGTAATATTCTATCAGCTAGTTAATGTTTATTACACCACATTGCATGTAAGCTGGAGTACTACGTATAGGTAGTAATGAAAGGAGAGGAAGAGTGAGAGTGATCTGCTTTTGCCATCTGAAATGGCTGGCTGATTATGTTAATTCATCATTGTACTCCACTCAATTAATTCAGATCAATCTTCCAAGCAACTGAATATTTACCACTGTTTGGGAAATCTGTTTGATTAATTACACTGAAGATTGAATAAGAGGTGTGGCATGTGATCGCATTTGTCTCCAATCGATGTAAAAATGATTTTTTTTAAAGTCCTTCACTTTGTCAGTAAAATTGAGTAGGGGTTATTCCATGTGATGATTCACATGGGTGTACACCTCGGCCTGTCTGGTTCCCATTCCAATACCTCCATCCTGTATCTGTGACGCTCCTGGCACTGACCAGCCACAGTTTGATTGCTGCAATGTGACTCCCTTTCAGCACCAATACTCTTTTGTAGCTTATTTGGGCTGGCTTCAAAGCATAAAGTACTGCAACATGATAAAAAAGGGATCATAACAGTTCTAAGTAGTGTAATCTAGTCTAGGAAGATAATTAAGATCGTTAACACAGCTTTAAGTTTTAGAAATGTAAACTGTGGTGGAGACAAACAGGTGGTTTTCAACAAAAACTCAATTATTAGATGTTTTGAGGTTTTGTGCTTTGAGGTACCGTTTTGAGGCAACTAACTTCCCAGAGTTCACTGCATGTCAGAGTTGAAATAGGGAAAGTTCAAATAGAGGTTACTTATGTGGGAAAAGCCGATGGGGGAGAGAAGGGTTTGCCAAAGTTGAGCGTGATGGATGGAGGAGGTTTTGGGTGGACTTTGCCTGGGAATTTAGCATGGGAAAAATTTAGATCTCTGTTTCCTGTGTTGAGCTGTGAAAATTTATGTGAAAATGAAATTTTAACAGCCAGTACGTTGTGGGCTCTGACCATAAAGACAGTACCGCAGTTTAAAGGACACTTTGGAGAAAAAATGTAGCAGTAGTTTCAAATAAATAAATAAAGCTTATTGCTAGAATAAGAGTTATAAAGGAAAAGGAAGAAAATTTAGAGCTAAAAATTGCCCTGAGCAGACTTGCATGTTCTAATACCAAAAGTGTTGTTATTGCTGGAAATGGAGTGAGTCACTCGTGCATAGATTGTTCATGGGGGAAGCCTTATGAGCTTGTGCGGAGGAGCAGAGTGTTTCCTCAGAGTATCAGTCAATGGAGTTTGTCTGCATGCTGCGGAAAACACCAAGCATTCAACCCACCAATCTATCCACTGTCGTATAAATCACCTGTCCAAGTTTTTTAAAGGCCATGGAATATAATGACTTTCTGAATGATCATAAAAGCTTTTTTTTTTGTTTTGTTTTAGAAGTCAGCTTGCTCAAGTAATCATTTTTCCATTTATCTGGTCAGTCAGTGTTTCATCCCTTTCATTCTCAGTTTGTGTTTTTTGTATTGCAGATAACAAATAGACTCCTCTGGAAAAAAGAGCTGGGAGAACATCTTGTTGTTCCTTAAGTTCTTAAATCAGCTGATATCAGGGTGGATTTTGCACACTGAGGTAAGTGTGATTTAAGAAAGTTCGTTTTGTTCCTACATTAATAATGTAGTGTAGTTCAGTCCTGCTTTTGTGAGCTTCACGGATGCTGCGGCAGTGTTTGCTCTGTGCTCATTTTAAGGCACGGAGCTTACCGGAAGTGGGTGTGAGGGATTTGGATGAGCTGTGTCTGTGTGGGTGAGCTGACGCTGAACTTATGCTTTATTATTTGGCACTCGGGAGTTGGTGTGAAACAAGTCAGTGACGACTTGATGATGTGATGATGACACTTAATAGGAAAAGGAAAAGTATAGTGCAGCAAATCGAATACAGTTTATGTTTTGTGTATTTTTTTAGCATATATTTTTCTTTATACTGGAATGCTAATATTGGTATGAATTTTGTTTTGCCCTGATACTAGACTAAGACTCAAGAGGAGAAAAGCAAAAGTAATCCATGACTGCCTGGAGCACATAGGCACTACACTTTGTCAAATGTGGTGTTAAATACTAGATCACTAGGTGGGTGCCACTTACTAGAGGCATAAATCAGCCTGAACACTATCTGGGTGAATCGAGTCGGCTTGCACGACTCTTCCAAGAGTGAGTCCCTCTGATTAAATGAATAGTTCAAATACAAGTTGAGATGGGCTGAATCAGTGAGTGAGTACTGGTACAATTACTCATCCAATCCCACCCAATATAAACATGCAAAACATACATGTATAGCTGTATATTCTCCAACTTAGAAGGCTCCTGCTATGGAAATGATCCTCTCTTCTCCCTGACTCAAATGTGTGGTGGATCTATGGCTTGTGCTAAGTCCTATTGATGTTCACATCCTACGATTTAAGGGCCTGTAAAGACTGAGTGGGAGACTAGGAATACCTCTATGAACGCACATTAGTTCATCGTCACACATTACATTATGTTAGCTTTACTTCCTGGATCGTGACTTTGAGTAATGCCTGATGAACCACTGTAGTATTTCTCAGGCAGGTTCATTTTCTGACTACTCTAAAGTGCTGTCAGAAACAGCCGATCATAAAAAAACCACACTCCTATTTTAAGATTTCTCATGAATTATGGGTCCAGTATTAAATGCGTCATTGGGAGGCCTATCCAGGCTCCTACCGGCACGTCACAGCACACACACACACAACCTATATTAGCAACATTCTTGTGGGTGTCCAACCAAAGTAGAGTGAGCAAGTGAAGTAGTGTAGGCAAGTTTTCTATTTTGCCTTTTTTTCCCAGATCCAAGTCAGCTATGGGGGTTTCTATGTGAGTTGTCTGTTGAGATATTTGTATTCCCACATTAGCTCTCAGCAGAAGAGTTATGTGGCAATATTGTCATTTTAATCTTACACAAACCTAGCCCTCCTAAATAAAGTTAATACTTGTTAATCTAATCTAATTAATAATCTAGATAGGTTTTTGTTTATCATAAGAAACTGTACAGAACTCATGCCTGTGCTATTTCTGTTGTCTTTAAAATATTCCTTTGAAACTCCCTGCAGTGGGTTCATCTGGCTCCATTCTGTCATCTAGCCTGGCTGTCCAAGCAAAGACCGGTACTCTTGGGAGTGGCCTAATTTAAACTGCTTCTCTGTTTATAGATATAAGCTGATTGTATAGCAAGTTTGGACTCTGTTTATTTAGGCTTGGGCCCTGTGTGGAAATGGTAATTGCTGTGAGTAAGAGGGACATATTGGACTGGCGTTGACATCCTGGAGACCATTAGGGAGACCACAGACCAGACCAGCACAGTATCAGGGGGATGAGCTCATCTTTTCCATCCTCAATTCTGAGGCTGGAGGGGACGACTGAGGTTTAAACTGGGGCTTGTAAAAGGGGGTGACTCTGGCTGGGTTGGGGGTCAGTCCACACGGATACTGTTTGTTTATTAAATGGTGCTCTGGAAAAGGAAGACATTACAAAATGTTATCATACAAGACTAGGAGGGATCCTTCAAGGATTCACTTACATAAAGCTACGGCGATCTGGCGAAAAGATCATATGACGAGCTTTTGAGGTAGAATCACGATCCATGATATGAATCACAATTTTCTCATCTCTTATAAAAAGCAGCTTAGAGTTACAACCAAACTATAAGTATTCCTCTAGTTTTCTCTAGTTTCTGGAGGCTTAGGCTTTTGTTGTTGTTATCTGACTAGAAACATTTTGGACCATATTATTGCAATATTTTGATAGTGGCTGATGAAGTAAACACTGGGCCACATTTTTCTTAACTACATTCATCTGTGACAGCTGCAGTGTTTCACATTAGTTACTTATCATTTAGACTTAGGGTAATTCTTCGCCATCTGAAGTTGCCATTTTGTCATTGATTATGTCTTCAACAGCAGCAAAACATGTTATACAAACTCAGTGGGTTCATGCAGACTAAAAGCAAACACTTTATGTGTGGACGGATGCTCAAGAATCACTGTATACTGACTTAAACACGTTAGCCTAGCTACGTTAATGCTAACAGCTCATAGTGCTACGTTCTCTGTAAAATATTGCAATTACGCTGATACTTGCACAATTTAAAATCAATGGCAGCAGGATAGGAAGGTTTGGGCAGCGCTGTTATTTAATGACATGATCTTTATGGTCCCTCTGAAAAGGAGATCATGTGCCAAATTTAGATCGATCATGATCAAAGATTGTGAGATCGCTCAGCCCTACCCACAGAGCTAAATATGCCCATACTATTGGTCCCTGAAAGGAATGTCATGCAGGTACTTTTGAGCTACATCCAATAACCGTATACGACTATACTGTAGAACATAAAGCAGTGAGTCAGAATATCAAAATATCCCCTGGAGAATCAGACTAAACATGCCAAACCCACCTATGAGCAGGCAGTCAGCCTTCGCAACATCAAGTAATTAGGAAGTGGGTGCTAATTATACAGAAAGCCTTGCTGCTTGATCATGTGTATGTATATGTGTGTGTGTCCCCCTGGGCAGGGCAGCAAGTGGGGTAATGACAGAGCACACTGTGTCTGGCTGCCAGTGCTAACAGACAGAGAGCATCATGACTGGCTGGATGGCACGTAGGCACTTGACCTGGCAACCTGCCACTGCCACGCCTTATCGCCCCGCATGCCTTCCCCAGCCGCTGAGTGGAATGTTGTTTTGGTTTGACTGCACTCACTGCTGCCTAATCGGTGGGTGGATGTTTGTCAATGTACATTTAATGACTGCCGCCTAATCATCATCCCTCATCATAGCACTTTAGGGGTGGGAAGAGATGGGGGGGGTTGAGTTTTGCGGCAGGAGTGTGCAGGACAGTTGCAACATGAGTCCAGAGGAGTCCCATTATTGAGTGTTTCAAGCTTAGTTAAAGTACTGCAACGTAAAAAGTGAGTGATAAGTGTGTCCTGTAAGGGCATAGGTTACACAGAAAGTGATATGAAATCAATGCTTAAAAAACCTTTTCAATGGAAGTCAAAGTATGTGTTAATTAGATATATAGACACTTATGCTTATGGTGCATGTGAAAGGACAACAAAATAAAAGAAAGGATTTGTGAATACGGGATTATTTCAAGCTGGCATGTCAGCATTTGCAGGATGTGAGTGAACCTAGTGATTTAATAGTAATTGAAAAGCCATTCCGCTTGCTTTCTGTTGGCTTAGTTCAAATTTTTGCATGGTAATGTGCCACTGGGCTTTCCCTGCTTCTCGCTGCCCTGCTCCTGTAGCCCTGAATTAGGGTCATCATCCTGCTCATCTCCATAATCGTGGCAAGGGAAAGACTTCATTGAATTTTTTTTTTTTTTTTACCCACGCCGACAGAGTCTACTGTGGGTTGGGTGATCAGTGCCGTCTGTCTGTCTGCGTGTTTGTGATTATGTTCACACCATAACTCAAAAACAAATAGATCTAAGATGATCAAACTCTGCAGTAATGTTGACCATGACCCGTCCTGTCACCCATACATTTTAGGGTCTAAAGGTCAAAGTTCAAGGTCACATGATCAATTAGTTTCAACCCCAATACAGTCTACTATGCAGGTTGGTCAAGATAAAACTAAACACTAAAAAAGGGTGGGACTACAGCACTTCAGTCTTTTTTTTAATCTCCAGTCAGACTTTATGCCACAAAATGTACTTTGACCCATAACTTGATCTTTTGATCTTGAAATCAGTTCTTTGACTTTTTCTTTTTTTGACCTTTTATGTTTAAAGCATCATCAGGCTTTAGTTTTTCCAACTTTATAAAGTATATAGATACAGTATATAGTCACTTATCCCAATTGGCCCTGATGTCTTAATTGATAAATGTTAGCCCACTAGAGACTACTAGCTGTTGTTGGTGCAAAGGAAAGAGTACTTATGAGCATGATTACTATTTTTGTTGTATGGAGAAAGTCGGGATGTATCTAGAACACTTTTGATAAATGATCAGTAATTCAGGGACCAAAAGGGGCATCATCATATCTCATTCTCCGCTCCCAGTGGTTCTTTACCTGCCAGGTCACAATAATGGCACTTTGCAGCGAAATGCAGCTTTCTGCTGCTTAACTGTATACAGTATCAGGAAGATGACCCAATTTAATTTGTCTTGTGTCTTATGCAGGGGATAACAACAGTTGTGGATATGCAAACAGTTACAGGAAGACTTGGCTGAAAAATAGCCAAATCAGAGCAAGACTGCCCCCCACAGGTGAGAACCATTAACAAAGGTGTAGAGAAAGTAGGTCATAGTGAGGGAGGTGGAGATGGTTCGATGGTGAGTGTATGGCAGGAGGTTGAGACTGACGTAAATTGGAGAGAGGTAAAAAGAGGCATAGATTAGGTTTGTATCCAAAAGAAAAGCTGCTTTTTGTTTTGCTGCTCTTTAAATAAGTAGGCTTCCTTTGCACAAGTTTCTGCCATCTGGAAATATATGAAATATGTCAGAAAGGAAGTGCATCATTGTTTAAATACCAAGGTGATGGTACCACTTTCAGGATGATGTGTTTTAGTGAGACAAGTAAAAGTGTAAGCCTATGCTTGAATGTGTCACTGAAGTGTTGCACTGTCACTGTTGATATCAAGCTTTTAAATTTACAGCAACGCCAGGTAATTCTGTAATTACCACAAACAATTTTAAATGTGACTGTGCAGATTCTGTATCAGTCAAAATCAAAAACATTTATCATGATTGTTACCTTTACTTCTCTTTTCACTGTGTTGAATAATTGCCTGTGTGAGATAATGGTCATATCTTGGGCTAACTGTATGTATTACAGTCTCTGTGCTATTTAAAAAAACATCAAAATTGAGTTAGAGTGGCAGTAACACTTTGTTAAAAGGAACAGTAGATGGCGCCAAGAACATGTCATTTTTAGTTCCCATAAAGCCTCCCTCAGCTCCTTTTTGGTCCAGGTTCATTGTGATTCTCACAGCCAAATGTCAGCTTTAGCTCACTAAATATCACTGTATTCAGCAAGCATGATTTAATCAAGCATTTTGTTTTAATTAGGTCCCAAAATACTACAACTCAATGTACTGCAGGCACCCAGTTGGGTACATCCAATTCAGATGCTTAGATTCAGGACTGATTGAAAACACATAGAAGGTTAAAAACTTGAGCAGTGCTGATTCACTTGTTACACTACTTTGCCATCACTAAAGAGTGAAAGACGAAGTTTGAGTTGCAAACATTTATAGATGTTTTACGCTTTCAGGAGGTTAACGAGCTGTGTAAAGAAATACATGCTATAGGCCAACCAAGAACCTGAAGTTAAAAGTCGATAAAATCATTAAAGTAGGGCAGAGGTATACAGTATTACCCTTGCAATCTAGATACTGTTTAAAAGTTGTTAAATTCTATAAAAACCATTACTGTTGGGTTGAGGTGGAGAATTTTAAATCTGTAAGTAGCACACGTGGTCATACATATGTCTTTCTTCAGCACTGCAGAATCTGCACTTCAAAGATGTAACTGTGCATGTGTGTAGGTGCGCTTGTCAGCCTTTAATGCACCAAAGGACATGCTGACCTTCGTTGCCCGACTAGTCCGGACTCATTGCCTACTCTGCCATATTACTATTCTCCACAGGTTATGTGTGCATGCCCTCCACTTGCAGCTGTTAATGTATGCGTTAGTGTCGAAATCAGCGCATACGCCTGTCTGTCCGCTGAGCAGTCCTGTCCAGCCTGAGTCCTTGCTCCCCATCTTCATCCTTGTCTCCCTTTTTCCTTTTCCAGCAGACCGTCGTTGTCCTCCTTTTGTTGTTCCATCTCCTCATCCCAAAATCTTGCTGTGGTGGAGGGAGGGTCCATGGACTGAGCTATAAATGGCTGAGGAGCTGTGTACCGGCTGGTTTCGCATTGTCGCAGGTACAGTAGTTTAACCTTTTAATTCATGACTTCATACAGTACCTGGTCAGCAGTGAGCGTGCAGACTTAAAATAGGAGGCAGAACTCATTTTACTTTTTCCTCTTTTTGTCTTTGCATTTTAAATCCTCGAGGCTTGTACGCTACATTAACTGATTCTTTTAGTGAAATGGGTCATGTGTGTCTACTCTTATGAGTACATCTTTCCTGACAGTGTGAGGGCTTTTATCTAGATGTAATCTATTGTATGTAGCCATTCAACTTCTCTCTTTTGGTTAACCTTTTGATAATGTGTGGATATGGGTGTTGTGTGCTCATGTGCTTCATTGTGCATGCTTTGTGTCTGCATGTGCACTGTGGGGTTCAGAGGTTGTGAACAGGGGACACTCAGACATTGTCACTGAAGGACAACGACCAACGTAGATGGAGAGAGAGGAAAAGATTGATATATTGCCATGGCATTTAAGCTCTTGTAATGTATTGTATGCAGCCATTCAATTTCTCTTCTTTTGGTTGACCTTTTGATGATGATGTTAATGCAATAATGTATGGTGATGTGTACTCATATGCTTTATTGTGCATACTTTTGATGCTTGTGCACTTTGGATGCAAGAGGTTGCGAACAGGGAACAGTCTGATATTGTCACTGAAAGAAGGCGACCAACATTTGTTACAATAACATTTTAAAATTAACAGAGAGAGATGTAACCCACAATTTATACTTTGTAAGACTGTGATTCTAAGTCTAGAAGTTTGCAGAAACTGTGTATGACATGGGGTTAGGGTTAAAACAAGTCTGTCTTCATTTTTTGGAATGATTTTTGGTGACATGTCAGATGATTATAACATTTCTTGAAATGAAACCATGTGAGAAACTTAGATGGAAAAAAATCACTATGTGTTGGAGCTGTTAACAACTCAAACCTCAATCTGAAATGTGATTCTGACTACACACTGCTTTTTGTAAGAAATGAAAAGCGGAAAAGGTTGGAAACCGTGTGATGCATTTTAGAAGATTTTTATTATTATCCATTATGTAAAATCTTCATCCTAAATGTAACTAGTAACTAAAGCTGTCAAATGAATTTAGTGGAGTAGAAAGTACAATATGTTCCTCTGAGTGGAAGTATATAAGTAAATACTCAAGTATAAGTACCTCAATATTGTGCCCAAGGACTTACATAATGTACTTAGTTACTTTCCACCACTGACTTTTTTCACCACATTGTAAATCATCAGTTGTTTAAATTAAGTTAAACATTTGTATTCCAAATATTACAATCTCACTAAGATGTATGAGTCTTCCAATCCAGTAAAGGGGCTTGTAAATTTAATCAGCACTGCTAGGATATTTTATTTCTCATTTCCATTCTTAAGCTCAATAAGATCATATCAAATCCCTTTGGCATACATGTTTTCATTACATTACACATAATAACACATAATGAAAGCAAAGCCAGATATTGTGCCAGTGGAAGTATTGTTGCAGTATTTCTAAGAAGGATTGGATTGGGATAATATATCTGATGCATACTATACAGAAACATCAGAATGTTTCTTCATTTGTGTTGGTTTGCTCCTGTGGCTCCAAAACACAGCTTATAGAGAGCATTAGGCTTTATTTAGCAAATCCCCCCCTTCCTCCTCCCTTGGTCTACACTCCTCCTCTAGATGGCTTGGCAGCATTAGTCACCTGCACGATCACAACACATGCCTCATTTGTACAAGGAAACAGCCAAATATCAGCCTAGTTCCCCTGGACATGCCTCGTTCAGCATATGGATTTTGGAGTGCTCTGTGAAGGTATACTGCATCCACAACATTTGTGCTTAATCATCACAGAAGCCGAATCCCCAGTACCGTGACAAAAAGGTCTCCCCTGAGACAACACTAGAGGGCAGTGCAGGAGAAGATGCTGGTCGTCCGGCAGTGAAGGGAAGTTAGACAAGGGCAGGGATGTAGATCAAAATAGGAGAGAAGGTGATGGGAAGTAGATATGTGCATTGACCATAATAGATGAGGTAGATACGAAGATAAAAGAAGGGGTGGAAGCAGAAAAAATCAAAAAGCCAATAGGCCAGGAAAGTCACAGAATACAGCTTAGGACAAGGGGGAAGGGAGTTGAAGCAGAGGGTGGGGGTGGGGGTTATGAGATGAAGACCCCCTTTTTGGGAGCATCTGCTGAGTGTTAGACAGAGAAGGAAAGACAGAAGGGTGAAAGGAGGGAGGAGGCCACTGACAGCATCGGCCGCATGGAGGCAGCTTGATAAAAATAACAGGGTGAAAACCGAGGAAAGGGGCAATAAGCCAATGAAAAGGGAAGAAGTGATAAATGAAGAAAACATTAACAGGGGGAGTTACCATCAGATGGGCTTTAGCTTGACTTTAGAGGATTAATTAGGCACAGAAAGACAGACGGCTGGCTCAGGTTAAAGCATGACTGAAAAAAGACAAAGAGGTACTGTTCTCTGCCTCTGAAGAATATGTGTTGTCATACACTTTAGGGTGTCAGACAGTATATAATGGGGGTCTCTAAATCTCTGGTTCAGTTCTGACCTCAATTTTTGAGCCACGGTTGAGTTCAGACTTTGTTTTTTTAATTTGGGGGGGTTTGAATAAGACAAAATTGGGAACAAATTTCTGGGCTTTATTAAATCAGCCTCAATTTGGAATATCATGAACACTAAAGAACATTATGTAGGTAGAATATAAATTAACATACGTTTTAAAAAAAAAACAAATAAAATAAATAGTCACATGATGATATATGCAGTTGCAAGCCTGTAACATAGACTTGGGGTAATATTTGCAAAATATACAGCTTGCCCCAACTTTGAATTGAATAATAATTTCATGATTTGCCTGTGACATAGTTTTAATTGTAAAATGTTTGTAACAAAAGTTTTGTTACGTCAACAGCAATGGCAGTGAATTTGAGGGGAGGTTGCGACATGAGAACATGGTCGCTTGTACCGTGGATTCGATCTCTGTTTCAGAACTACTACACCTCCAGTATATTTACCATCCTCATGTGATTATACACATTGATTTAGTTGCTAAACACGCACATTAGTGAGTGAGAATCCTGTCCTGACCATTTTCAGTGACTACTTAACATGTTACATTTTCATTTGTTGTTGCTTTGTTGGTTTGCCTCATTGATAGTCTCTTCTGCTCTGGTTTGTCCACATAAAAAATCACCCCAATTCTCTCTCTCTCTCTCTCTCTCTCTCTCTCTCTCTCTCTCTCTCTGTCTCTCCACCCTCTCATAGAAAATTAATCAGCATGCACACACACAAACAAGCGCACACCCCTCTCCG
>JAPQRN010000019.1:4033319-4048741 GCA_037367275.1 Coranthus polyacanthus | reverse complement strand
TCTCTCTCTGTCTCTCCACCCTCTCATAGAAAATTAATCAGCATGCACACACACAAACAAGCGCACACCCCTCTCCGGGGGCTGGTCTGTCATCGGCCCTTTCCTGCACGTTGGTTGCAGCTGTAGCCTGCGTTGCCGTGACGTCACGCGGATCGATCCTCATCTCGGTGCAGTGGGAAAGCACAGAGACAGAAAAAGGCAGCAGAGTAGAACAGACTGGCAGAGAGAGAGAGGAGGGAAGGTGGGAGGGAATGGGAAGAGGAGGAGAGAGAAAGAGAGGGCAGAGTGAAACCACACCGATATTCCAGGGAGGGCGGGACACAGAGGCAGGCACTCACGAGCAGCCACTACAGGAATAGTCCCTGTGACAGAGAGAGCACGGCACATATTTTTGTGCTGTTGTGTGTTGCCATAGAATCTATGTGTGTGTCCTCAGTATGGGTTGTCACTTTGCTTACAACTGCACTTTATATTTTTCACCAGCAAATAATTAATGTCATTCACCGCTGGGCAGGCTCTGCACACTGCACTGACATAAGGTAGGCTGAAGGGGAGGGGTGTGTTATGTATGTGAGTGTGTGTATTTGTGTGTGTTTATGCTCTACATGTCTGTTTGCCTTTTCTGTGCCTCTATTTGGATATGTGTAAATGTGTGTATTCAATGTATGTGCACTGTTATTTGTCAAGCAAGTGAGGTTACCAGTGTAGCATTCTCTCAGGCCATGGTGTCAGGAGATTCAAGCTGTAAGCCATGTGACTCGACAGTGAGCTGCAGGGATTGGCTGAGCTCATCTGTGACCTCAGCAAGCTGCCTCCACCCCCTTCCCTCTCAGACACACATAAACCTCCCTCCCTTACTCCCTCCCTCCCTCTCTGATTCTCTCCACCTCCCTGCCTTTATTTATTTATTTTTTTCTCCATTTAGCTTTTCCCCACCTCTCAGCATCCTCGGCTGAATGTGGAGGTTAGAGCTGCAGCAGCAGCAGAGCAGTAGCAGTAGCAGCATCCATGGCTTAAGCCCCTGCTTGGATCGGCAGCTAGCCCAGCCAGGCCCCTACCCCTCCTCTCTCTCCTCTCTCTCTCTTTCTATCTCTTGCTGGATCTCTCTCTCCCTCCTGGGCTAGTTGACAGGCGACGTCTGGGGGTGTCAGAGACTCACTGTTAGCCAGGGCGTTAGCCAAACGCACACGGCTGCTCTGCTGCTCATCCGTTTTACTGTATCTCTGTGGTAACCGGGGGCTTCTTCTCTTCTCCCCCTCCCTACATCCTGCTTTTATTTCAGGCTCCTTGGAGATAGAGGAATGCAAATCTGCAACCATGATGGAAGGTAATATGAAATGTTTTATTATTTTGCTATTCCTTTTTTTGAGGTAATTCAGGGTAATCCCCCTTTTTGTCCTTGTCGTACTGTGCTTCATCCGCTGGCAAGCTTGTATGTGTGTGTTAGGGAGGTTCAAATGTCATAAGCTGCCCTGCTATTTTGAGTGCACACATTCTGGTGACTTGCATGTTATAGGAAAAGGGCACAGCCACTAAATGTCTACCACAGAGGCACAATGGCGAGGCTAATTGAACCGTGTGTACCTTTGTGAGTGTGGGTGTATGTCTGTACACCCCCCACCCCCCCATTTCCCGCTTCCCAAAGGATTATTTGGATTTATTGTGCAGGAGGGCTTATGTGCCCAGCTGGCTCTCTTGTATAAATTCTCTTTGTATGGTGCACTCTTAAACACATGTATACACACGCGTGTGCATACAGCGCTGTATGACATTGCTGTGTGTCAGCTCCAATACATTGCGGTTTTACCCAGCACTCATAACGTGGATTACATGTCTGTGCAGCTGGTTACCTGCGTGGGTTTGTAGCCACCCATGGTTGGACCGATAGATCTTTGCTGGGTTGATTATGGTGAGGAAAAAGAGGATTGATGACTGTTTCAGTTCCATGTCCCTTTAATTGGTGACATCAGCAGTGGGAAGGCCAGTGGTGGAGAGATGAATCCCGACAGATCTGCAGCTGGCACACAAAATCCTCATTCCTTCCATTTAATATTATGGCTTGTGTTCTCTATCTTTCACTTGGTTCAGGAACTCATGGGCATTTAGAGGCCTAAAATGTAGTATATGTACACATCTCCGTTGACTTTTACTGAATCAACCTTGAATTATGTAATTATTCCTGTGAATACACGATACACAGACATCATTTTGAGGCAGTGAACACAGACAAATGTGGATTAAAAAATGTGTTGGTCATTATGGTTCATCTACGGTGATGTAAATTCCATTAAGATGTCTATTTTTTTCTGTTCATCTTCAGAAAAAGCTAAATGCTGTTGTTTATTCCGGGGCATTCAGTAAATGAACTCTGTGCCAGAACGTCTGCTTCTAAGGAGGAAACTCATTAGTTGGTTGTGTGGTTGTAGTTGTGTTTGTTTGTATCATTCTATAAGCATTTGAACTTTTGGGGAGAATATTATTGCTGTCTCTTGATATTGGCTCTAATTTTGCCTTCCCACCAAAGGATAAAAATGTTGTTACATTTAAATGATATACATTAAGCAAATACATGTGTTTTTAAAATGACTACCTACTTCAGTAGCTTGAAATTCTCTGCCATATTTAATCCATTTTTTTCTTATTTTAATGCAAATTTAGAGGCCTGAAGTGTGATTCATATTTCTGTAAAGATGTCATAATGTTTGCATAATCAAACTACTTTATTGGGCTTTGAGGGAAATTTGGTTTTCAGTCAGTGTAAACAGTAAGGCAGAGAACAGACTAGGAAAACACACAAAACAAAGACCAAAATTAAATGAACCCCTTAAGTGATAACTTGCCACATGACTCACATACCTCATATAATACACAAGTGTTGGCATAGGTGACTTGCTAACTCAGAATTTGTGAATGGAAAGAAAGCATATCTGACCAAATGGTTCTGAAAGGCTGCTGAACACAACAGCTGCATGATTTGGGGCCATCTTCATGACTGTTGTTATTGTTAACCAAGCATGTATGCTGAATGAAGGTCTGTATTCACGATCTGCTGAGTAAAAGTAGAGTAAGTCCAAGTTTCAATGGACGTGATGACATTTTTATCAGTTAAACTGGCTTCTCATTAATTGGATTGGTTCTCAACCTTTTTGAGTCACGACCTCCAGAAATAATTAGCTTGGTGTTTGCGACCCCGCCCAAAACTAATGTTTTCTTTTTGATGACAGTTTAGTTGTAACAGCGACCACCTTTGTCCACTGTGCTCCAAACACTTCAGGTGACCCACCTTGAGACACTGTTGGTCCAGGTCTTGAGCTGACTAGCTGCTTGGTTAAGTTTTTGTGTGCACACACACACTTTTACTCTCACCATCACACTAAATAAAATCTAAAAAGGAAAATGATACATCACTGGTAGAGGTGATGTAATGTAAAATTCATTCTCCCGTCGTCTTTTGTTTTTAATGTTTTTTTTGTTTTTTTCAACAACCATCTGGCTGCACCCATAATGTATCTTGTGAGGGTCAGGAGAGAAACACTGGCAGGTTGAGAACCACTAGTCTAATAATGACCCCCGTAACAGTGTCATTTGTCATATATATGCCATTATTCAAAATACTGACTGCCAAGTAGGCTATAATTAAGATGAAGACCATGACAGGGCTACACCACTTCACATAGTCAGAGTTAGGACAGCACTGATTTCTTAGCACACAGCCACCTCTTTGTGTGCGGTAATGACTGAGCAGCTATGTGGGACAGATGATTAATACAGGATCTTTCAGTGTGGTAAGAAATAAATAATAGAAAAGAACACAATTGCCAGTTATCAGCCATACCTTTAAAAAAAAAAAAATAAAACAAAAACTGATTTTTGACTTAGTATTTAATCATTATTAACCAGTTTGTTCACTGAGGATAAAGACTAGCTCTACCTCACTGAATAAGAATGTGGCTTTTCTGTTGCAAGCAACAGCAGTGTAAAAATCTTAGTAGTATTGTTAAGTAATACAAAATAGAGACGAGACTCAGTAATGATGAGCTTATCTAAGCTTATCTAAGCTCGCTCTTCCTCCACTGCAACTTCAAGCGTGCAATTCTGTCATCAACTGCATTTGTCACGAGCAAGGTTGTTAGGTAATACTGTAGTTGGGGAAAAAACTGACAGTCGGCAAGCAGCTTCTCTTCCATTAGCATGGCTAGCGCAGGCTTAGCATGGACTGTGTGAGGGTAGGATTACAGTCAGTCAGGTGTTAAAATTGGATTCTAATCCTTGTTAGCACTGCTTTTTAAAGCTCCATGCCATGGCCAGCCTGGGTGTTCCTGGGTTACACATGATGTAGAAGACGTTGGCAAAGTATTGTGCTCACATCAACATACCATCACTCCCTGAATTCTAAAAACAGACAGGGATACTGCACTTAAAGAAACTGTAACTCAGATCTACAAATGATAACCACCATTAGGCATCCCCAGTAAAACCAAAATCTAATATATTTAGAGAAGCATATTATTTACACATTAATGCAAGGAAGATATGTTATCCAAGTAAAATACCTACTGTATGCTTTTCTGTTATCTCGAGTGCCTTCACTTGCAGGGGAGTTGTTTCACTAGTAATTTACTCAGTTCTTCTCAAGGTAATTGTGCTGTGTAGCGTGGGATTCCTCACTCTAGGGGCAGGCGCTGTAAGGAGGAGGCACAGACATAATCAGTGAAGTTCTGTAAATTAGCTAAGTTTGTAGCTGCATAAGAACACTACTCACAGAAAGTCACAGAAAATTATTTCTTAATATCCAGGGCCTGAGGATGGCAGTTTTGTGTGGATGATTGGTGTTACTGATTGGTCCTCATTTGTAACAAGAGCTAATATATAGATTTCCATTAAACTCTATTCATAAATGTTAACTTGGTAACCTCAGACAAAAGTACTTGGTAAAAAGCAAGCAAGCAAAATGCATTGGATATATTCATTGTCCCCATGCAAATCCCAGAACTTTGCTAATGCTTTGAGTGACCCTCTGACCTTTCTCTTGCATGACCATCAAGTCAAACTTCCTGTTTTAATTACTACACATTAAAACCCAATTGGCGAGACTGCTATGGTATTTCTCATGCAAACAAGAGCAAAAATACTTCCTCATGTTTCAACCGAAAAATGTGACCCTTGCCCGCAATTTGTAATAATAATGCTCTCAAGTGTTTGATTTGACTTGAAGGATAAGGAGAAAAACCATCTCTCATCATGAAGTTCCCGGTTCTCTTGTTGTGAGGTATAATGGACATTCCAGTCTTCGTTCACCTGCAGGGCTGTAGTCTTTTTGATCTTACCCTCATGCACTGCTAGGAATCTGACTGTCCGAGGTCGGCCCAATGCTGAGAGTTTCCTGGGTTAAAACTTGGATAAACCTTGACCTTGAGCGAGGTCAGTGAGTATATTGAGCCACACTGTGGGTTCTGTTTCACTTTAGTGGCCCTTTGCCTGACTTGATAGTTAGTAATAAGTATATAGTCATTTATTTTTGTGATTTGAATTAAGTAGTTTGCTGTTGTGACTATATTAGTTTTAAATAGGGTTGAAAACAAATTAAGTCCTGAATTCCCTAAGCGTATCGGCTTATGGCTTACAAGCAGCAATGTGTGTGGTTTTGCAGGTCCAGTGCTAGTACTTGCACAGCAACTTAACATAAACTGATCACTGTTAAAAAATACTTGAAATGTGCTTCATCATAAAAGGCTGATATTTGTTTAGATTGATGACATTAGTTTGATATTAAGAAATGTCATTATCTGGATTATCAAAAAAAGTTATTAAGAGTTATTCATGTAAAGTTCAAGTGAAGTTGTTAGGTTAAAAAGTAAGAGTTAACTTAAAGTCATAATACTGTGTTGGATTTGGGAGATGATGTTATGTTCAGCCATATTCTATGTTACGTGTTACGTGCTGCTGTTTTAGATTAATAGACACAACTAGTAACATCGTATTAGCAAAAAACTAACTTATCGCTTGGTAGAATTCGGGATGAAAATACGCCAGTATGTCTCTGGTCAACCCTTTACCAACACATCTGCTCTAACTCACCGTCAGACAGACTGTGCTGCCATATGGTTTCCTGGGTAACGACCATGAGGCTGACTCATGTCTGTATTGCTAATGAGATGACCGGTGGAGCTGGCAAGTGCCCCAAGTCCAAATTTACTTTCATTTCTGTATAAATGGGTATTTGTGTGTTAGTGTGCATACAAAAGCAATTGTCCATCAAGCCTTTCGTCTGTAGTGAAACACAGGTAATGTTATGCATACCTTCTTGAAGCATGTTGTGCAAGAATTGCTGAACTTCTCTCATCACAGACCCAAAGGAGCCACAATTCAGGGTCTTGTCATTGGTCCAAACACATAATTCGATTGTACTGATTTATTGGAAGTGGGAACCAAATATTTTTTTATTTTTTTTTTGTTTTTTTTGTGATACACACCATGGTCCACGTTTATTAAGTAGGGCAAATTAGTGTGAGGCTATAATCCAAAAAAGCGCAGATGAGTGACCAATTTATGAACACAGATACATCATCATCATAATAATAATGCCTTCCTCTGACATTCCAAATCATTTAAATACTTGGAAAGGGAAACTCCTACAGTAATAAGGCCAGCCGCAAAAATAACTGTATCCACGCCTTTTCTAACTTTGCATTCTGCATCTTTAGTACATCAATACTATATAATAATTTTTTTTAAAAAGAGGGTTTGTAGTAAATCTGGCCCATATCACGTGCGAATTTAAAATCCAGGATTCTATCTCCCTGCCATTTCTTACACTGAATACACAACATTAACATTTTGTGCTAAAAGATTCTCATTTCTGAGCTTTAGTTTACATTCATGTTTCTACTGGTATTAGTCTAAAGTAATGGACGATATTGTGTGTTCAGGGATAGAGAGCTGATAGACGAGGCTTCTGCTGACGTCAGTATGTATTCTGGTGAAGTGAAAAGTCTGAGTCACTGGCTTTACCTAATAATAACATGAAGTGTGTGGATGCATGCGAACATGAGGAATGCAGGCATTAAAACATCCGTATGTATCGTCAAAGTGCATGTTTATGTGTGTGAGGAAATCTCATTGTCGGATGTGTCACAGTAGAATGGGTCCTTTGTGGCTCTTCTTGACAATAAGTTTGACAGAGACCCAAATGAACTTTCCCACAACAAAGACACGCAGGGACAAGTTCTCCAGAGAGGAGGAGGCGAAGGGAACTGCAGTCAAAATGAATCGGCTTGTTCTTGTTCGCACTCTTTGTAACACCGTATTTATTCATCCATCCATTCATAGACACAACAGCACAACATCCTCACAACAGCCCTTTCAAATTCCATCTTGTTCTTTGTGCAGACACACACACACACAGTCAAGCTTATGTAATGATGCCTAAGATTCAGTGCCAGATAAACTGACATGTCTGTGTAATCCAATGGCAGCTGGGGAAAGACAAGGTTCTTTAACAATGTAATCAAACCGGTTCCTTTGAATAACATAGTGTATGAGATTCAGCTTCAAATATGGGTTGTCATAAATATCAAAGAAATAAAAACAAATGTTTAAACTGCCCTAGGTGTTGACATTTGGCTGGATCATGCCTCAACGAGTTTGGCAATTTTGAGAAGGTAAAAATGAAAGCTACTGAACAGTTAACCTGCACTATGCACTTAATTTAGTGGGTAATTTTCTCTAACAAAAATATCATTATACTTTCCGTCACTGTCTACTCTTCAAAGAGAAATAATAATTTTATAATGCATATATTTTACATGTTGTGGTGGAATTTTGGCTCAGTGCCTTACTCATATTATGTTATTTTGTCATAGCACATAAAAACAAACCGGAAGTAGTAGACTATTGTCCAACAGGCTAGGGATGCAGTTTTTCGGTCAGAAACGCCCACACAGAGATCAGAGATTCCTGTAGTCAAAACAGGACGTGGTTTCTGTTACAGATATGTTGTCTAATTGCCTCTGTCAAGGAGGTTATGTGATCACTCCCATCC
Source organism: Coranthus polyacanthus (assembly GCA_037367275.1). NCBI lineage: Eukaryota > Metazoa > Chordata > Actinopteri > Kurtiformes > Apogonidae > Coranthus > Coranthus polyacanthus. The sequence goes on along the minus strand of JAPQRN010000019.1, from coordinate 4,040,700 downwards.
ATCTTTCAGCCGGATTATGCAGAAACTACAGCCCTGGTTTTCATGAAACTTGGTGAAAGGGAAGGGCTTTGGTCAAGGATGAACCCCTCACACTTGGAGGCAGATCCATATAAAGGGGTGGAGGCTGCAATTGCTTTTCATTTAATCTTTTTTTTTACCATCGGAGGGTTCCAGGCTCACTGTGAATTCTAACAGTAAAAATAACAAAATAAACTTACCACCAACTGGCACAAGATCTTTGTTACCATGATAGTTACACTATCCAGTGGTGCCAAGTGACTAAACGGAGGAAAACATAGGTCATAATTTGTGTTTTTGTGGTTTAATGCTAATGTGGAACATGAAGAGGACTGGATTGTTGTCCTTGGCAGAGGTTTGAGCTCTCTGAGTGCCCTTCTAATTCAATTAATGAATTTGTTGTAGGGTGACGAGGGTTAAATGTTATTTCTGCAGCTTGTATGTCATCACTGTAATGGTACCATAGGTGCCTTTTGTATCATGGTTTATGATGACAAAGGAGCAGGGAAAGTCTCTGGTGGATCCACCAGCGAGCAGAATTCAGGTGAGAGCCAATTAAATATAGTTCAGTGCACCAGTGATGACTGTTATGCTGTTGTGTTGTTGTGAGAGCCAAGACATCAATCTCAGCGGCACACTCTTCTGTGAGTGACTGGCTGTGCTGCCTATTGGACTGACTCATCAGCTGTGTGTCTGAACACACACATCTCAAGGATGTGTTTAGGTCATAGCTTAAATCCTCTGAGAGCCTAAGACCAAGGATTACAAAGCTTCCATTATATCTTTCAGTAAAATGCACACACTTAAAAATGGTTTCACATTAGTGTGTTAGAGTTCATATCAACATAGCTTAGAGAAGAACCCAATTACAAGAGAAAAGACAAGGAGCCAGAGAGAGAGAAAGTAGAGCGCAGAAGTGAGAGGAGTATGCTATAAAAGCATTGCTAGGAGGAAGCGGATATACAAAATGAGAAGTGGTGAAGATAGAAGAGGAGATGAAGTGAGTTAAAATGTCCATGCAGGATACAATGAGATGCATGGTGAGCACCAGTGTTTGTCAGAGTCCCGTAGGGAGAGGGCAGAAGACAAATGGATGCAGAGACACTGTGATCATCATGAAAAGCATGGATTTTGTTGAGTCACCTCCTTTGCTCAGTTGCTTTCTTTGGCTCATGTGGCGCTGAGGGTGATTTTGCAATCAATACAGAAGGGACACCCAAATGTTGTTTTTTTATCACATTATATAAAATTACATCACGATAATTCTTGTGATCGTTTTATCACCCAGCTGTGGTTGAATGGTGAACATGACAGTTGCATGTTGTAGTTATTTCAGCTGTATCCCACCACCCTGTGCCTCATGTGTCACTTCTCCATCGGAGAGCTTTTTTCTTTGGCTCCTCTTTCCCCCTCTATACTCCTTTCCTTTTGTCCTGCGCTGTCTTTTTGTATTATCAAAAGAAGTCTAGATAGATATGGTGGCAGGAAAACCCTTAGGGAACTTGGATCTATTTGGCCATATAATATTAATGTGTATAATATATTCATCTCCCAAGCTGACTGTTAGTGCTTGGCTTAATTTCTGTCTCCTTCTACTTAATTAATTAATCAACATGAAATCTTACTGCAATTAAATTAATTTAGTATCTATCCTTTGGTTAATTGGGTAGATTAATACCAACATTCGTGATCATTGAATGACTGAATAGAGAATAGAATAGAAGATGCTGTTTTTTGACGTCTCCTTTTAGGTTTAAGTTTTCATGCCACTTCCTTCCTCCTTCTGTTCTGAGATTGGTAGATTTATATACAAAAAAATTGCATTGTATTTGTCCATATATGTGTGAGAAACCCCGTCTCTGCCATATCTGTGGATGTGTCTGGTGCGAGCACATCTTGTGTATTTGCACTGTATGGCTACAAGCTAGACCAGTGTAAACAGATGTCAGCTTCAATCAGAGGAGGATGCACTAACACAGTGACGCAGAGACACAGCCACAGGAAGAGATTAGCAGCGTTTAGATTGATACTGGTTGGGTCGAGAGATGTAGTCATGAGGGAGGGATTGAAAGGTTGGAAGGCTGAAGAGAGCAATGCAGGGACTGGAGAAATGTGATTCATGAAAGGGGATGAACGGACTGCTTTGAGGATGTGATTAAATAGAGAAGCTCGACATGTGTAGAAGTGTCTTGCCAGCTGTGTGTGACATGTTTACAGGCTTGCACTGTTCGAATGGAAGGTTCTGTGTGTGTGTGTGTGTGTGTGTGGAGGACTAGGTCTTTATGTGTCTGTGTACATTACATTTGCTCCTGGTTTATGTTCAGGCTTGTTTGAAGAGTGGAAGAAAAATGTCTCTCCGTAGCTACTTCTTTTATGCTTTGAACACTGGAGTTTTAACCCTTTGGTTTGTCAGCAAAAAGACGACGTGTTTGTCGCTTACTTAGATGAAATCATTGTGTCGCTCTTCATTCTTCATTAAAATAATATCTGTTCTATTACTGCAAACCTAAACTTTAATTTAACAGTATCAAATATTCATGTGGGAGGAGTCTGAGTTTGTGGTCCTCGAGTCTGCCCAGATACAGAGAAAATAAAACACTGATGATTCAATTTCACTTCACATATTTTCACTTGAGTATTGTGTAGTGTTGGTACAGTACAGTTAAGTGAGTGGGAGGATATTCTGTTTATAATGTATGACCTTATGAACCACAGAAGAAAAGGAAACATGGTGAGTCAGTAATAGTTTATGTTTGCTTGAATTGAATGTGCCCTTAAAGGTGTACATGTTTGTATTTTGTGTAAGATCATAAATGATGCTGGTGAAACGGTCCTTCTGCCAGTCATTGTCCCAGCAGCTATCAGATGGATGACTCATAGCAGATAGGATTTCATTAGCAGACATCAGACCATCCACAGAATAGAGGAGCCATTGATTTTCACCATACCAGCAGGGAGAGACACAAAGAGGGAGAGAAGCGGGAGGTAAGGAGTCATGGGAGTTAGAGGTACAGAGAGAACTGCAAGTGAGAGGAAACTGCACATCAGTAAAACTAAACCACATGGCACAAAGCACCTGTCATTTGTAGTCCCACTGTAAGACACTGCTGAGGAGCTCTGAAAGCAGCATTGGCTGCACACTCTGCAATATCTCTGTATGTAATGAAAGATGGGTGCAAAAGATTTTTTATATTCTGTTTGTGAGTATTTTTTGTGCAAATATCATACAGTGAATTTGTTCACCAGGGGGATGACAAAAAGGGGTGTTTTTTTTTTTTTGTAGAGCAAATGCATGTGTGTCAGTTTTAACGAGAGTGAACTGTCATCAGGAACATGGCAAACGCAATCCTGCTTGGTGCACACCAACTCCCCTTGGCCCTGAAATGTCATTTGAGAGAGACAGAGGTCATGTAGTGTGGCATGCCTTCTTCTTCTTTGTCCTATAGTATGATGTATTGATGTCACCTGAGAATTCAGACTTATTTTATCAGACAGCTTACATGATTGTATGTGCTTGTAAAGGTAGTATTAGAAGAGTCACAGACTGAGAAAAGCTGGAGTGGAAAGAGAATGCATTAGATATAAGAAAAGACTGATTGATATCAAAGTGCCTCCTTGTACATCAGATAGACAGCACTGCACATTCACTTGGGATGCTGTGTCATGCTGTAACAAAAATGTCCAAAAGCTAGGATCCATTGTTATAAAATGATTTACTTCTTGCTGGACTACAGAAAAAACAAGGGTAAAGAGTAAGTAAATACATGAAGGTTAGTCTGTATAAACCCGATTGAAGATAATTTGCTCATTATATAACAAAATTAAAGGCAAAGTATGTAACAATTCCCTAAAAAAGCAATGCATAGACACATAATATCCTCTCAATCATCACTTCTGACCCTCTACTAGCTGTATTTTCTATTTTCCTCTAGTTTTGCTGTGTTTGGGACAGGGGTCTCAGGACAGGGTAACAGCATCACGTAGCATGTGCAAGCGGAACGATATAAAAACGAAGCTGCTCATCTCACTCCTCATAGAGAGACTGCAGTTCTGTCTCAGACAAAAAACTCTGGACACAGCACTGACATTCAGACACTTCTCTCTCTGTCGAGAAAGACAGAGCAGGAAGGTGAAGAAAGAGAAAGGAGCTGAATTTCCTTCTGCAACATTCCTGTAGAGTTTTGTGATGGTCGATGAGCGAGTTTAAGTAAAACAATCAAAAAATAACATTTTATTTTTATAATTCATGGCTTTTTTTCCCTTGCTATTGGCGCTCGCTCTCTCCATTCAGTTTATTGCTTACTCGACCACTGCTCTCTCTCTCTCTTTGGATGAGCCGAGAGGAGGGGCCAAGTTTGAACAGTTCTGTTTACAAACACAAGCGAGAAATGTTATATACTTTGCCTTTAACGCGCTTGCCAACTTTGAACATTTCTCATGGATTCAGGGTTTTATTCACCTTAAAGTGTAGAGGCTAAGATACATTATGTGTTATAATATATTTGTTCATTTAACAGCCTTTGAATAACAAATAATGTAGATGAACCCATGTGTCCGGGCCATAATTTGTCCAACTTAAAAGGAAGGATGGAGGAACAGGAAGTCACTCCCCTCACTTTACCTCGATGTTAACCACTATCTATAATTAGTGAAAGCAGTGCACCAATTTAAATACTTCCTGTCTCCTCATTCCTTCTAAAATAAGATTAGGCTCTCCAACTGTGCTCCAACTATGCCTAAATATCTGCATCTTTGAGGATTATTTGAGGCTGATTTGCACTGAAGGTGAATAAACACAGATATAAGATGTTTGACAGGCTCTTTTCCACACAAGCTGAGGGCGAATCATGAGGTTTTGTTTGTTTTGTTTTTTCCCTTCCAGCAAGTCATAAGGCTCTCTGCAAATAGTTTTAGTGCTAACATTTGGGAACTAAAATGGAGACCATTGTCAGCACTGTTCAGTAGTATTGGCATATGTGTCAGGTAATTCCCCAATTTAGAAAGAAAATTCAGCATGTTTTAAAGTGTTTTAGCTTGCAGCTCAATAGTAATTAAAACATCTCAATCTCGAAATGATCAGTGTTTCACTATTACCACCCTGTTAGGACAGTGCACCAGAATATTGTTTGTGTTGTAGTTCTTTAATAATAACATTAAAGTGGATGTTACTGAATTAATCTCCCTTGATTTTGAGGAAATTAGACATCTTGTTGAACTATAGTCTAGGATGTATTTATATCCTGATTATTGTAGTTATTCATCTGTCCAAGTACATCTTGCAGTGTGCTGTGTGGATTATGTGACCTGTGGTTACATTTAGTTTGTAGTTTATTAGTTTGTAGTCCCACATTAAACTGCTTACAAAATACCTTACAAATACACTATGAAAAAAATGTGATTCAAATCTGACACCAATGTATTAGTTTCATATCTGTGGACGGATATGAAACATCTGAGGGTGAGACAATGTTTTATTAGAGCATAGCTATGTCTTTCTGGATGGTGTGAGTCTTAGTCATATGTGTGTCTGTGTTCACATTTGCAACTCAGGACTGCTGCTGTTTGACGTGTACTAAGCTGGCCTCCATTTTGCATTACTTTAAAGCAACTACTGTACCAAGACCTGTCCTGCAATTTCCCCTTTTGTTGTTGTAGAAGTACCGGTGTATTACGTAACATGCAGTCACAAAGCACAATGTCTGTTTTTCAGCACCGTGGTGCAGCTTACACAACATGTGTACATAATGTTAGCAGTACATTCTGACAAGTGTTGACTTGAACTACAGCATAAAACCCCTTATCCCAGTTGAGACACAAGTGAGGTTACATAGTGCACAACCCTTAAGAAAAACATTGGATTTGCTTAGGTATTCATATTCGTTGTTATTATTCCTGAGTTTTTTTCTGTCAAGATGGCAGGAGAAGCAGAAGCGGGGGGGACAATGGTTTATGAGTCATAACTTAAACTATTGCCTTTGCAAATGTTGCAAATTGTTTGTGTGATTTTGTGTTTAACCAGAGCCATGTTTGTAGTAGAGTGTTCTGTAATTTACCGGTTCATAGATAACATGTTATGGTTTTTACTCTTGGTACAGTATGTACATGTTGCCTCATTCATGCTGCTGGTTATGTAAGTTTTTTGCTAACACCAGATTGCTGGTAGTTAGGGTGACATAGGAATTGATGGTGTGTTCCCTACAAAGTGGTTCCATATCTTGTGGTTCAATGTGGTTTCTCCACCTCTTCTCTATTTCCTCCTCTCACCCGCTTTCTGTCACTCTCCCTAGCAGTCTCCCTCTTCTCGTCAGATGCAAACAACACTTGACCTTTTGATGATGTTAGTGGTTCTTTATTTGAGTGCTGTGACTGTGAGAAGATGCATTCAGAGTTTTTCATTAGGGCTTCCTCTTAATGACCCATATACAGCCAGGAGATTCCTTTGCCAACCAAAAGCTGCCCGAACCTATAATCTGGGTGTGAACAAGGGAGGGGTGGGACTGCCTTAACCAGAATCCACTGAGATTAGATTGTTGGGAGGGAATAAGAGAGATGTAATCCACAGGAATTTGGGACAGCTTTTTAGGATCCTATCTCAATTAAAAGGAAAGGAGTAAAAATAAGATACACCCTTTGATGCTCTGTTGTTGTTTTTTCTTCTCCCCTGTCCCCTTGTCCGTCCTCATTTTCATAATTTTTTTTTTCCTACAAACAAAGTAATTTCCTGTGTTCCCCTGGAGCCACATGGAAGGAAAACATTACCAAGCTGCATCTGAGCAACTGATACAAATCAACTGTCTGGTAACACACTGTGTACAGTGCTGCTTACTGCTCATTTAGAAACTTTTCTTCAAAGTAGACTCATAATCTCACGTCTGTGTTACTGACAGTAATTTAATATTTCCATAAAGTGTGAGGACTCACAGGAGAGAGACTGAAAAAAGAATGATATCCTGACTTCAAGCCCTACTTTGTGCCAAAAGCATTGGATTGTGGGTCAGATTGGACTGTTTTGCATATAAGAAGTTGTTAACCAGCAAATGCGTCATATTTTTGAGTGAGATGAGATGAACTGATATGTAATGAGTGTGGCTTACACATGGAGGAGTGAGTTCCCTGGAGACTCTGAAGTGCTTTGAGTTAAAATTCCGGGTCTATCTGCTCTTTGCAGCGTGTTGAAGCAGTACTGACCTATGTGGAGCTGAGAATGTGATGAATGTGTTTAATGCACAAACAGGACATGTGGGAAGAGAGGCAGTTGATTATTAATTGCAATCCGTTTACCATTACCTCTATGTGCACACATGAAAGAAAGCGAACGGAGGAAAAGTGGAGAAGGGCTTCAGAAACTATACAAAGTAAAAAA
>JAPQRN010000019.1:4015195-4033219 GCA_037367275.1 Coranthus polyacanthus | reverse complement strand
AAAAAAGAAAAAAAAAGAAAAAGTCAATGGTACGGATGGGAATTGATGAGTTATTGTTTCTGCTTACTGGTCTGATTCTTTATTGATTCCCATACTGATTCCTGATCATTTTTCTCTGTGGAAAAGACTGAGATTTGTTTACATTATAAACATAAGCATATAGTCTATGGCTACAGCTGTATGTCTTAAACTAATAAAATAAACCTACAGCCATTTGATTAGCTTTGAGGCTAGGTGAGTTCGGTTTTGTGCACATGCACATTCATATGTGATGCAGTTGTCTTTTCTCAACTGCATTTTATATATCACATTACCTGTTGCTGGCCATCAAATGCAATAAATGGTTGACTCACTCTCATTTGTGTAATGTGCAAAGGCACAGAACACAGAGTAGCACATCAACGTAAAGTTACTATTATTTGCTTACATTAGATGTGGAGGAGAGAACACTAGGAGAACCCGATTGTTGCTCCGGGAATCCAATTTTATAGTGTTCTTTTTTTGACCAGAAGCATAGTTCCCCTTCATCGTCTCATAAAAGTTTCAGTGTTATAAACATTGACACCCAGTTAGATACGAGGTGCAGGTGGGACCCTTGTGTAATGTGCATAGTGCATCTATTACAGGGCCACTCATCTCTGGTCAGAAAAACATGCAGGCATTGTAAAACGAATCGGAGGCATGCAACAACTGTTCAACGGGTTTTCGATTCCCATCCTTAGAGGTTTTGAAAACTGTGTTGCATCAAGTGATTTAATAGCATTATTTATCAATGGTATGATATTTATAGTATTTTGAATAATCAGTTGATCCCTCTCTTTTATAAGAGGTTAAGGGATGAAATCAAAGCCATTTACCTGATTGGTGTAGTGGTTGTCAGAAGGGGGATTTGGCATCAAGAAGTACATTAGAAAGACCAATGGGGCGTTTCCCAGGATTATCTACTAACACGCACACACAGGCACTCACACAGTCTCTCATACTTTATGGACCCTAGATATAAAGCTGCATTGGGGATCATAAAGGAAAGGTTCAGTGGGTGTAATTTAGAAGCAGTAGAAGCAGAGTGTCCATAGCATAACTTTCAGCTTTACTCTTGTAAAATAGGTTCTTCATTTTATCATCTCAAGTCTGCCCATAAAGTCTCAATTTTATCATCAAAGCATTCAGGGTGGGCAAATAACATTCAAAGTGCTGATTTTAATTGTAACTTGGACTTTTACTTTGGACCCAAGCCTACACTGGAATAAATGCATGGATATATGGTACTATCCAAGGTGGTGATATGTATGTTTGACATGTCAATACAAACATATATAATGTGGGATATAGCGATCAGCATGTCCGCTAATCCGTCATGATTTTGTTTTTGGAGCATAAATGGAAAATCATTGAATATTTTCTTCACCACACTTGCTACAGTTTATCGTTGTGTGTTGGAGTGCTGCCTTTTGCTCTTTTGTCTGTTGTCCATCCGTGTTGTCTGTCATGTCGTTTGTCATCATCTCATTTCCCAGCAGAACTACAAAATCACTAAATTTTTCCATTGGATATTTTTTTCAAACTACTCGTAAATTACTCGAGAAACTACTGGACTCCTTTGCTGTCAATGGACAAACTCAAAGAAAATAAGCGAACATCACTAACAAGTACCACGTTCTGATTTTATAGGGCCTGGGGGGGATACGTCCTCTATCTTTCCATGTCCTCATCGTCGTCCTCCACCTCCTTCTCCCCCATACAAGAGAGATCTTACTTAGTGCAAACACAGATCTCCCGGTCTTGGGGGAAAAAAAATCCATCCTCTCTTCTGTGAATCACACTTCATTGTACACCCACACTGTCTTTAGCCTCACGGCTCAACCACTTTGAATCCTTGCATTTGGTTTAAAATAGCGAGAAATCTCTGGACAGTTGAGTCACTAACATTATGCATTGCTTCTTCCACAAGCTTACAAAGCACTCTGTGAATCACAACAACCCTCCCCTTTGGTTGCATGTGAATAATTACATGCAAGTGACAGCAGGAGCCTTAAAATACTTATTTCTGTTTTTTCATCATAGCAACTTCATGTTGGTTAACAGTTGGAATGTGCTCATCCATACATTCAGTAGAATCAAAGCTATATTGCCATCCCAGTGGAATCTTTCTTTTGCCAGTGTAGCAACAGTTGAAGGTCGGGCATCATTCTCATCTAACATCAGCTCTTCCCCATCTTGTAATGGGCACATAGTGTATAATTGTTTTCTGTTTGTGCTTGGCTTAAAGGGAGCTGCAAACAGTATTTGTTTTAAATGTGACTCAAAATAATAACGTCTCTGAATTCACTTGAATACTGTAGTAGTGTTAGTATTAGATTAGTATTAGTATTAAATGAGTGAAATCAGTAATGCTGCCTTTAACACAACAGTGGGCTATTTGATTTATTGTGTGAAAATATGCTTAATATGTCTTAAAATAATTCTAATCCTGTTTCTAGTATTACACAGTGGTCACAGTGCTGCAGATGACCCTGATAAACATGCTTATGGGATCGAAACATTGATCAGTAAACACAGATCACTTGTCAATAAACACACTGAGAATCATGTTAATCAATGGGTTGATTCTGTAGGAGACGAAATAACAAAACGCTATCCACTAGTCAACTTTGCATGGAAAATATTGTTACGGATATATCACAGTCTCCACCGTCCAGTCTTCTACAATAGTCGTAGCTCCCAAGATGTGGAACGTGTTGCCATTAGAGATCAGGCAGGACTCCTCACCATCTGTTTTTAAACCAGCATAAATTGTTGCAGAGTGTGTCATTATGTCTTGTTTACACTGTGTTTTATGTCTTAAATACATTTTAGTGTTATTGTACGGCACTTTTGCCAACTGTGTTGTTTTTAAATGCGCTGTGTGGATTGGAATAGTTTATTTTTTGTTATCAGAAAGCCAAAAATATTATTATAAAGGAATGTATTACATAAAATATTACAGTAGTCCGCAGTTTGCAGGACCAGAGAAACATTCAGCCAAGTCAATTCACTCCCTTCAGTATAAACTTATATTATGGTAAAATCTGCATTCAGGAGACTCTTGGTGAATATGTGATTGAACTGAGCCAGACTAGAGCACTAAAAATTCACATCATGCCTGTCTTGAGTGACTGAACCAATGTTATTTTTGTCCTGAGCCAAAAAGACAAAAGGTCTGTAGAAAACTGAATTAGAATTTGCTATAGTGTTGAAGGTGAAGAGACAAACCAGGGAAACCTTTTGTTTTATAACGCTCTGGGAGTTGCAATTTATTTCTCTTATTTGAATGAATACAGATTTGCGTGATGATTAATAATGTGTTTAGTTGTGTAGTTTCTCTTCTTGTTAGTCAGATGTTGTGGGGAAATTATTTATTCTCACAACCAAACATAATAGAGATGAAGCAGTTTTCTTAATTTGGTATTTGTGGTATCAGAAGAAATTGAGCAGAAAGGAGTTTTGGAGTCATATATTTATTGGTTTGGTGCATCATTAAACAGGCTCACATGTTTAACCATTTGATTCTGATACTGAACTGTATTAGAGTGCTATAAGGATTAAAAAGGACAACAAAGAAAAGGAAGGTGTGTCATGAGCCCTGTCGGGTGATGAATCTCATGCATTCACTCAGCTGTGTAGGTGTCTTACATTACGTTTTTCTTAGCTGAAACACTTGAAAACCAGACAGTATCAACTCGTGGTCTGATTGGAATGAGACTTGGAATGAGGCAGAATAACATTTTTTTTTATTCAAATTTTGAGGCAGATCTTTAACTTGTCATGCAGCACCATGACTCAGACTCACACCTTCCAATAACCATTTTTTTTTATTATTTCAAGTATGTTAGAAGACCCCTGTGTTTCTTGCAGGTATTTTGCGCTCAATAATAAAAAAAAGTATTTGTATATCTAAATGCACAAATCTATTTTTTTGTAACTTTTTAATAACATTGTTATGCCAGGTAATTTCCTTGTGAGAACTTGCATAAGAATAGGATCATTACCTTGAGGAATGAGGATCAGCAGGCTCATTTAGCGAGTGTGCAGCATGCTGGTGGTAGAGGTGCTTGTGCATAGTGAATAAAAATTTGAGGAAAGACACCCAAGAAAGATGATGGCTTCACTTTTGTCCAGTGTCTGTCTATGCCATTGTGCCATGCAACTGTGGCTATGAAATACAGCTTCCATAAAAAGGGAAAAGAAGATATTTTTTGCTCCTTGCTATTTTGTCTTCCCTTGGGAGCTGGGCCACTCAAGATGGCATTTCTGGGTACTGTCAGATTAATGTGGGCGAAAGAAGAAGGGAGGGTTTCGACTTTTTGTTCTTTTCCTCAGTGGCAGCTGTGGTGATCTGTTTTGATAGCAGGACATGACTGAAATAGCTGGGGACTCATCTCCTGGGAAAAGTCAGAGGCCTGCCAGGGGTTTTGACAACTGTATGGGCGACACACATACATACACCCGTTTTTCTGGAGATATTTGATGAGGCTTGTTTGGAAAGGCTATCCTGGAGTTATAGATTTACATTAGAATTACATTATAGGAGCTTAAAACTCCTTTCATTCAGTCATCAAATCATAGTGTTTAAAGTTTTCACTAACTTAAAATCCCATTTGTGATTTGTTAATGCTTGAAGAGATATACTTCAACTTTCATAGCAAATACAAATACAAGTCTGACCTTCCATTTACTAGTTTGGCCAATTATGATTTCCTCACAGTCTAAGAATTATTATTGACAGCATACAGAAATATTGTTGTAACTTTTCTTTATTGGAAAATTCAATTGTAGGGAACTATTACTTTTAAATAGATGCTTCAACACCGTAGTAGTAGCAGATAAGTGATTAGTCATGACTTAATTTAGGAGATTGACACCACTATCACAGACATGTGATGGTCCTTTCACTTGGTCACCTCTAATAATTTTGTTTTTTGTGTCTTCTTCACCCTCTGTGACGAAGTTCCACCCAAACGACATGTTTGTGTGTATATGCATGTGTGTTGTGTGTCTTTACTCATTGTGAGTGGCTCATTTGTGTAAATTTGACTCGTACAAAATCTGATATATTTGTGACCACTCTGCTGGTCACCAATCATGGGTGATCAAGATAATTCTGCGGATTAGTGCATCTCTGTATTTTACACTAGCAGAAAATGGTGGATGGTGAGAGTTTGGTTTCCACAACAGATAGACAGACTGGTGTGAAATATATCTTCTCTTTCTGTGTCTTGGTGCTGGATATTGACAGTAAAAGCCATTTGGTTGGCTGTGTGGCAGGGTCATATGCAACACAGTCCTTGGTGGATGCTATTTGGGGCTTGGGGATGGGAACCATAAGTGCTGTCTGTTTACTGAGAGAAGAGAGAGGGGGTTGAGGAGACACAACACAGAACAATGGAGAAGGAAGAAGAGGTGGACAGACGAGTTGCAAAATATCTTTCACCAAATGTGGATTAATAAATGAATTAATCCACAGAAAATTATCAGAATGTGTTTCTGACATTCACTCATAATTATTGATGCAGAAGTGATGAATATTTACTGTTCAGGCCTTTTATTTGTGGATTTCCTGCTTTGCTTTGTTTGGTATCATTAGTACTCTCCTTATTTGTTAATGTTATGATTGAATACATTTTTAAAATGTTTTTTTTGTAATCATGTATGAATCTGTGTGTATATCGATGCATCACCACAGTCCTGACGTTCTTAAACATCTTTTGTTCATCTCTGCATCAACTGTCGTTGTGCTGCATTATGATTTCTGGCCCTGACCCACTTTTCTCGGAGGTGGCTGACGTCATTCAATGAAACATGTCTTTTTTTCAAAGGGTGCATCCGTGCAAAAAACAGACATGTACCCAATTCCTATTGTATTGTATGTGTGTGTGTATATGTTTGTGTATGTGCTGGGTACATGGTTGCTGCAAGTGTTTCAATTGATAGCTCACAGTGCAGCCACCTGGACAGTACAGTCAAGCTCTAATTTTAGCATCCACAAGGCACAAACGCAAACTGACACCTCCTCTTTGTCTTTTCTCTGCCACACTGACACAGGCCCTCTCACTCAAACACACACTGATGCATGGCTGCAGGTGATGGCTGTCAGTGGTCAATTCTGCAGGTTTTCTGAGCCATTCGAATGCCATGGCCTATTGGCTTTCTGTTTGTGCTGCCATTTGATGAGTTAGAGGATATTTTCACAGACAGCTTCTCCGCTCTTGTCCCGTTCTGTCAGGTTTCTAGCTCCATCTTTGGTAAGAGGAAGAGAGGTTGCAGAAGTGGTGGTTGCAATCCTCCCGTGGGTTCTCCTTCCCTGATCCTTAGTGGCCAAAAGCGAGATTCTGAATTTATGTTATCAGAACATGGAAGTCAAATTATTCAATTAAACTGTCTCTGCATAGTTTTATATGTCTGTAATAAATTAGATCTGAAGACATGCTACTTCATACTGTATTTAAAGTTCGAGTCTCACTGTGCATCATGACAACTGCTAAACCGGAGCATATGGTTTTTGTAAGCACTTCCTGAGTAAATAATTCCATCTATCTCCAGTCTCTTCTGCTCTGTGTCTGTGTTTTAACAACACACCTCAGTGGTAAGATGAAGCTCATGGAATGAGGTGCAGGCTGCATTTGTGTTGTGTGTGTGTTTGGCTGCACGTTAGGATGTCTGTCCTCTTTATATTTGAGCTTTTTCTGCCTCAGCATCATTGCAGCATTGCAAGGTCACTGCTGGTTTATCTGCCTGTCTTCAACCTCATTTTGGGTGAATGAGTCACTCCAACAAAACAAAGAGTCTTTTAAACTCCTTGTTTACATTATGCCTGTCTTACTTTCTGTTCATCAACTGTATCTGTCATTCCCGCCTGCCTGTCTGTTTCCTTATCTACATACTGTTCCTTACAGCCTGTCCGCCTGAAAGTTGTTTTTTTTTCTGCCTTCTTGTTTTTGTCCTGCACCCCTCATTAGTTGTCTGCTAACCTGCCTGCCTGCCAACCAGTAGATCCACATGCTTTTCCCATGCTTAGTCAACAGCTTGCCTCAAAACCCACAACAATCTGACGCATATCCTTAAGACTTTTTAGTTATAAGTTATAGCCCATACTTTACTTGAGCACACAGGCTTATAAATACTAATATTTAGATTTTACACGAATAGAGTAATATATGTTTAAATAAATTTAAAAATCAGAAAACCTACCCTACAAATCGAAGGGAAGTAAATTAATTCAACAAATACATTTGCATTGAAAAGCCAAGGATGTCGACATTTTTTTTTTTTTTTACCAAGAACATCCAACACTATGTCTTAATCTCAGTTGTGTTTATCACCCTCTCTACTTACTATGCACAGGAGCACAGGTCCTCCATTCAGAGGCTGGAGTGGCCCAGTCTGGCCTGCTCTGCTGTGGCTGGCAGTACAAGCTGTGTGTGTGTGTTTTGTTAGCTGGTGGATGAAGCCTCTTCTCTTTCCCCTTTGGAACAGCTTGTTGAGCAGCCTCTGCTCCCCCTGCCCAGAAGATCAGTGAGGTTGTGTGGGCATGCAGTAACATACGTGCAGGCCTACATGTTGTACATTTCTTTTCACAAACAGAGGATGGTTAAAGAGGCTAAAGAACCGGAAACAGGCATACGTTATATAAATACACAGGAAATCCCAAAATAGGAGCAGTGCACAGACTTAAACACTTCAGTTTAAGACTATACTCTGTTTTTATTTAATACAAATCCTTGACCGTACAAAGCACCGTTCCTCTAATACAAAATAGACGCAGATTTCTTGGAAAGATGCGGGAAGAAGGTTAACTTGATAAGAGCTGGGATATGAGAATATTTTACCACCAAAATCAACATATATCATTTTAATGGTGAAGGTGTGTTTAACCCACATTTTGTTTTCTATAGATAACAAATAAAGATTTGTTTTGACTTGGACTTCTCTGAAAACACTGCAAAAGCAAAACCCCAAATTTCAGTCTGTGAAAGGCTTGTGACATGCAGCACCAGCATGTTTTTACTCCCAGGGTATGGTGATGGTGAGAGCTTGGAAGAAACACATGTATTCAATTTAATAATGGGAAACTATAATTGTAGTCTTTCAAGGAGGTTGTTTTTATTGAAGCAAAGTTAGTGTTAACCTCCTCCTTTAGATTGAAGGGTGGACCTCACAGCGCTGTAATCATAACACACTCACAGCAGCTCTGAATGGTTATTTTCCTGTTGTGAGTTTGTTTTCACTTCTTGGGTCCCATCTAAAGTTAAATCCCCACTTCTCCGAATTTACTTCGGACCTGAATTCAAAACTCTTTTCAGAGTTAAAAAAAACATAGAGAAATAGACCAACCAGAAGTCTAATATAATATAAAAATACAACACAAACGTCCCTCAGTCACACCCTAAATAGTAATGTCAATGTTTTTTCAAGGGTGTTTTCCAGAGCACAGTTTGAATGATGTTGGACAATGCACTGTGGCCCTTCAGTCATCTTGTAGTTATTTAGGTTTGGCATTGTCCTGCTCTGTTTGGCTTCATGCCCTTTGGTTTTTCCTAGAATTACATTACTGTGTCCTGAGACAAAACCACTAATTACGTTAGCACTTGTGCTAGCATCCCTCTGAGCGGAAGCCATTAAGTCATTTAACAGTGTGTACCGTCCACTCTGTTATTTCCCTCTCTGTTAATTAAGCGCTTCCTTATACGTTTATGTATTCTTTCAGTTCCGCGTCACCAAATTTGATTTGGGCTGCTTGTACTCCTTATACTTTAAAATGTTTTAGTCTTTTGAATTGTGTGTGAATACATTTTTAAAGCATGATGTATTTGTGTTTATGCTCTTCTTGCAAGGAGATATCAGTACATGTAATCTTGGAATGATCTCAGGAATGGTGCTACATTATTAATTTCTGTAGATGGTCAAGTTTTACTGTCAGGCTACAGCAAAAAAAGTCTAATTTCCTGTATTTTGAAGAACACACAATGCCATAGACAACAGGGCAGATTGGTGGTTTTCTTTCTGCTGCTATGTGCTCTAAACATACCTGTTCCACCAAAAATCTAAATCCAGCAATAAATTTAGCAGTCATCCAAACACTAAATAATAACTAAAAAACAACAAGAAATTAAATCAAATGTGCAGACTTGTGTCTCATGAACAGCTGACGCTACTATCTTTCTTTAGCCTGGGGTACAGCTGCCATGTGTACACCAACACGTCCAAACACACACACATGCATACACACACAAAATCCTCTTTCATTAGCACAGTTGTAAACCTGTCAGCTCTAACTTGGGCCAGAGCTGGATTCACAGTAAAATGGAAACGGACCCTAAAGGAAGAACAAGAAAAGACGCCACGAGGGAGGAGAGACGTATGAAAAGGTGTTTATTGGAGACACGAGCTTTAGGCTAGAACAAATTACTGATAATAACTCTACGCCATGTAAGAAGAGTCTTAGCTCAAATTAAAAAGAAAAAAAACCTGCTGTGGTGTGCTTTAAGATGATGTAAGAGATTAAAAGAGAAACCAGGCCAGTTTACAGTATCATGGAGGAAGCTGACGTACACCAACATTTTAGCAACAAAATAACGAGTACGGAGCACTTGGGTCTGATGCTTTTACCTTCGATGTCACAGCTGACAAAATGAATTAAAGTAAGAATTGCAACAGCTTGAGACTAAACAGAGAGTAAAAAAATAAATGTAACTGATGTGTTACTAAATCGAAGCTAGATGCCAAACCAGCAGACTTTCAGGTGTCTCATAAAGAGGAAATATACAACTGTGTGTGTGTGTGTGTGTGTGTGTGTGCATGTGCAGTGTTTGTGTGTACAAGGACAGGCATTTGTGTTTGTGCTCATGATTGTGCAAGTGCTTTTCTTCTGTAGCAGGACATTTATTTGAGCTGTGACAGTGCTCCTAGGATGCAAGGCCGAATGCGTTTGCCGGATCAGTGAGCAGACTGCATTTTTCTGCTCTAGTTTAGGAAAGGATCATCTCATGCAAAAGACTAAGAAAAAAAAAATAGAGGTAGATGCGTAGAGGTACACATGGAGCCAGACATGACATAGTTTTTAATGTGTCTGCTATGATGATGACATTTGTCTTTAATTCATGAACGGAGTCCGTGGTGTTGAATTTGAGTAGCAGGTACAGATCAAGAGCAGGATTGTGATACCTCGTGTGTGTGCATGTGTGTGCGTTAGAGGGAAGTAGCATCAGGTTCCTGCTTTCAGGCTCGGTGTGAGCCTGCATGAGGTATGAGGAAGAGGTAGGTTGGTCATGAGATGATGTGGTGAGTTCACAACCAGACGAAGAGAAAGAATGAGAGTTAAGGAGTTATCAGAAAAGCAATGGAGGGGGACAACTGGGCTTTCATCCTGGGTAAGAATATGTTCTGCATAATTGTACTTTGCAGTTGTTAAAATGATTGATCTAGCTGGAATGAACTTCAGATTATTGAATTTCTTTCAGTGTACGAGGACAGGATTTGATTGGATGGTTTTTGTATGCTTGGCAGGCGAAAATGCACTGACTCTGCTCAGCATTTGTATGAAAGGAATGAAAGGAGAAATTATCAAATTGATCTGAAAATGCTGCAAGTACAATACAGTTATACATGCAGTACTGCGCTCTTTCAGTTGAAACTTGATCTTGAGTTCTTAAAAAGTGATATAGTGCAACTGTTGTTCATTTTTTGACAGGAGACAATATAGTGATCTTTAATCATTTGTAATGGTTTGTATTAGGGGTGTAATGGTACACAGATAGTGGAAAGTTTGGTACAGGTGTTAAAAAAAAAACAAAAAAAAACACCAAAAGCATAAGGCTAGGTTTCTTCTTTTTTAATTTATTTCAAACAGACTATAGTGTAATATATAGAATATAGTGTAAATATAGTGTAAACCATTGCTGACATTGTTCACTGAATCCGTAATTTTCCCACAAAGCTGTTTTGAAAGACACGGGTGGTCTTCTAGTTCCTTTGTCTTTTGCACTCAACATGACGTGACGGACTCATGGCTACCTTGCTAACAGCTTACAGTTCAAGTCTTAGGTTTCCACATGGAAACCTTAAACTTGTGAAATTTGGAACATGGCTACCACGTATTCTCCAATGACTGCCTGTATCAAACCATAATGTCCACACCATCATAGTTTGGCACAAATACATGTACATTTACACCGCTACTTTGTAGTCAAGATCGACTTACCAGAAGTTTCCGTAAACCGAATACTCGACTCGCACTTTACACTTTTCACACATTGCTTGAATTGTACAGTATACTGTAGTGTTGTCAATCAGCAGTTTCATCAGAGCAGCTAGAGATCTAATGGCTTGCCTGAGATTACATTTCTTAATTGAATTTCTTACTCACATGTTTAATGAACATATTATCAGATCTGAGGCCATTCTGTATCGACACTGTAGATTTCTCTGTGCTCCATGGCTGTCTTTGGTTATTTTCATTTTATGCTTTCTGCATTGATTTTTAACAGTGCTAATGGGTCTTCCAATCAAAAAAGGTGTCTTGAGAATTGGAAGGCCATCAGCCTTGACCATGAGCACAGTTTTAGTAGTGAAGGAGAGTTTTTGCCCTGACATCACTGTGACTAGGTTGTCAATAATGCATAAAAACACAGCCTTTTATCTCCTGGATGATAGATGCCGGACAGTTGACTCATCTACCCTTTTAAAACACCCACAAACACTGCCTTTTACTTTTGTCTTTGGTGTCACTCGTGCAATAATTCACCTTTTTTTCTCTCTACCTTTTCCTCAGGATTGAAAAAACGTACCAGGAAGGCCTTTGGAATACGGAAGAAAGAAAAGGACAACGACTCCACGTAAGTCCTGTTTCTCCCTCATGGTGTATGATCAAAGCACAAAGCATATTGGTTATCCTACTGCTGAAGGTTTTACAACAATGCTGTGCAGTGATGTGGAGAGCTGCCTGAATCCACAGAAAAAGTATTAACGATTTTAAGACGAAAAATTGGCATGCCAACAGGCTGTACATATGCATTACAACAGAGTAAAAGGATTAGAATAAGAACAATTACAGCCTTAGTATTAAGAACAGATTCCATTAAAGTGAGGTTCGACAGCAGTCAGGGACACTACTTTAACACTGTACCCTTTAGGAGTCTAGCTGTCAGTCCATCACAATGTGTTTGTTAAACTGTCGTGTAATAATGGATTCACAAAATAATGTGAATACTTGAAACATCCAATGCATGCAAGTGATGTTACATCTGTCATTTGTGGCAGTGAAGTGAAATAATGCCCATACAGCAGGGTGAAAAATGCACCTAATATTTAAAATAGATGTGGTCAGCCTCAACCTCTCAGTTATCATTTTTAAGTAAGTTTTCTATGGTTATCAAGCTGATTTGTAACTGTGACTGAGCCACTGTAGGCTCACTTGGTGCTCGTACTGTGAGAGTGTGATTTGTGAGTGAATAAGTGTGTGAGTGTGGCAGCATGAAGAGGTTTTCATTGAATACCCCTTTTTAAACATTTCTGCTCGACTAATTAGCAGAGCGCTTGATTTCAAAATGAAGAGCTCACATGTTAAGTAACTTTTATCTGTTCCTTTCTTCTCTCTTCTTTAATTTCTCACAGGGGGTCCCCAGACAGAGACGGGGGAGTAAGTAACGGAAAATATTTTATATATATCAGCCAATTAATTAATTTGTGAATTAGTCTTCAGTCTGTTTTGTTACTGGAGGAAATCAAGCATGATGGTTGTGAGTTATATATTTTTTCTGTGTTCTTCTTACTTGCCAGGAACCACAAGAGGTTGAATCGGTACTAAACTCATCTCTAGTCCTTCTTTAGAGTAGATTCATCTCTAGATTAGTGTAGTGTGTAGCACTTAGATTGCTTATAGACATCACTGTAGTTCCTTTAACTCACCAGTGAAACACCAGTGTTGCTGTTTCAGATATCTTTTCACACCAGGCTTGTTGAGGAGTCTTGGTAAAGAAAAAAACACCAACAGGATACTTCCTTGTTTCCTTTAAGTTGCTTAAAGAGACCTTAATCTTCTAAATGTTATGCAGCCATGTTGGACTTTTTTGCAGCTTGCTAGATGTCAGTAGTTATCATTATCATTAGCAGGAGATTATAAGTAATGGAGAGTTTTATTTTTCTTTGCATCAGTCTTATATTCTAAATAATGTGGTTAATTTGACCACCTTGGGGCCCCTGAGGAACGTCTCAAATGGCAAACATAGTAAACAATCAATACATATTTGGACAGAGTTAGCCGCTAACATTTTATCATTTCCTTCTCTTCTAGTTCTATTTGTAGGGTTTCCGCTACCACTATAAGTCTTGGGGCAGCACCCAAGCTGTTTTGGAACCACTTAAGCCAAATAGATGTAAAATCAATGGGAAGTGCATCAACACTAACTAACTAACTGACTGTTCCCAGATGTAGTGGTTGTAGTTTGTCTCCAGTGGACTTCTTTAACAAGTTTTGTTTTGAATGGTTTTGGACATTGTGTATTATTTTCTGCAGCTTTCACAGATTTTTGTACTCAGATCTGTGATAATAATGGTCCAGAATGATCTGAAATGACCTATTTTTTTATTGAAAAAATTTTCTTGCAATTCTTCTCCAGAATGCTGGAACCCACAGACTACCTAAGCCCTTTGAAAACCTAGGGAAAACCCTGGTTAGCTGTGTAATGGTTAGACGAAGAAATT
Source organism: Coranthus polyacanthus (assembly GCA_037367275.1). Lineage (NCBI taxonomy): Eukaryota > Metazoa > Chordata > Actinopteri > Kurtiformes > Apogonidae > Coranthus > Coranthus polyacanthus. Next base: position 4,019,482 of record JAPQRN010000019.1, on the reverse strand, counting down.
AGGTGATGTAAATCTGTAGCAACAACTAATAACTAAACAGCAGAACTACTTTGTGTGACCTGACATTGTGTCCCTGGAGTAAACAGTTTTATAACATAGTAAATATGTTATAAATAGGTTAAGGCATTGTTTTTATTTTACTGTCATTCTCTTCTCAGTCTCAGAAGAAGACCAATGGGGCCCCTAATGGCTTCTACGGAGATATTGACTGGGACAGATATGTAAGTAAAACATTTATTTATTTTATACTGCTTTGATCTGGTATCTGACCTCAGTGAACTCAACACATTTTTATGGTACTTCAGCACTGCTGCTTTGCTTTCATCCGCACGGAAAAGCAGCCATAGTATTGATCTGTATCAGTGTAAAATCAATGTGTTGTGGACCAAGCATGTTTAGTGACACATAGGCTATAGTAAATCAAGTGAGAGGATTTATCTGTTATAATTTGTGCCGCTGTATTGCTTACATTTTAAATCCAGATTATGACTTAGTCAATAAGCTTTTGCTGTGTTTTTATTAAGCAGGAAACTTGGCATTCGTTAAAGGTCATCTGTATTATTTATTTTCTGAAGATGTGTGCTCATTTTGAACAGAAGAAGTTGTGTTATGTAATTTATTTATGTTGGCATATCAATGTATACAAAATATTAAAAAGAAACTGACTGGAGCTACTGTATTCTTTATAGCGACTGCGGTTTTTTATTAGCATTTGCATTTTTCATTTCACAGGAATATGCTACTGATAACATTTATTTCAACACATCAATATTGACTGCCGTTTTATGTTTCAGAACTCTCCTGAGGTGGATGAAGAGGGTTACAGTATAAGACCTGATGAGGAGTCAGAAGAGGGAGATATCCTCAGCAATGTTGACTTTGTCATTTTGCCTTATTTTTCCCTGCCAAGTTACTCTGGCTTGCTAAAATGACTTGTTTTATTGTTTGCACTGGATTTGTTAAATGTGTTCAACTGATAAGAAACAAATTGTTGTTGTTAATCTCACTAAACAGATGGGCTTCATGTTAAAAATACCCTCGTTCACACAAAACAAAACTTGAAGCCCAATAATGATAGATTTGAGTTTAACATGGACAGAACGGAAAGTTAATAAGTCACAGCAAATAACCTTGTAACTGATTTGATCTGATAGAGGTACATATACACGGGTGATAAATTAAAGGAAAAAACAACAGAACTTATTCTTCCAAAATATAATGTTGTAATGATTGATTTTCATACTCATCCAATCTCTCTCCCTATGGATGGGGACATATTCATCCAGGACGAGACCGCTCCCATCAGGTTTTTCCTTTCATTTGTCACCCTTCTGTACATCTTCACTCTGTTTACCTTTGCCATGCCTGGAACAATATTTCTTTGACATCTGTGACACCCCCTGAATCTAAGAAATCCCACTTCTTCTCCTCTGATGAGTCCGAAGAGGAGGAGGACCACAGGAAAAAATTTAAAATCAAGATTAAGCCTCTGCCGGCCGATCACGTTGTGGCTGTACCCTCAGTGGATGAGCTCAAAGCCTCCATAGGCAACATAGCTCTGTCTCCGTCTCCTATGGTTAGTAGCTCTGTCCTCATTGCCCTCTCACTGCTTGTCACCTTCCCTCACTTTAACAGTTTTTTGTAGAACTCTAACATTTATATGCATTGGCGTCTGTGCATGTGTGATGTTGTCTTGTTGTTGTTAAAATGTGATTGTCACCAGTACTAAGACACTTGTCGTATAAATGCTACTTTCTTTTGTTTTCTTTTAACTGCATTCTTCCTAACAAAACAGAACCAGTTTGCTTTAAAAGCCAACATGCAATATTATACAATATCTCTGGTTTGAATCCTATACTGAAATTACAATCCCTGTCCCTGTAATGAGTATGGTCAGCTGATTATATGATATTGAATAGCATATCATTAATCGGAGATGCTTGTGATACTTGGTCAGTGCTGTCAGTGGCCTCAATGTTCTCTCCTTTAGTTCAGTGTCGTTAACACAAGGCAGATGTCCTACCACGACAGAAACCATCTGACGACATGCGCTGCCAAATAACAGGGTGTGAAGCTCTTGTTTGAAGTGATGCAGCACTATCAATGAGTCCAAATTCAAGCACACTTCCCCTTTAGACAGCCAGTGATTAGCAATGGTGCCACAAAGATATGGACTTTTTGGCTTCTTCAGCATTTTTAGCTCCCACCCCTAATTCCTTTCTTCTCTAGTGATGAGCGTTAGCTTGGGTGTCTACCTTAAATAATTCAGGTAGGAAAGTGGGCACAATAACCCTGTGTCGCTGTGCTATACTGTGAGATTGCTTGTGGTCATTTGAGCTTTAGGTCTTAATAATTCAGTCCAGCTGCACTGTGTTCACCCACTGACTCTGTTAACCTGATCAGGTGTGAAGGTCTTTTCATGTTGCAAATGATGGCCATGTGTGTACGAGACACATGTGCAGAGATGCAGGAAAACTTAGGTTGTTTTGCCTTTTGGAATTATTTTACTCATGGACCTCCATGAGTAAAATAAGCTGCAATAATTAATTTTATCAGTAACAAAATATCATCATGTCACCCCCATTTCCCTAAAGCATGTTGCTTGCCCAGTCAAATTAATTAGTACAACACAGTATTTAATTGTATAGAGTATACACTGTATGCTGTGCTGGGACAAGACAACTATTAAATTTGATCCATCTCTATGATGAAAAGTAAATTGTGGTACATGTAGCTGTGTTTCTGCATGGTGGCTCAACTGTTGACACCAGTTGCATGTCTTAAACAACATACCTGGTTGCAGACTGTGCAGATTAATTATTTGTCTTAAAATCCGAACCTGGGTGGAGTGGCTCCTCCTCGGTCAGTGGAGCTGCACTGGAGTCTTAGCTTAGCAGAAGTGTGTTGTTTAACTAACGTAGGTCCATATTTTCAGCTATGCCTGACCCGTCAGCTGTTGTTCTGCTTAGTCTAATGCTGACTGATTCTTGATTCACTTATGCCACTTTGAGGTCGGGTGATATTAGAGGAATAAGCTCTGTTTATCTACTTTCCTCTGCGGTTTCCATTAGTCTTGATATTTTCACTCAAGACAAAAGTAACAGGCGATGAGGCCGTTAAAATTTTGGCAATGTAATATAGTGATGTTAATTTGAAAAAGTCATAATTTTCACTACTAGTTCCTGCCAGTAGTGGATAAAGTAACTTTGTAAAGTGTCAGTTCTGGCCCTCAGGGAACAGATGTTACAGAAGTTACATTTTATTGTGCCTCCCCAAACATCCAGACCCAAACGTTTTCAATTTACATGAAACAAGAGACAACAAAATAATTTACGTTTTTGTTTAATTCGCTTTAGTTATGATCAGGATGTATGGATGTTTTTTTTGGGTTTTTTTTTCTTAGACCAGGATTTAAGATCTCACATAACATTACCTGGCCTGTAGTTGTGATGAATTTGGTGCCTTCACCTCTACCAGTTCAAAATAGCATCTCGTTTCTCTGGGCCGAGGACAGCGGCTCCAGCGTTCCCTCACACATAAATTACACTATTCACATTCATTACACTAGTCACTCCCAGTCGACTGGCAGTGCTAAGCAACCTTGGCTGTGGACTGACAGTAAAATGGACAGAAGAAAAGAGCAAAAGAGGCCAAATGTTAGCAGACCTCCAAAAGCAAACAGTCTGCTTTTGTGGCTCTGCTCCTTGAACTGGTCCAGTAAAACTTTAACCCCAGACTAAAACATTTAGGACTTGCTCAATTTCAAAAACAAGCATTGCTCTCGACAACAGCCCACAGCCATTTGAACATCACTGCAGTTTTCTTGAATCACTGAGGCTCTATGTGATCACATTCTTTCTGCTCACATAGGTTTTGTGCCTGTAAATACGACAATACGTTTGCAGACCTTGACAAACTCGTATCCCAACTGTGAGAGACCTGAACCACACGCGAGAATTATAAATACCTACGGTCTTGAGGCATGTCATTGGCAGACGGTGTGAGCTTAATTTCTGTGGTAGTATTTGGCATATTTTGCATGAATTATTCATATGTACACAAGCATTTGAGAGGGACATCTTATTTCACATAAAACCTTGGCCAGAATGCACCTCATGCTAGGAGGAGTAATGATGTGTGGGTGGAGGGATGAGTTATAGTACTATACCAGCTTCATCTGTCTATAAATGACTGCAGATTACTGCCTACATTGTACACAAATGCCTTGCTTAGATTGCCTATATTAATACTCCTGCTTTCTTCTAACTGTTCCACCCTCTCGCTTTT
>JAPQRN010000019.1:3983252-4002551 GCA_037367275.1 Coranthus polyacanthus | reverse complement strand
ATATATTGCGATGGTTCTCCCAATAGTTGCACTTCTTTATGTTGAAAATGGAAAAATATGGTGAATTTTGTAATAACTAACTGAAAGTTCCTACATATTACATTAGACAACCATTCTACTTGACTCTGATCTTAGTCTAAATAGCCACATACAAGCAGTAACAAGATTTTTATCATACGTTATTACAAGTTATTACATAATGTGGTGTTTTTACATAATGCGTTGTTTCAGACCCTTTAAAAAAGGAATTTCCAATCTATGCCTTTATTACACGTTTAATATGGACATAATTCTTGAGCAATTCAACCATCGTAACTTCTGTTATGTCCTTTATTTACTCAGTTTTTCGTACTCTCTGTTGACCCATAAAATCAAGAAACGTGATTTCGCTTGACATCTTCACCTTTTTGAGGTATAGATATTTTTTGCACTGCTAAATATATGGGAAAATGTTGACCAACCAACCAGATGCTGCAGAAATAACTGAAGTAAACATCATGTTCTAAGAAAATGCATGTTAATCACAGAGTGATTATTGAAAATGATTTTTAAAAAAATACAGTAAAACATTTATCATTAACCTGGTAAACTTTTGTTGGTTGACTAAAAATGTACTCCAAAATGAGACTATTTTAGTGTTTCCAATTTTGCCATTTAAGGGCAACGTTTCTCTGAACCACTAACCAAAATGACCAGAACTGTATAAATGCACTAGTTTTGGTCTCATGTAAGTAGTTCAGCTTGGCCCTCGGGTCCTGTGAAGGACCTTCCTCCATAGTTTCCCTCAAAGGTCGAGGCCTTTGAATGTGGGATTCATCATTTCTTTGTGCACCACAGCCCCCTCTTCTTCCTGCTGTCCGGTCATAGCCTCATGGGTGCCCCCTGCAGGGCTTCTTTATGCATTGCCGTCTGCCTCCATCTGTTAATGAACTTAAAAATGTCTGAAGGAGAATGTGCAATATTGTAGACTTAAGGCTCTACAGCAAAAGAATGATGTCTTCCAGATCAACAAGAAATTGATAGATATCGTCATGCAGCATGCGTGTGTTTTTTTTTTTTCAGAGCAATAGCTGCCTTCATTTCTGAGAAAATGACAAAAATTGAACCTGGGTCTGGGTCTTTGAGGAGGGCCAAGAAACCTACCTTTTGTAAAATTTTCAAGGACCCAATTGCAATACCCTCACTGGGGCAAGGAAATAAAACTCAAAGTAAAATCAGGAAAGGCTCGCAGATGAAACTATGTTTAAGCAGGGAGAAAAAGATGGCTGCCGCCCCTCAAATGCTCTCCCACTCAGTATCTACAGCCTCGACATCCCTTCTTATGGATTATACATCGCTACGGCAACCCCCGACCCCACCTGCCTCCACACTTTCCTCACCCACGCAAGCACCCACAAAAAGCATCCCTCCGCATCCATGTCGTCACATGTTCTGTCCCGGCGGTGTCTCGTCCTGCCGCGGCCCTCTGTTCCACTCCACGTCCACGTTTCACCTCACTGTGATGTCTGATAGACCTGCCATGTGAGACTCACGCTACTGTCCTTCTCTCCTTCCCCCTCTCACCCTCTCCTCACCCACTTTCCTCAACTCCTTCCCTCCCTTACATCCCTCTTCTGCCTCCTCCCTCCTCCTCCTCCTCCTCTCCTGACCCCACCTCCCTTCACCCCTTGACCCCACACAGAGAATGACCAGCCATCCCTTGTATGGTTTGACAGAGGGAAGTTTTATTTAACCTTTGAAGGTAAGTTTTCTCTGCACCAGGGCTAACTGTAGCGTGCACACACACTCTTCTGAGGCTCATTTGTGCAAGCTTCGCCCCTACCCTGCCCTTCCCCGTCTTTCCTCTCTCTCCTCTTCCTCTTCCTCCTTTGCAATCCCTCCATCACCTTAACCCACACCATGCTAACCCCTGGCTGAACCCCTTCATATGCAGTCAACTTTGCAGTGGCCTACCTTCTCTTCCTGGCATTGTTCGTCTCATTTCGTCAGCATTTCATTCCCTGAAGAATCATCGTTCTTCGTGCACTCCACTAATATCTTTGTCGTCACTTTTTTTTTGTTTTTTGGTTTTATCTTTAGGCTCTCTGATCTTCTGTGATCTTGTCAGAATAATTCAGCTTTAACAGCATGTCTGGAAGAAGCATGCACATATCTCTGTCTTTCTCTACATCTACCTCTTTCTTTCCTTTCTCATCGCTTATACGACTATTCTGTGCAACATATATCACAAATTCAAGGGATATATTTGAAATGATTGTCTTAGTTTCCACAGTCAAAGAGCAGAGAGAAAAGGGTATCTTTCCACACAAACAACCTGCTATTTTCACATGATGTTACTAACACCAGTGTTTCTGCTCATTTGAGTATAGTCTTTTCATTTCATTTAACTTTTCAACTGTAGTTTGCACCCCATGTTTTGTTCTTCATTTCATCCAAACACTACTGGTTAGGAAGAAAAGAGTCCTGAATTAAGAGCTGGGACATACTGGGTATCTTTCTTTATTCTTCTGTTCATCTTGCTTGTTTTTAAGCTGTATTAAACCAAGTATTTTTGTGGCCAATTTGTGCCTGTTACAACCAGAATTCAGCTCAGCGGGTTGTTACAGTATTCGCACTGGCTGCGTGTCTTGTCTGACTCACTGAAATGTACTCACACTGCTTTAATGTGTGTGTCTTTATGGGCACATGTGTGTCTTATTTCCAGGCTGCTCCAGAGGCCCCAGTCCTCTAACCATGGGGGCCCAGGACACTCTTCCTGTGGCCGCTGCATTCACAGAGACGGTCAACGCCTTCTTTAAAGGAGCTGACCCTAACAAGTATGTCGACACATAGCTCACTCTGTTTCAGTTTACAGAGCAATAGGATGGGTTTAGTTGATTATCTTAATACTCAAAGCCCATATGTACACTGAAAGGCTTTACGCAGTAGTCATTCCTTCTGTTTGTTGGCTCTGAAGTGATCTATTTCTACCATGATTTCAGTGTGTTGTGGGTTAAAATCTACAGTCCTCATTCTTTGCAAAAATATTAAATTATTCATAGGTTCAAAAGATGAAAGTTGAGCCGAAGTAATAATAATACTTCTGATGTCTTCAGGGAACACATGAGAAAACATAAATATCCTTCGAAGAACAATAATAATAATACTTGATTGTCTTTATTTTTCTCATTGAATCTCCTGGGGGAAAAAAAAACCCAATTATTTCAACCTGCCAACAGATACTGTCTGTGCAGCTACAGCATCATACTGTATATCTTAATCCTCTGTGCTATATATACTGTTAAAAACTTTTACCATCTTTATGGTCTTTGTGACTGCATTTTCCATCTCTGCAGAGTAGCTTCATGCCAGACATCACTGAGCATGCTCAGTTTCTGTGTTTATACTGCTTTGCATTATGGGGCTGAGAGGAATAGTATATTAGGTGTAAATTATTAAGTTATGCATGGAAGTATATACAGGCTTTAATCATGGCAGTGCTTTTCACATGGCTATGTTGTATTTTTTTTGTATTTGAACCTTTATTTTACCAGGCAAGACACTGAGGACAGTTTCTTAATTACAATGTCTCGACATTGTCACTTGTAGGGGGACGGAGGGAAAAAAACAAACAGACAAATCAAACAAGAATAAATAATCTGCAGAAGTAGGCCTTTAAAAGCAGTTAATCAGAAGTAAAACATTTGCAGGTATCATTAAAAATGTCCTTAAGTTGGCGCTTAAAAGCTGAGACATAAATACATGAGGGGTAATTGGTAATGGAGCGCATATTTTTATTCAAACATCACCCTGTGTGAAACTAGTTCGAAGTCAGAAGAACAAAGAGCAACAAGTGGTTGATAACGTTAAGCCTCACCCTGTCTTTCTGCTCCTCTCTCTCCCTCAGGTGTGTTGTAAAGGTCATAGGTGAGATGGTTTTGTCGTTTCCAGCGGGAATCACGCGGCACTTTGCCAATAACCCGTCCCCTGCTGTGCTAACCTTCAGCATAACCAACTACAGCCGACTGGAGCATGTGCTGCCTAACCCTCAGCTCCTCTGCTGGTAACTCACCACCACTCACAGGAAAATCATAAAATTACCACAGTATTTTCACTGGAGGCAGTGTTTCAGTGAAGTAGTAATGTGAGCTTTTTCACTGAGATTACACCATAACTCTCACTTCATTATCCTCACAAGACCAGTTCCAGCATCAGTGCAGTATTGTCCTCCTGAAAATGTCCCCTGAATTCATTGTATATGTTTGAGTGTTATAATTCCACCACATTCAGATTTTATGACCGTGATATGATAGAACTCTATTAATAGTGCACAGAAGAAAGTGAAAACTAAAGGAGATATTAACTTTTGAAAATGTTTAGATAAAGAAAAATCATTCATTTTCATTCGATTTCAGTAACAGCTATTTACATGAATACATGTTTCGAATTATCCTTAGTTTCTTGGATGTTGAGTAGAAATTTCAACCCAGTCCAGTGAAAAGCAAGTCATAAGATCTAGAAAACACACACTGGTGGTGAAATGTGGCTCCGAGGTCCAGGTGAGCCGGTATGGAGTGACCCATATGGGCTGAGCGATGACTTCCACTAGTGTGGATGAGTCATTATCACGGAGATCATTTCACTCTCTAATGCCAGCTGCCTGTTGAGTCATCATAAGGTCATCTGAGTTCTTAGATAAACTGCTGTGTCGTTTTTTTGCTTTCACTTTTCTGAGTCATTTTTGCACTTTTTAAAAGTACTTAATAAACCACCCACTTGTGACCCTTAAAAACAACATTAAATATAACATTTAATATACTGTTTTACATGACATGATTATTCTTCATTCTTAATAGATTGTGATTTTTCAATTGTTTTTAAATACGAGAGTGCATTGACAAAAAGATTTCTTTACTGATTTCTTTCACAGCTGTTTTTAATTCAGTGTGAAGCATGACCTCTTGTGGCTGTTTTTCAAATTAAAATGCCATCCGGTGAATGTGAGACTCAGCCCGTCGACTTCATTAGTACAAATAGAAATATGATTCTCTACTCAAACACTGAGATGCTGCTGGCAAACGTAGACATGCATTCTGCAGTTTTACTCCACGAAGGCGCTTTCAGCAGGTTAGACAAATCACCAGGATCATTAAATGTCCTTTTCCGTGTTTGTCCATCAGCGACACCACCACGCAAGCCAAGGCTGATGCCAAGGACTTCTGGGTGAACATGCCAAACCTGATATCACATTTAAAGAAGGTGGCAGAACAGAAGCCGCAGGCAACATACTACAACGTGGACATGCTCAAGTATCAGGTAAGGCTGGTCCGCAGGAGACGTAACAGCAGGACCGATGAGATAAAAGCTCACATGTTCCACCTACGTAATGACAGCTTAACGCTCATGTCGTTCACGGTTAGAGGTCGTCAATTCGTGCTGGAATCGCTAAACATCGGACAAAATGCTTTGAAACTGCAATTTTAATTTGCGTCTTCCTTCTGGTGTGGGTGTGTAGGTGTCAGTGCAGGGTTCCCAGTCCACTCCTCTGAATCTGGCGGTGAGCTGGAGGTGTGAACCCACCAGTACTGACCTGAGGATAGACTACAAATACAACGGGGAGGCCATGACGACGCCGATGGCCCTTAACAACGTCCAGTTCCTCGTCCCTGTTGACGGTGGGGTTTCAAAGCTGCAGGCCGTGTTACCTCCTGCTGCATGGTACGGATTAATCCCAGTCGTAACTTTTAGACTAGACTGAGGTATTTAACTATTCCTAAAGGTGACACTTAGGGTTCAGGGTGCAGGTCTAAACAACCCCATCACTAACAAACGAGTATTCAAGTATCCAAACTGAAACTGGAGATGCTTTTACTTTGTTTTCTAATAAAACATTTAACAGTCTGCTGCACTCCCTCTCTGTCCTCTTTTACTTCTGACAGGAATGTGGAGCAGCAACGAATCCTTTGGAAGATTCCCGATATCTCACAGAAATCCGAAAACGGAGGTATGTACAATGTTGTTTATGATTATTTAAGGACTGTCGTGGTAAAGCCCTTTGCTTGTGGCACATGACAAGGGAGTCCTGCTTTCAGTTTTAAAACCAGAGGACAGCACCTTGCCATCTTTGTACTTTTCACTGACTTTAAGGAGTCTCACCGGTTGCATCAGCTCAAACGAGATAACGAAAGTAAAGATAATGAGTCGTCTCCAGAGACTTGGATCCAGAACAGAATTCAGTTTTTCTTAACAGAAGTGTTAGTGGCTGGTAGTTAATGTCACCGCAAAGTAACTAGTATCTAAAGTTATTTGTAATAAATAATAGTTGAGTAGAAAGTGGATCTTAAAGTGTGAAGTTGCATAAAATAGAAAAAGTACAAGTGTCTCAAATTTGTACTTCAATGCACTTCATTAATAAGCAGAATGTGGAAAGTACAAAATTCCTGAACAGTGTTAAAACTTCTCTTCTTGGATTCAGCTAAGTGTGTGTGAGGCCTCTCTGGAAAAGATGGGGCCTGAGATGGTTGTTCACTACATCTACTTTAAGCCACAAACCTGTACTCATGAGCTCCTTATGGAGTAAACGATGCCCCCCTCTGTCTGACAGAGGTATTACAGTTACCGCACCAAACATCCAAAATAGGTCATCGATATGAATCCGTTCACTGTGACTCTTCGCCGCACGGTTCGTTTGTTTCCAGACCTTCTCTTATTCTCAGAGGATTAAAAATACTGATATATTTAAGTAGGTTTCAGTTGATAAACTTCAGTTTGTTGCTCTGTTTCACATTTTACAAAGCAGAAGGCCTCCGGGCCTCACCTGATGTCCAGGAGAAGAGCACAGAATAGATGATTTCATTGTTTTAAGATGGAAAATGTAATCAGGCTCAGACAGGATCAGTTTAACTCTGCTGCTTTTTGAACATAGATTACAAATGTAGTCTCTGCTGTTGTAATCTTTTATTGTTTAATGTCCTTTTACAAAAAAGAGACTGATGATGGGTCCATATGATAGTTTGTTCCTGTATTGAAGTGTTGGCGTAAACACAATGTATCAGCATGTTTAGTCGTCTGAAATGTACATTTAGTTTAATATTTGAATCCCTGCACTCGGCCTCCTCCTGCATCTCCGTGTCTATAAAATGTTAGTGGTGAAATCCTCTTTCGTCGTGGCTTGAAGATGTTCATGTGAACTCTTCCCTCAGGTGTGGGGTCATTGCTAGCCCGGTTCCAGCTAACAGAAGGCCCCAGTAAACCGGCTCCGCTGGCCGTGCAGTTCACCAGTGAAGGCAGCACGCTGTCGGGATGTGACATCGAACTGGCCGGACCAGGATACCGCTTCTCTCTCATTAAGAAGAGGTTCGCTGCAGGTCAGTTTGGCACTTTAAACAGACGTGTATGTAATGTGTGGTTGTCACTATGTTAAGGTTCTAACTCTGTCTACATTCTGCCATTTTTCTTTTTATTTCATTTTGACTTTGTGTTTTCTATTTCAGTTTGGTTTTGTTTTTTGTTTGCTAGTTTAGTTTAGCTCTTTAGTTTTTGAAAATGCTTAGTTTTAGTTTAGTTATTAGTTGCATTGTTAGTTCTACTTTTTTCGTAATATGAGAGACAAATCCGAGCCAAAATTCATATACATGTATAAATTCATATAAGCTTAACATGTATAACTTACTAATCATTATTACCATAGTACCATTATTGTAAAATATCAATACAAGTAAAGGAATAATACATTTGTTTTAATCAGTTACACCTTTCGAAAACGTTTCTTTCGTTGTTTTTTGATTGTTTGCACTGTTGATAATTCTTCTTATTATTTAAATGATTCTCTAATACATATGCTGTTATTTGGTGATTCATGGTATAATAGTCTTGCGTTTCTCCACATTTCATTAGCACTGCGTCAGCACTGGAAATAGGTCTGACTCAACCCACTACTAAAAAAAAACTGTCAGGGCTGTTTGGCTTGTTTGTATTTGTTCGAATGGTTCACACTCCCGGTGCTAAGCACACGATGCAGTGACGTTGCCTTTGCAACATCGTGCTGGGATAAACCTTGTTTTGGTGAAACATTTGCATGTGGGGAAGCGAGATGTGGAATTAAAGTGACTACCTAGAATGCCTGTCGTTGAAGTTCACATGGATCTATAAATGAGCAATAAAATCCACATTTTGTTGTTGTTTTGCAGGAAAATACCTGGCAGACAACTAACCCATGCTACTGAGAACATCACTGTTGAGCAGTGGACTGGGGTTGACACAGAGGACAGACCGACACCAGACAGACTCTCCATGAACCTTTTCTGAACCCACACGACGGGTCCGCAGCCCTCCCAGCAGTATTGTATAACTTGCATATAGCATCGTGGAACAGTTTTTGGTCATGTAACTATTGTATTTGTATTCATTTCATAACATCTGTATTGCTGCAGTCAGACACCCGGGTTCTTCCTTCCTCTGAAGTCTGTGCCTCTGTCTCCATCCTCCTCTGGTTAAAATGTGGTGGTGTTTTTAAAAGTCTCACTGCAGCTGCCTGACCGAAGCCACTGGACAGGAAGAGTTCAGACAGATTGCACTCCGGGTGACATGTTGTTTATGTCCACAGTCCTGAAAACATTTGCTGTAGAAGTAAATGTTTACGGTCAGACACACACCTTAACCTCTGACACATCCAAATTTGGACAAGCTACAGCCAAACCAGGACCCAGGACGAGAAACTACCAGCCTTCATTAGCACATAAAACCCCCTAATCCTCATGTCAGAGCTCCTCTGGGTCTCTCTGTCCATTTCCGTGGCCTTTGCCAGCAAGTAAATGCATTAACAGATGCAGTTTGACACCCAGTGTCGCAAGACGGCGTTTCTTGTCGGCACTTATAGGAGAAATGCATCACCTACTGGTATTACAGGGTCACTGACTTTGGATCACATCTGTTCCTTTTTAATATAACTGCACCTACTAAACTGTTGTTTTATTTCTCTCGATCATACAGACATGGAGAGGTTTTTAGCAGTTAGGCAGCTGCAATGATAAATCTGGTTGCAGAGTAACAAAATATGTTTTCCCTTAAGAACAAAAGATATGTACAAAGTGTCATTTTAAATCAGTAATATATATCTTAAAGGGCGTTTGGTGTTTCCTCGTATTGTCGGATAGCCTTTCTGTTGTTCCCAGGACAGCAGTGTTAGACTCCAGAGTACATGACAGCATTCTATTTTTATTTATTGATGACAATGATTTGTTGTATAAAACATGTGATTCTGTATATGAATAGAATTTGAATGGTATCACGACTCAGAACCCTTAAAGGTATAAATATTTGAACTCTTCTTTTTTGTTATCTGTGTAGTTGGGTAACCTGTGTACAGTATAAGGTATAATTTTTGAATTTATTTCAGATATAATTTTTTAACTCAAGTGCAACAGAAGATTTGAGCTATATATGGGTGGGGGGTAATTTAAAGAAAAAGATGAATATCTTTCTGGATGCTGTGTTAATGCTTTGTGAAAGCAGTGTTAATGTAGAGTTAGCTATATCATGGGCAATGTCCACTCTTTAAAGAAATAAGATCCGTTTTTCTCAACAGCTGTGATGAAGTTCGGTGACCATGGTATCGCTGGAAGAGAATCTGTTTACTGGGACCAGCTTTTTTTTTTTTCTTTCTTTTTTTAAATTCAAGCCTCATTGTGAGAATAAAAAAATACTCTTTTACTGATCTGTTCGATCACACCCACCTCTTAAATCATGTGGCACCTTAAGCTTCTGAGCGTTTTCAGTCCTGTTTCTGTTCCCTCAGTGCGTCAGTGGTACCGTAAACCATCCGAGCGCAAATTCCATTATTCTATATTCAATTAACGATTTCAGATCAGTATCACGAATGCACCCCCGATCATCCAACCAGCGCTTGAATCCATAGCTTTGTTTTGCATAATGGTCTCTGTGAGATGACATGAATTGAATGAGGTTGTGCTGCGAGGTTAAATTGACCAAATTTTGTTTGTTTTTTTTTGTTTTGTTTTTTTTTTTTTATTTCATGTGTGTGTACCCCGGACAGTCTGTCCTCTGTTGTTAAGGAGAATAAGCTGAATATTTTTAAAATGGATAAAAATGAAAAAATATTATATTGTTTAATGTGAAAAACACTGTGCAGATAATTTTGAACATCCTGAATGCTCTGACACTCAACATGAAGAACAAACGTGTGTGTGAAGTGTAGCCGAAGATCTCTGTACTGTACCGTACGTAAGCCTCTGTCAGCTGTCCGCTAAATGCAACCAATCATCGTCCTTTCAGAAACGACGTCAGCCTCGCGCCACTAGTTTTGACTGGTTATAGTATTGAAATAAACGTCGCAAATTAAAATCTGACCTGAGCTGCTGGGGTGAAATTAAAACCTTCTGTGAGCGCTGACGTCCATTCGTGAAATGATTGGTGCCATTTAGTTCCCACACTAGTAAATTGGTAAAACTTTGTCTCAGTCATATCTGTCCTGCATTTACTTCACTAAATGGATGGACGTGCCTGACAGGAAGTTGCTACCCTCTGGATGAATCTACCAGTGCAACAGTCACTACAGCATTATCTGCAGTTGCCCACCATCCATGTCCCCATCATGCAGCTGTTAAATTACCACCACAGGTTCCAAAGCCTTTTCAGCTTGAAACGAAAGGCACATTCTACTACAAAAACTCTCTCTCAGTCTGTTGTTTGCCAGATTATTATGTCATTTTCATCAAAAAAGGAACAAAGCTTCATCCCTTCATCTCTGTGGTGAATTTGTCCTGCAGTAATTCATTTTGCATGCAAAGCATGCAGTGAACGGTGGGGCATCTCTGATGATAGATAGTACTGAAATGACATGTTGTGCTGTGTGTTAGTTTTGTGTATTAATACCGAGAAGAGCAGGGAGTGTGTTTCTGTGTGCTATAAGCCAGAATGCTTTTGGTTCTGTACCGTTAACCTCAAACACATGTGCAAGCTGTTTGTACAGTACATAACAACGCTAAGATGAACTGAGAAACTTAGTTTGCTTCTTTCCAAACCCAATAAAAGTTATAACTGTATGCCTTTGTTCTTAGTTTCCTCCTTCTGTTCTGATGTAGTCTTTCTCCAGACAAAACTAACACCATTCTGACTCTGTTCTTGGGCTACTTGTGTTGGAGCCGTAGTTTTATCTTACTGACACCAGGTTATCTTTTTAAAAAAAACAGCTCACACTTCACAGAAGTCTTTTGCAAGAATATTTATGTGACCAAAAACAAGCATAATTTAAGAACACAACAGCTCAGGTTTCCTTTAAACACATCAAAGCTGAGATGGAACTGCAACCCTCTGGACACAGGCGACATTCAGGCCACGACGCCCGGCTGAGCTGTCCTCATGTAGTCCTGAATATTAGAATGAAATACGCGCTTCCATCCCGGGTTTAGAAACATGTTCACAGACGCTCGAGTGGAAAATATTACACATATACAGTTCTTACAATAACCCAAAATTGACAAAAAATATCAAACGCAACTAGAAAAATAGCAGTTGTGAATATGACAATTACAGCGCATAAACTACACAGATCCTATTGTTTCAGCATCGTGATTCATTTTTTTGGTTTCAGTTGGAGGCTGAGACAGAAGACAGGGCTTGACCTCAGCAGAGGAAGGTGAGGTCGCTCTTCCTGCAGCCGACCTGGCAGCACACGGCGGTCAGCATGTTATTCATGTCCCGCCGGGTGAGCTCGGAGCCGGGGCTGCTGAGGCTGCTGAGGCTGCTGAGGCTCTCCAAGCTGTTAAACTCCCCTGTGGGCAGACCTGGAACAACACAGAAGACAAATCCACTCACACACATAAGATTGTACTTAGTTTGACACTAAGTACAATCTTACAAATGGAGAAAAGATCGGTTCTCTAACACTTTTCTTTTTAGGTTGAATGATTGACGTTTTTTATTTTTCTGTCAGTCTTGAGTAATTGTGGTTCATGTTCCCATTAAATAAGGAAACTCTAAATTACTGCAAAGATGAACTCAATGCCATTTGTCTTCTACAGTGTCACTTTACTCTTTCTAATCAGCGTGGCTGATAGGGTAACTGGGTTTGTTTGGATGCAATAGACAGACAGAGAATGAGCACATCAGCCCAGAGGAACAGGCAGCTCCAGCATTTAATCATGATATGTGGGCTCCTCTGGTCTAATAACACACAACAGCAGATGACGTTTCCCGATGCAAGGGCACCGGTCTGCCTGCACACCCACCACTGCCTCAGTACAGTATATACTGTGCATCAACAAACTTCTGGATGTCCTGAAAACACACAGTGGAAAGCTACCGATCTCTCTTTTTACATTTTCAAATGTTAATGTTTCACCTCGAGAGAAATGGGATCTTAGATCAAAAAAGAAAAAACAAACAGTTCAAAGTACAAAGCAGCTGAACATGTTTGCATTAAGTCAAGAGCCTTCGGAAATGATCATAAAAACAGAAACTGCAAACGAAAAACAGGTTTAGGCAGATATGGCATAAAAAAATGTGTATGTTTCCACAAACGGTGGGTGTAAACTGCAAGAGTCTTGTCTTCTCATTGTGTTTGACAACAGTTGGTTAAGGAACAAATACTTTAATCTTTTATTAAGATCAAGATCTTTGTTGCAAGAGAAACAAGAGAAAAAAAAGTGTAAATGTCTACCAGAAAATAACAGCAGAACGTTAAGAAATCAGAATAACTAAGCTGTAACTATCCTGTGTTATGAAATCTGTATCTTGACTTTGAATTTAAAGGCCAACACAGAAAATGTTATTCACATTCTAGTCTGCATGATTATTCCCAGAATACACGAGTCGAATCTGAACTTCTTTTATTTTTAAGATACGTCTGGTTACTGCAAACTTCCAGGAGACAAAACACTGCGGAAGCCTTCTGCCACGTCCATTAAATTAGATGTTCTCACCATCCACGTCTGTCTCACTGAGGAACCTCCTCCAGCGGGAGCCTCCGCAGGTGTAGACGACGGCCCTCAGAAACTCTCGACCGCACAGCTTCACCGCCTTCACCTCTGCTCTCACCTGGTTCACACACACCGCTGCGCATAACAGCAGAGGCACAACAGCCAACGCGCGCATCCTGAACAACCTGAATGTCTCCGCAGCAGGTCCCCCTCTCTTGTTGGTCTGATTTGTTCGACAGCTGTTCTGCTTTTGGGGGTTCTTATCTGTCGCCTCGCAGGTTATCTCTGGGTCTCGTCTCTTGCTCTGAAGTCTCTGGAAGCTGCGGCCGAGCGTTATATACCATCCACCTTCTGGGTCATCATCTCCACCTCCTCCTTCTGACTGGCCTTCAGCCCATCCCAGTCGCACGCAAACATGAACGCACACACCAGTGCTCCCTCTGTCCTCTGAAGTGATTTTATGTTTCCGGTCATCTCCACCATTATCATTTTTAGCCTTCTAAGAGAGAGTGACTGCCATGAGGCTTTAAAGCCCTCGACTGACAATCACATTAGATGAGGGCAGCCTTCTCTGCCTGCCTGTCATTATGCGATTTAAAGCTGAGATTGCATCGACCTCCACTACACTGCATGGCTAATTAAGTCATGTAAAGTGATTCCCCCTGTAGTCAAACAGGTGCTTTCCTGTGTTTACAACTCCTGATGGCCTCGCTGTCTTTCACTTTACAGCGGTTTGGGCAATACGAGAGGAAAGAAGTCAATGTTGACAATCCATCATCCCGGTCGTTACGGAGCTGCTGATGGTGCGATGTGATGCTCTGCGCGACATTTCACTTGCGATCATTAACGGTGGAGGTCCCACTTAGGGATGTCCATGAAATTATATTGTGTTTAGTTGGACGAGCTAAATGTGTGTTCCCATGGCAGCGGAACACAAGCACCGGTTGTTTTTATTGACGAAACATCTTCTCGACTCTCCTCGATTGATCGATTGGTCGTTTGCTCTATAAACGTCAGAAAATGGTGAAAAAATGATCAAGATGACGTCCTTAGATGTCTTGTTTGGTCCACAACCCAAACACACACATACTTCACTGAAACTGTACTTTTATTTCTGGTACTTTAATTACATTTTGATGATAATGCTGTTCTTTTAGTGAGGTTTTGAAAGCAGGTATTGAACTTGTCACTGAGTATTTTTACACAACGTTGCTACTTTTACTTAAGTGAAACATGAGAGTACTTGGTCCACCACTGCATGCCTGTCATCTCTTCTAAGATGAGTCAGTTTATCACACAGCATCAGCAGACACAGGTTTATTCATTTAGTCTGGCTTCGCAGGCCGACTAACTGTTTGCTAACACTATAATATGGGTTTTTATGGCCACCAATAAATGAGTTCATCCAGGTACTCTTGTTGTTTTTATATTGCTGTTTTGTTGTCATTTTCCTAAAGATAAAAGTTCAGCATTCGGTATTCAGTGTCAGTATTCCACATAACATTTCATTACAGATGCTTTTGTACAAAGTAACTTCCAAAACTGCCCTGAAACCACGTAGGAGCAAGAGCTAGAAATGACCCAAGAGTGTGTTAAGATCAGCAAACCTTACAATCTAAAGAGCCATTTTTGACCTGAAAGAGAAAAAAAAAAAATGTAACGCCCTCTCATTCGTTTCCATATGTTCCTTGTGTTTTGCTGACAAAGCGACAGGAAGCCACTGTAGAGAGACGAGAGCCACGTCTGGCTCAGGAGCAGTGGGTTGCAGATTAAAAGCATGTTCAAAGTATGTTCACCGCTGTGTTTAAACGTTTAAAGTGGTTTTTGAACACCTCAAACAGTGGGCTTTCACCCAGTGGCAGAAGATGAGCAGATACCTTATTGTTTTTCAGCTTTCTAGAACTACATCTCCCATGATTCTCCTCCTGCCTGTGGATCTGTATGTGGATCTGATGGCTGTCATCAGCTGAAACCTCTGTCTTTGTCATGATGAACTCGGGTCTATTACTGACTCACAGACCTGGAGGGATAAGAAGTGACAAAAGCGTGAAGCATGAAGAAAAAACTACTGTCGATCACATACAATGTAGTCAAATGAGTGATGTCTTAATGACAGTATTCATTGAAGTAGACAGAAGAGTTAGCGTTGTGTGATACTGACGAACTGAGCAGCAGATGTTGTTCATTACAAGTGGCTGCCTCCCTCATGGTGGGAAGATATTAACTTTTATTCAATTACAAGGTTCCTACATGTCATAAGTGAATTTGGGCACTGAATAGACACTGAAAGATGAAAACGTACTTGGAAGTCTGAGGATGAGGAGGTTCATTTTTCACATCAGTAAACGACATGTTCAGTATTTGTTCCTCAGACGTCCATATTCAACTACTCACAGGTCCCAGGTCAGGCTGAGCAATAAAACAACAATAAAACAGAATAGAAATACTTTGTTTATGTAAAGATTTTAAGATTTTAACTTCTCCTCCAAACCTATAGGTGGCGCTGCGAAGCTACGAGCTAGAAATGTGACTCAATAGTGACAGCTGGCAGCTACAGCATAGCCTGCATAAAGTAAGATAAAGAAAAATCTAACTTACAATACATATATTTTCAGTGTCTAAATGATCATCGGAGGAAACGACCTCGACGTTGTACAGTATTATATCCCACTTTAACGTCTCCTCCGAACCTGTAGATGGCGCTGTGAAGCTACGAGCTAGAAAGGTAACCGCCGAAGAAGACAGCGTGGTTTAGCCGGTTTAGCATCTTCAGTGTTTTGCAGTTTGCCAACTCAGTAGAAATGCTAGTCTCCGCTTGTTTTCATAAAGACTCGAATTGACGGAAACAAACTTCGACTCCGTTGTCTGTCGTCGGTCCCGGGGTGAGTGTTTTTTGCAGGTTCTGCCTTTAAACGTACGTTGTTGTGCGTTAACTTCGAGGCTAGTGGTAGCTAGCTAGCCATCAGTAGAGGATTTGGTAACACGCCTCTTTGAACTGTCACTGCTGTGAACAATGTGGTCAGTTTTCAGTAATGTGCAAAAAAAAAACTGCGATCGCAACGCATGTATTGAATGCATGTTTAGTAAATGACTTAAGTAGATAACGTAAAAGGAAATAGCAATTGAGGCGACCTTGACCTCACATGTTCTTGATTCCTATTCATCAGTTAATTCTATGTGGTGTTTGGATAATGTGCCTTTTATTTCAGTGGTGGAAAGTGTTTTCAATAACAAAATAGGAACGTAGTAATAAAAGTGCAGTAGTATTAGTAGAAAAAAAATAATTAAATGTGTTTATTAAGTGTATTGAACTTTATAATGTATTGGAGCAGAAGCGCAATGGTAACATTCAAGTAAAAAAAATAAGTCTGACAAATGTATTTTAAGTTCGAATCTGAAGTGATGTTGATGTACTTGTAGTTACTTTACATCACTGGTTTTTAGGATTATTTAGATTGTTGATTAATTAGTGGGGATGCACCGATTCTGGGCCAATACTGATGTTTAAAATAACAAGTTGACCAATAGTAGACCAAATGTCTTCAGTATAACGTCTGACCAACTTCCCAAAACCCAAAGTTTAGAATATATGAATTGTTTTTGTTTGATTCTTAACTAATTTGTTTTCCATTATAGCAGCAGACCTGGATCTGCCATGGAGCCTGTAATGCGTCAGGTTTGGCAGAGGATCTTCCAGCGCTTTCACAGAACCCTGAATCCTCTGAGGAGGAACCATTCAGGCTGTGCTGAACATGTTGCTGCTCCTACCTCCGCTCCCTCCAGACCCGTCAAACCCACACTCCTTACGTCGCGCCTCTATCAGCCCTCAAATCTGCGTGATGTTGGACAGGACAGCCGGTTACAAGGAGAGATGACCTGTAAAAGTCAGAGGCTCATGCAGCAGGCTGGGCTCATCCATCCCTCCAACCCTGGGTGTTACTACTACCTTCCTGCCACCGTCCGCTCCATGGAAAAGCTGGTGAGACTACTTCTTTTTTTGCTAAAGGAACAGTATATGTCAAGTAAATATACAATTCTTTTTTTTTCCCACATCAAGTATATTATGTGTTGCATTACAACATATGAGTAAGCAACGTGGATATAAGGTTGAGTGTAACTGTGAGTCAGTGTCAGTCATAAACCACACGGTGGCAGGTGATGACGACATTCAGGCAATGTGTTTTTTCCTAGGATTTCATTGGCAGGAGAAAAAGTCGAGATCGAGAAGTTCGCTGAGTGTGTTTTTTTTTTTTTGTTTTTTTTTTTTTAAAATAAAATAAAATAAAATAAAAATGCTTGTGAGTGATAAAAGTCAGTTAGTTGCCGTCAGTGATGAATGTAGACAGTCAGAGCAACACTTTGTCAGTCAAGTTTTTCATTCAGTTTCATTTTCGTCACTTCCATGTTTTTGTTGCTCCCACCCTTGAGGCTACTTTCCTGAAATGATAAATGACAATATTGTGTTGTGACTGATGAATGTAGATTAAGTCAGAGAAAACGATGAAACATGGCTTTGTTTTCATCATATCACGACCGTTTTAATCAAATCGCCTTTAAACTAATCATCATCACTTGATCATTTAACCCCCAGTGTTAAAACTGTAAAACTGTAAAAATGTGCTTATTTCCATTCTGAAAATGTAATAACTGTTGTCTTAAATGAACAGGTGAGAGTGATTGACCAAGAAATGCAGGGGATCGGTGGACAGAAATTGGACATGCCCAGTTTGTGCTCAGCTGATCTGTGGAAAACCAGTGAGCGCTGGGACTTGATGGGAAAGGAACTGCTGCGTCTTAAAGACCGCCACGGGGCCGACTACTGCTTGGGTCCCACACATGAGGAGGCAGTAACAACACTGGTCGCTCACCAGACCACACTTTCCTACAGACAGCTCCCTCTGCTTCTTTACCAGGTTCATTAAGTACTGAGTCTGTAATAAGTGAATTTGTTGTGATACGGTAAGGTCCATTTTACATTTTTCTTTCTCTGTTAAAACAGATTACCCGAAAATTCAGGGATGAACCGAAGCCGAGGTTCGGTCTGCTTCGAGGGAGGGAGTTCTACATGAAAGACATGTACTCATTCGATGTGAGTGAAGAAGCTGCCTATCAGACTTATGAATCTGTGTGCCAAGCCTACACCAGGCTCTTTGCCCGCCTGGGCCTGCATTGTGTTCAGGTACAGGCAGACACGGGCAACATCGGTGGAAAACTCTCCCATGAGTTTCAGCTGCCAGCAGAGATTGGTGAAGACAGGCTCCTGGTCTGTGGGACCTGCTCCTTCTCCGCCAATGTAGAGACCATGTCATCAGACAGAACTGACTGCCCCCAGTGCAAAACGGGCACACTGATGGAGTCAAAGGGTATAGAGGTTGGCCACACCTTTTATCTGGGTAAAAAGTACTCTCAGGTATTCAACGCTACCTTCAGCAACGCCCAAAACAAGCCTAGCATTGCAGAGATGGGCTGCTATGGTCTTGGGGTCACCCGTATTCTTGCTGCAGCCATTGAGGTGTTGTCAACAGAAGAGGGGATCCGCTGGCCAGACCTCCTCGCACCTTACCAAGTGTGTGTTCTTCCTCCAAAAAAGGGCAGTAAAGTGGATGAAGCGTCGCCGTTGGCAGAGAAACTGGTTCACATGTTGGCAGACAGGCTTCCTCGTTTGAGGGGTGAAGTTGTTCTTGACGACCGAACCCAGATGACCATTGGTAAGAGGCTGAAGGATGCCAGAAGACTGGGTTACCCATATGTTATCGTAGTGGGCCAGGGTGCTCTGGAGGAAGCACCCAGGTTTGAAGTGATCTGTCAGCAGACAGGTGAGACAGTGTTTCTCAGTGAAGATGGACTGAACGATCTTCTGGGAAGGGTGGAAACTATATGAACAATAAATGCATAAAGAAATATTTTAAATTGCTTGTTTACTGTGTAATAATAAAATCTGTGTGTTGCAATCAACAGGGTGATGGGAAAACAAGTTTCATTTTCTGTCATTAAAAGGAGTGCAGGAGGCTGTACTATTGTTTTTATTGTTTTACATTCTAACAGGTGTGAGTTTCAAAGAAAACATGAGTACACTGAAGGGAATATAAATGATCATGAGTCTGCAGCTGTAACCTGCGGCTTTCATGCTCAATATCAATACAGTATTGTAAAATAATCAGTCAGAAAAAGTAAAAAAAAATAAAATTACTATTGACAGTCTGGGGACATTTTTTACACTAATTACACACATTTTTATGACCAATAGTTCACTGGCAATATTTAATATTTCACCTGTCATGTAAATTATAGAATAAAGCTACATTTCTTTCTCATATATATCCCAGTGGGATGCACTTAATTTACAATTGGGTCAAAACTGCACTAAAAGAAGCTACAGTGC